>CM071864.1:18229913-18277858 GCA_036759665.1 Gynandropsis gynandra | reverse complement strand
AAAAGAAAAAAAAGAGAAAAAGTCATAAAAAGAAAACAAAAAGAAGAAAAAGAAAAAGAAAAAGAAAAAAAAAAGAAGAAAGAAAGAAGCTCGGAAAGAAAGAAACAAGTATCCTCGGTTGACCTAGGTTTAGCATAGTCTGAAGTCTTGTCTGGTGGAGGGAGTTACGGTAGCGTGTCTAGTCTCCTTTGATTTACTTTCTTATGGGTAACCGTGGTGGACCTAGGATTAAGGCTGAAAACTCGATTAGGCCGAATTTGCTCTCGATTTGCTAGTTGATCGGTTAGGTTCGCTTTAGCGGTATTTCTAGGAGAAGGGGAATTCTCGTATTTTTCACACCCCATGTATTCCACGTTTACGTTTGCTTAGGGACAAGCAAACATTCAAGTCTGGGGGATTTTGATCATCTCGTTTTCATACGTATTTCTTGCACGATTTAGGAGACGTTTTTGATACATATGTGATGTTTTACGTATGATTCCGTATCCGTTTTACTTGCTTTCGTGCTTTTCATGTTCTTACAGGTTTTTACGCGTATTTGGATCATTTTGGAGCTAAAAGGACATGCATGGAGCTAAGGAGCAACTTTGGGGATCATCACGGGACAAACGGGATGAGATTGAGCATGGAAAAGCCTCACCCGGTCGGGCACAACCCTTGCACGATCGGGCAAAACCTACGGCCAATTGTGTGGACCATTTAGCACGACTCGGGCAAGCATTTAGGACCATTTTGCCTTGTGCCCGAGCGGGCACACATGCCATGCCCGATCGGGCACCATTCTAGCACCACAGGACGCGCACGAACTGCCCTAGCCGCACCCGAGCGGGTACACTCACTACCCGCGCGGGTAGCGGCCCGAAACCTCTCAAAACTTAAGTAAACTTAACTTAAAACATAAGGGAACTCGTGGGGCAATTAGGGCAACAATTGGACCGACTTAGGAGGCTTAAAAGGAGGCAAAAAGACGTCATTACGGCAAGCATACATTGGAGATTAGCTGAGTAGAAGATTAAGGAGATTCTTGCGAGGAGACAAGCGAGGAGCATTGGAGATTGAGCACTACCACTTCGGTTTTGTTTGGTTTTTATGTTCCTTAGACTTTCTACTATGTTTATGTTTCTTTACAGACGCATGAGCGAGTAGTTTGTTTGTTCTAGGAGAAGGGATTAGCCCTTGGCTATCCCGAGACCGCTTTTGATCTATTTTGAATGCATCTTCCCGTTTTAGTTCATCTATTCTTTATCTGAGTGCTTTAATTTACTTGTGTTTACAAAGGCCACGTAAATGCATGTGTTAGAGATTAGGAGAAGGACCGAAAGGAGAATTCTAGTCTTGGAAGATCAGGTTTAGAACAACCGAGGTGAGGCCACGAAAGTAGGGTAGCAACGGTTGAGGGTGAACGGGTGAATCACAGAGTCTATGGGTTTAGTTCAAGGTGTCAGCCACGAAAGTAGGGGGCAGCTTGTCTAGATCACGTGTCTATGCCTCGAGAGAGGGCAGATATCATATTAGGATCATCCGCCTTAGATAGCTTTAACTGGGATTGCATGATAGATAGGTTGATCGTTGGTTTCGGTAGTCTTGTGGTGAAACTGGATTCCTAGGACGTTTGTCTTAGCGTTAGAACCCAAGTAGTTTATTTGCTTTTAGTATTTCATTCTTAATCCATATTCTTATGTTAGCAAGTTTGATTCGTAATTCGGGTTTAGGTAGTGTTGCGTAGTCTCTGTGGGATCGACACCTAAAATACTACACACGTGCCGTGCACTTGCGGGTAGATTAGGTTATATTTAACTCTGATACGCATCAGGTTCTAGTTTGTGTGCGGTATAGGGGCGTAGCCATGGATAACATAGGCATCCAAAGACTCGAAGTTTAGTGTAGTTTGGGGGTTGTTGAAAGAGACACTCGTAAGAAGAGGACATATTAATGTTGGGTGTCGGGAGACGGTTAATGAGATAAACCGCGACGGAAAACGCATAAGACCGATAGGGTAGGGGCATGGAAGAATGCGTTAGGAGGGAGAGACTGGTTTCTACTATGTGCCTATGTCGTCTTTCGGAAATACCATTGTGCTTGGGGGTGTGTGGTGGGGATGTGTAGTGAGAAATGCCATGTGAGGCCAGAAATGAACGCAAGGCAAGATATTCACCCCTGTTATCTGAATAGAGTGTAGTAATGCGGTTTTGGAATTTCATTTCAACAAGGTATTTGAACTGAATGAATGTGTCACGGACTTGGGATTTGGTTTTGAGTGGATAAAGCCAAGAATAGCGTGTATAGTGATCCAGAAAAAGAACATAGTATTTGAATCCATCAGTGGAGTAAACGGGAGACGTCCAAACGTCGGAAAATATTACTTCAAGAGGACGAGAGGTGATAAGAGTTGAAGTGGAAAAAGACAATTTATGACTTTTATTACGACAACATGCATTGCAAAACAAGTGAGGGGAATCTCGAGACAATGGTAGTCCAAAACGTGTGAGGACTTTATTTAAAATAAAAGATGACGGCATACCTAAACGAGAATGCCACTCGGACGAAGTGGTCTTGACACTATGGAAGGCATGAAAAGATGACGGAGTACTAGATTGTACGGGCCACTCATAGACTCCATTTTTAGTGCTTCCTTTCAGAAGTTGCACCCCCGTGCTTAGATCCTTCACCTGAAAGTCATACAGAGAAATTCAACAGATACATCATTATTTTTGCACAACTGATGGACAGAGATTAGATTCTTGCAAATCTTAGGCACACATAGAACATTTCGTAAAGATAACGTTCGAGTGTTAAGGGGTATAGAAATGGAACCCGTGTGTGTGATGGATAACCCATTGCCATCGCCAACAATTACATCGTCGTTGCCGCGGTAGGGACTATGAAGAGCGAGGTTGGAGAGATCCGATGTAATGTGATGAGAAGCGCCACTATCGAGGAGCCAAGAGTTTGCATCAAAGGAGGAGGCAATGGCATGATGTGCTTGCAGATGTGAATTCCAGTCGTGTGGAGAATGCTGACATGGTTGCATCGGCGGATTGTCAAGTATACCGGAGGAGGAGGAGACAAGGAGGAAGCGCTGACAGCGTTGCGCGCCTGAACGCCACAAGCTTGGCACCATCCTTGATATCCATGGCGTGTTGGTGAATTTTGACGGGCGCGGCGAGACCAGTTCTGTGAGCCGGACGACCGAGGGTTTGGTCGCGAGCGGGTGGCCGTGGGATTGGCTACGATTGGGACAGTAGCCGAGAGAGAGTGGGGTTCGACAGTAGCCAATTTGGCTTCGTGGTGAAGGAGTTTTTCATGAACTTCTTCAACGGATGCAGCGGTATCTTTTGCTCGGATTACATCCGCTATGGGTTTGTACTCCTCGAGAAGACCTTCAAGAATGGCATCGAGGAGATTTTTGTGGTCAAGCGGTTTCCCTAAAAGGGAAAGTTCATCGGGGGTGGATGTGATTGTCCGCAAATAGTCATCGATCGTTTGAGATCCCTTGGAGCATCATTTGATTTTGTCACGGAGTTGGAGAAGATGACCCCTAGATGCTTTTCCATAGGTGTTGGCGAGGGTTTTCCACGCGTCATAGGTAGACAGCGCGCGGGCAATGAGCGGCTGAAGGGTAACCGAGATGGCTCCAAAGAGAGCCGAGAAAAGGAGTCGATCTTGTTGCTTCCAAGGCTGGAAATCGGGATTGTTGACGGACACACCGTCACAGCAGATCTTGGCTGGAGGAACAATGGAATTGGCCTCAATAACGCACTGGAGGTTGTGGCCTTCAAGGAGGGCTCGAACTTGAACGCTCCATGTGAGAAAGTTGGTCGGCGTTAGTTTGGTGATGTTCGTCATGTTCACCGTGAGAAGGATGGTGAGAGGATGTTGAGTATCAAACGTTGGAGTAGCGCCGGAGAGACGTGCGGCGGCGGCGACGGAAGGATTTTTGGCCGGCGCCGCGCCGGGTGATGTCAAAGGAGCGGCTAGAGGAATGGGCGGCGGCCGAATGGGTAGAAGAGTGGGGCGGCCGAAGAGGTGGGCGGCGGCCGAAAGAAAAGAAGAGTGGGGCGGCCGGAAAAAAAAAGAAAATTAGGGTTGTCGTTTAGACTTTCTTAGGCCCTGATACCATAAAGGATTTGAATTAACAAAAGTAATTAACATGGTACAAAAGATTAAGAGTACTTATAAGAGTAAATACAGAAACCCTAGTATATGTAGTGAAATGACAGAAATATCCTTAACATCGTCTTGATTACGGGGAAATATTTGCCCCACTTTCAAGAGGCGACAAAATTCGAACACTAATTGCCATAGCAGCTCAGAAAGACTTGCCACTACACTAGACGACATTAAATCAACGTTCCTAAACGGGGAGATTAAGGAAGAGGTTTACGTGGAACAGCCACAAAGATACGAGGTACATGGTTCCGAACACAAAGTTTTAAGATAGAATAAAACCTTGTATGGATTAAAACAGACACTCAGGGCCTGGTACAAAAAATAGACACATTCTTTTTGCAAGAAGAGTGTGTTCGAAGTCATTGTGATGCAGCCATGTACATCAAAATGTACAGGAGGTAACATTTTGGTGATTTGCTTATACATTGGTGATATAATACCATCTGGGAATAGTTTTAAGATGATTGAGGAGTTTAAGGTGAAGTTGAGCTCCACATTTGATATGAGTGACTTAGGGGTGCTCACATATTTTCTAGGTTTTGAGGTTAATTACCTAGAGGATGGTATATTCTTAAGTCAGGAGAAGGATGCAACCCAACTTCTTTCGAAGTTTGGTATGCTTGACTCTAAAGGAGTAAGCACTCCATTGACCCTAAACTGTAAAGCAAGAAAGGACGGTAAAGAACTTACCGAACAGACAATTTACTGGAGCATGGTAGGAGGCATTCTCTACCTTGCATCCACGTGTCCTAAAGTACACAGTCTACAAAATGCTAAGCGGGTATTAAGATATATCAGAGAGACCAAGGACTACGGGTTGAATTTTAAATGGGTCGAATATGCAAAGCTCATAGGTTATGCGGATGCAGACTTAGCAGGCAGTTTAAGTGATATGCGAAGCACAAGTGGTTTTTGCTTCACGATTGGAAGCGCAATGTTTAGTTAGGAAACACAGAAACAATCAATAGTTGCACAATCAACCACCGAGGCCGAGTATATGGCCTTAACAACATCAACCAATCATGCAACATGGTTATCGTGACTATTCAAAGAACTAGGGTTTCACATGCAATGAGGAGTCCTATTCTTAGTGACAGTACAATCGCAATCACTATTTGAAAGAATCCAATAGACCATAAACAAACAAAACACATAAAACTTCGCTTTCATGTGGTACTAGAAGCACAAGCGGGAGGGAGAGTGGACCTACGGTTCATTCGTGGCGAGGGGCAGATTGCAGATGTCCTCATGAAGCCCTTGCCGTCTGGATGATATTGCGAGCTGAGGGAGAAGATCGTAGTTGCACCACGGCAGGCCAAGAGGGAGACTAAAGAGGTTGTCCGGCGTAGGTGCAACATGGTGAGAGAAGGTGATCGAGAGGAACCTTCTGGAGTCAGTTGTGTGCTCGAGAAGACAGAAGGAAAAGGTGATCGGGTGGGCCGAGTTTATTAGCCGAGGCCCAACAATGTTGAAGTCCAGCAAGCAACGATCTTGACCAGTACAGTGAAGCCCATCAAAGCAAGAAACAACCTAGCAACCCATTAATAAGGCCCAACAAGCAAATCGGATGCCCATGCACAAGGAAACGAGATCAGAAGAAAGAAGAAAGCAACAAGTAACGGTATTAAATTAGCCATACATTGAAGCAATAATTAAGAAGTTAATATCTATGTATAAGGACTAAAAATAGTATAATAGGTCTGTAATTTTGTAAGAGATGTCTACTGGAAACTCTTTCTTTTGTAAGGTAATATATGCATCTAGGAAGGGTTTGAAAGAGCATCACATCCAAAATTCATCTAAACCGTGTTTTCTTCTTTTCTCACAAAAACACATCATCATTTTTATCCGAATACACACGGCATAACACAATCAAAAGATCAATCCATTTTATTTCTTATTCCACATGCACAAGTAAGATCAAGGAGATAAAGGCTCATGAGAAATACAAATTAGTTTCATGAGCATAAGAACAACAACATACCATATGTGGTACCACATATACACCATACGTAGCCTTACTTGTTGTTCATCTACATAAGTACATGCATATGTATGATGTTATGTATGTTGTTTACACACCATAGACAATGCATTTCTATCAAATGTATCTGTATAGTTCTCTAACATACTTTTCGTGTAGAGTAGTGGTCCACGTAGGGAGAACATGTACATCTGACGCGTACATACACACATATGTATATATATTACAAGTATATATGTCTGACATCACTACGCACGTACCATTACCCTACCATCGACATGGTGTGTCTACGTGGACTATTGTTAAATGTATGCACCATATGTTCGTACATGGTGTGTATGGTACATATGTCAAGTACATATGTTTGACATCATCATTACCCTACCATTCACATGGTGCATCTACGTAAACTACGGCTACATATATGCACCATATGTCTGTACATGGTGTGTATGGTACTCGTACCTATGCATGTATGCATGGTGCGTATGTATGGTACATGTGCACACATATATATATTTATATATATATATGATAATTTTAACATACATATTTTTAATTTGTGCTTCTCAATGGGCATAATATCAAAGATATCCTCTGGGCTGAAGTGTTTCATGTCTACCCTCGTGAAAATAGTTATTAAATATAAAAAGAAACTGAAGAAAAGACAAATTTACCTTTAATTTTCGAACGTGAAAAAACACACATTCTGTAGTTTTTCGACATGAAAACCTATTTCAAAGTTTAGAGCAAGGAAGACAAAGTGATGTCGAACTTGAGAGGGATCGGTTTGAACTTGGCAAGACGGAAAATTCAAGTTGAGACCAAGTAAAAGACTAGAATTAGCAGTGAAAAAGAGAGCACGAGTCAATCTTCAATGGCATCAATAAGTGTAAGTAGATACATTTCTAGGGTTTGCATGCTGTCGAGTCGCAAAATAGTTTATTGATTTGAAATGGGTGTGAGTGTCGGTGAGTCGGTTGAGTCTCACTGATTCGCTTGAGTCTTAGTGAATTGATTGAGTCGCAAGGGTCGTAGAAGTTGCATGACCATCTTCGACTCAAGTGACTCATTGAGTCTCAATGGTCGCAATGGTCTCTTGAGTTTCATTGAGTTGCAAGGATCGTTTGAATCACATGGATCGCTTGAGTCGTATGGGTCAATTGAGTCACATGGGTCGCTTGAGTCTCAGTGAGTCTCAGTGAGTCGGTTGAGTCTTAGTGAGTCGGTTGTGTCGCAAAGGTTGATCGAGTCTCATTGAGTCGCAAAGGTCACAGGAGTTGCATGACCATCTTCGAGTCAAGCGACTCATTTTTTAAATATAACCTAATCTACCCGCAAGTGCACGGCACGTGTGTAGTATTTTAGGTGTCGATCCCACAGAGACTACGCAACACTACCTAAACCCGAACTACGAATCAAACTTGCTAACGAAAGAAGGTGAATAAGGAATGAAATACTGAAAGTAACTAAACTACTTGGGTTCTAACGATGAGATAAACGTCCTAGGAAACCGGTTTCACCACAAGACTACCGAAACACACGATCAACCTATCTATCATGCAATCCCAATTAAAGCTATCTAAGGCGGACGATCCTAACATGATATCTACCCTATCTCAAGGCATAGACACGTGATCTAGACAAGCTGCCCCCTACTTTCGTGGCTGACACCATGAACTAAACCCATAAACTCTGTGATTCGCCCGTTCACCCTCAACCGTTGCTACCCTACTTTCGTGGCCTAACCTCGGTTGTTCTAAACCTGACCTTCCAAGACTAGAATTCTCCTTTCGGTCCTTCTCCTAACCCCTAACACATGCATCTACGTGACCATCGCAAACACAAGTAAATTAAAGCACTCAGATAAAGAATAGATGAACTAAAACGGGAAGATGCATTCAAAATAGATCAAAAGAGGTCTCGAGATAGCCAAGGGCTAATCCCTTCTCCTAGAACAAACAAACTACTCGCTCATGCGTCTGTAAAGAAACATAAACATAGTAGAAAGTCTAAGGAACATAAAAACCAAACAAAACCGAAGTGGTGCTGCTTGATCTCCAATGCTCCTCGCTTATCTCCTCGCAAGAATCTGCTCTAACTTCGCTGAATTGTTCTCCTCTGTATGCTTGCTGTAATGACGTCTTTTTGCCTCCTTTTAAGCCTCCTAAGTCGGTCCAATTGTTGCCTAAATTGCCCCACGAGTTCCCTTATGTTTTAAGTTAAGTATACTTAAGTTTTGAGCAGTTACGGGCCGCGACCCGCTCGGGTAGTGAGTGTGCCCGCTCGGGTGCGGCTAGGGCAACTCGTGCAGATTGTGCTGCTGGAATGAGGCCCGATCGGGCATGGATCTAAGGCGGACGATCCTAAGATGATATCTACCCTCTCTCAAGGCATAGACACGTGATCTAGACAAGCTGCCCCCTACTTTCGTGGCTGACACCTTGAACTAAACCCATAAACTCTGTGATTCGCCCGTTCACCCTCAACCGTTGCTACCCTACTTTCGTGGCCTAACCTCGGTTGTTCTAAACCTGACTTTCTAGGATTAGAATTCTCCTTTCGGTCCTTCTCCTAATCTCTAATACATGTATCTACGTGGCCTTTGTAAACACAAGTAAATTATAGCACTCAGATAAAGAATAGATGAACTAAAACGGGAAGATGCATTCAAAATAGATCAAAAGCGGTCTCGGGATAGCCAAGGGCTAATCCCTTCTCCTAGAACAAACGAACTACTCGCTCATGCGTCTGTAAAGAAACATAAACATAGTAGAGAGTCTAAGGAACATAAAAACCAAACAAAACCGAAGTGGTGGTGCTTGATCTCCAATGCTCCTCGCTTATCTCTTCGCAAGAATCTCCTCTATCTTCGCTGAATTCTTCTCCTCTGTATGCTTGTTTTAACGGCGTCTTTTTGCCTCCTTTTAAGCCTCCTAAGTCGGTCCAATTGTTGCCCTAATTGCCCCACGAGTTCCCTTATGTTTTAAGTTAAGTTTACTTAAGTTTTGAGCAGTTACGGGTCGCGACCCGCTCGGGTAGTGAGTGTGCCCGCTCGGGCATGGCATGTGTGCCCGCTCGGGCACAAGGCAAAATGGTCCTAAATGCTTGCCCTAGTCGTGCTAAATGGTCCACACAATTGGCCGTAGGTTTTGCCCGATCGTGCAAGGGTTGTGCCCGACCGGGTGAGGCTTTTCCATGCTCAATCTCGTCCCGTTTGTCCCGTGATGATCCCCCAAGTTGCTCCTTAGCTCCGTGCATGTTCCTTTAGCTCCAAAATGATCCAAATACGCGTAAGAACCTGTAAGAACATGAAAAGCACGAAAGCAAGTAAAACGGATACGGAATCATACGTAAAACATCACATATGTATCAAAAACGTCTCCTAAATCGTGCAAGAAATACGTATGAAAACGAGATGATCAAAATCCCCCAGACTTGAATGTTTGCTTGTCCCTAAGCAAACGTAAACGTGGAATACATGGGGTATGAAAATACGAGAATTCCCCTTCTCCTAGAAATACCGCTAAAGCGAACCTAACCGATCAACTAGCACATCGAGAGCAAATTCGGCCTAATCTTGTTTTCAGCCTTAATTCTAGGTCCACCACGGTTACCCATGAGAAATTAAATCAAAGGAGACTAGACACGCTACCGTAACTCCCTCCACCAGACAAGACTTCAGACTATGCTAAACCTAGGTCAACCGAGGATACTTGTTTCTTTCTTTCCGAGCTTCTTTCTTTCTTTTTCTTTTTCTTTTTATTTTCTTTTTATGACTTTTTTTTCTTTTTTTTCTTTTGTTTTCTTTTTATTCTTCTTTTCTATATTTTTTTTTCTTTTCTTTTCTTCTTTTTCTTTGCATACACACTAGGCTTCTAGGACGTCGGATTTGAAGGGATCCAGCCTCTACTTAGACCCAGACTACCGATGACGGTATACTCATGCATCTCGTGTAAGAGTGCAGCGGAGTAGGTGGCTTTTTGTGCCTTGCCCTTAGGACGTAGAAAGATGATCGCCAACCCACCACTTAGACCCGAGCCACCGAAGGAGTAACAAGGTCGATGCACTCATATCGATTTTTGATCATGCTTATTAGGCACTATTTCTATCGACAGCGGAGTGTTAGTGTGTGCTTTTTTAATCTGCAAAACAAGCTCGATTTTATATGATCCAATGATCCTCAATGTAACCAAGTGTCGTTGTCGTCTACACGAAGTATGACCATCTGGGTAGAGAAAATAAACGACAGACCAGCCTAGCAACCTCGTCTAAACATCCCCAACACTAGGACCTGTCCAAAGCCCCGTGGGTTCTGCCCGATCGTGTAAGGCTTGTACCCGACCGGGTGGAGGCTTCTCCATGCTCAATCTCGTCCCGTTTGTCCCGTGATGATCCCCAAAGTTGCTCCTTAGCTCCGTGCATGTTCCTTTAGCTCCAAAATAATCCAAATACGCGTAAAAACCTGTAAGAACATGAAAAGCATGAAAGCAAGTAAAACGGATACGGAATCATACGTAAAACATCACATATGTATCAAAAACGTCTCCTAAATCGTGCAAGAAATACGTATGAAAACGAGATGATCAATCTTCGAGTCAAGCGACTCATTTTTTCTCAATGGTCGCTTGAGTGTCATTGAGTCACAAGGGTCATTTGAGTCTCATGGGTCGCTTGAGTGTCATTGAGTCGCAAGGATCGCTTGACTCGTAGGGTTGCTTGAGTCGCATGGGTCACAAGAGTCGGTTGAGTCGCATGGATCGCTTGAGTCGGTAGAAGTCTAATGTATTCTTAATTGGTCATTTTGCAGGTGCTGCCAAAGCCGAAGTTTGTGTATGAATTCAAGCACATGAATAGAATGCCAAAGATTACCACCAAGTGTTATCCTCACGAGACAATAACAAAGCTGATAGGAATCTTAGATGAAAATGAGTTGCATTACTTCGAGAAAGAGTCACAATTTAGGCATTATTCCATTTCCAATGTGAGTCTACATTGACAAAGGTTCAAATGTCTATCCTACTAAATCACTCCATGATTTACAGGACAAGAAGGAGTTGTGATTCGTCTTAAAGGGTGTTTCCATCCGGTACTCTATAGTGGAGCACGCGCTAATTTCCGGATTGAAATGCAAACTATATACCAAAGGATGGCAGTCCAAAAGGGGTGATACATTCAGGCTGAAGAAAATTGGCCGTGGAAAGGTGACCCCCGCACAATTCAGTGAAAAGCTCATGAAGGCAAAGAATTTCGACAACTGGACGAGGTTGGTAACATTAATGTTGTTACCGCAAGTTATGCCTCCCAAGCCTTCATCAGAAAACTTTATCAGTTATGATATCATTGACATGGTTGATGACTTGGAATTTTGTGAAGGCTTTCCATGGGGGCTTTACACATTTGAGAAGATTTTTGATACTTGCCATAAGGTCGTTAGCAGGGAATCACCGAAACCAAAATGGATGGAACATCTTTGTAGAAATCCGAAGGGTATTTGTTGGGAGGACATCCGTAAGCAAGAACTGCTGACGCGAAAAGTAGCTCTTGGTGATCAAAAGAAAGGGAAAGAAAAGGGGACTAAGAGGAAGAAGAGCGTGGGTGAAAAAACAATAGAGACTGAAGATGAGGAAGAAGAAGGATGAGTAGGTGTTGCTGAAGCAGATGGAGAAAGAGAAGGTGATGCTGAAGGTGATGCTAAAGCTGAAGCTGAAAGAGAAGGTGATGCTGAAGGAGAAGGTGATGATGAAGCTGTATCTGAAGAAGAAGAAGCTGCAGTCCCTCTGACACTGGAGCATAAATTAAAAAGGACATATAGAAGTTGGAGAAAAGAATCATCAACGCCGTAAAAGACCTTCTAAGGGATGTCAGGTTTAATTTCCTAATACAAAATCAAAGGCGGCAAATCCCAAAGGTGCTGAAAAGGCAAAATCAAAGTCTACCGAGAATGATACGAGCACCGGAAAATCTTCCGATCCGGACGGATTTTGATCCGTCCCTAAATTACGGACGGAAATTTCGGTCCGTCTTTAAATTCCGGACGGATTTTAATCCGTCCGTAATTTACAAACGAAATTTTTTCAGTCCCTATTTCCGGACGGATTAGGGACTACCTCCAATAAGTCCCTAAAATACGGACGGATTAGGAACGGATTTTTTTATTTTTTTTAAAAAAATTATTTATTTTATTTTTATTTATTTTTTATCATTTTTTATTTTTTTACAAAAAAAATTCCGGACGGCCTAAAAAATCAGTCCGGAAATTAAGGATTGATTTTTGTATCCGTCCGGAATTTTTTTATTTTTATATTATTTTTATTTCTTTAATTTTATTTTTTTTTTGGAAAAAAGAATTCTGGACGGATATATTTAATTTTAAAATTCCGGACGGATATATTTAATTCCGGGCGGATATATTTAATTCCGGACGAAAAAAATAATATTTAATTTTAAAAAAGTTAAATTTTTATATAAAAATATATAAAATTTTATTTTTTATTTTCTAAAATTTGTAAAAAATTCCGGACGGTGTGGTGTCCGTTCGGAAATATTTCAAAAAAATATTTATTTTTTATTATTAAAACTAACTTTTTATTTAAAAATATAATTCTATGAAAGAATAATTTTTTTATTTTTTCGAAAAATTTCCGGACGGACATCTAGCCGTCCGGAATGTTTTTCAAATGAAATTAAAAAATTTAAAAACAAAAGATTAAAAAAACCGTCCCTAATCTGTCCGGAATTAGGGACGGATTATGGACATATTTTTTAATTCGTTTGGAATTAGGGATGGATTAGGGACGAATTATTAATCCGTTTGGAATTAGGGACGGAATGTTTGAATCCGTCCGGAAATCCAATCTTATAAATTCATTCGCAAAGAATAAGAAGAGAAAGAAAAAGAGAATGAAGAAAGAGAAAGAGGAATAGAGAAGAAGGCATGTGAGACGACGGCGGCGGAGGTGGAGACGATGGCGGTGGTGGAGGCGACGGTGGAGGTGAGGTGGCGATGGCGGCGGCGACAGCGACGGAGGTGGAGACAACGATGACGGTTGATTTGGAGGAGACGATAAAGACAGAAGAAGAAGTTTAATCTATCACAAAAATGTTTTTATTTTTATTTTTTTATTTTATTTTTATTGAAAAAATTCCGGACGGAAAAATATATCCGTTCGGAATTTTTTTTCTAATTTTCGGAAAACATTTCCGGATGGAAAAATATATCCGTCCGGAATTTTTTTAATTTTTTTAAATTTTTAAATTTTTTTAATTTTTTTAATTTTTTCCGGACGGTTTAGGGACTACTAAATCCGTCCGGAGTTTCGGACGAATTCCGAACGTAAATTAATTAGCGACGTTCATTTACGGACCTATAAAATCCGTCCGGAAAACGTCTGTAAACCATTTTCCAGACGAATTAGGGACGGATTTTGCTGTCTGGAAATTTAATTTTTCTTGTAGTGGATACTGTTGGAAATGATGATTTTGAATTCCTTCGACGTCTATGTCCAGTGTCAAGAAAAGTGCCAAGCGAAGAGCCGGTTGAGTCAGAGGCTGAAAATGACTCTGGAGGTTACTCAGAAGAGGATTTGGCAAAGATTTCGAGATTAGTTGAAAATCTTACATCTGTCACCATCATTCCTCTAATTGAATACATTTCCGTAGAGGTTATTGCAGCCGTTGCTCTTGATGAAGTTCCACCAAGTAAGTAATATTTAGTGAAAAAGGTCATTTGAGTCAATTTCCATTGAGAGTCGGCATGGGTCGCAAGAGTTGCATAAGTCGCAGGGTCGAATAAGTCGTAGGGCCGCATAAGTCGCAGGGGTCGCATGGATCACATGGGTTGCATATGTTCCATGGGTCGCAAGGGTCGTATCAATGTAACAAATGATGAGTCTAATGAATGAAGTAATTTTATGTAGATGCTCCAGTGGGTACTGTCGAAGAAGTCGCCGACAAGGAGGTTCCTGCCAACGATATTCCAGTGAGTCCTGTCGAAGAGGTCGCCGCTAAGGAGGTTCATGCCGAGTATACTCCAATGGGTCCTGTGGAAGAGGTCCCTGCTGAGGAGGTTCCTGTCGAGGATACTCCAGTGAGCGCTGTCGAAGAAGTCATTGATGAGGAGGTTCCTACCGAGGATATTCCAGTGGGTCCTGTCGAAGAGGTCCCCGCTAAGGAGGTTCTTGCCGAGGATATTGATCATCTCGTTTTCATACGTATTTCTTACACGATTTTAGAGATGTTTACGATATAGATGCGATGTTTACGCATGATTTTGTATCCATTTTACTAGTTTTTGTGTTTTCATGTTCTTACAGGTTTTAATGCATATTCAGTTCATTTTGGAGCTAAAGGACGTACACGAGACAAAGTACCAACATCGAGGATCATCACGGAACAAACGGGACGAGAATCGGCGAGGAACAAGCTCAGCCCGCACGGGATACACCCTTGTCCGCGCGGTGCATTTAGTTCGTCAATTGGTCCAGCAAATTGAGCACGAGTCGGGCAAGCAATCAGCAGGATCGGGGTCACAGCCCGCGCGGGGCACACCCCAGCCCGCTCGGGCACTCCCTAGCCCACACGGGTCGCCTTGTTTTTCATCGCGATCACGCGCGCCACGCCCGCGCGGGGTACACACTCAGCCCTCGCGGTTCACGTTCATCACCTGCAACACCAAATAAGTTAATTTGTCATAAAACGAAAAGGAACTTGTTGGTGACTTATACAAAAAGGAAAACGACTTTAGAGAAGAGGAATAAGTGATATTTTGCTGGAGAAAGTAATGGAAACGTTGCCCAACTTAATCAAGAATGGAAAACTCATGAAAAGGCAAAATTGGTGGCTGCTGCAACAAAAGGAAAAGAACAAACGGCCATAAGGAAAAAGAAGGAGAAAAGGAAAGAAAAGAAGAAGGAAAATGAAGAACAGGAGCTAGGGGTCGAGAGAGCTTCAGTTAGAGAGTTAGTTTCAGTTTTGAATCGAAGGAGAGAGAGAGTAGAGAGAGGACGGAATCGAAGAAGGAGGCATACAAGAGCATTGGAGATTAATTCAAGACCTCGGTTTCGTTTGGTTTTCATGTTTCTTCGGCTATCTACTTCAATTATGTTGTTTGCTTTTGAACGCATGAGCGAGTAGTTTTTTTTGTTCTAGGAGAAGGTATTAGTCCATGGTTATCCCGGAACCACTTTGATTTATCTTTGAATGCATCTTCCCATTTTCGTTTATCTATTCTTTATCTGAGTGCTTCATTGACTTGTGTTTGCGATGTCCACGTAGATGCATGTTTTAGGCACTTTGGAGAATGACCGAAACGAGAATTCTAATCCCGGATAATCAGGTTTAGAACAACCGAGGTTAGGCCACGAAAGTAGGGTAGCAGCGGTTGAAGATCAGGTTTAGAACAACCGAGGTTAGGCCACGAAAGTAGGGTAGCAGCGGTTGAGGGTAAAATGGATGAATTATAGATCTTATGGGTTTAGTTCAAGGTGTCAGCCACGAAAGTAGGGGATAACTTGACTAGATCACGTGTCTATGCCTTGAGAGAGGGTAGATATCATATTAGGATCGTCTGCCTTAGATAACTTGACTGGGATTGCATGATAGATATGTTGATTGTTGGTTTCGGTAGTCTTGTGGTGAAACCGGATTCTTGGAACGTTTGTCTCATTGTTAGGAACTCGTCTGTTTATTTGTTTTTAGTATTTCATTCCCAAATTACATATTCGTTCTTTGCAAGTTTGATTCACAGTTTGAGTTTAGGTTGTGTTGCGTAGTCCCAGTGGGATCGACACCTAAAGTACTACACACGTGCCGTGCACTTGCGGGTAGTTTAGGTTAAATATTTATTTAACTTTGATAACGCATCAAGTTTACTCCATTGAGTCCTTTGGAAGAGGTCCCCGCTGAGGAAGTTCCTGCCGAGGATACTCCAGTGGGTCTTGTTGAAGAAGTAACCGTCGAGGAGGTTCCTGCCGAGGATACTCCAGTAAGTCCTGTCGAAGAGGTCGCCGCTAAGGAGGATCCTGTGGAGTATACTCCAGTGGATCTTGTGGAGTATACTCCAGTGGATCCTGTGGAAGAGGTCGCCGCTGAGGAGGTTCCTTCCGAGGATACTCCAGTGGGTCCTGTCTAAGAGGTCACCACTGATGTTGGTTCTGACGGAACTCCAGAAGTTATTGTCATAGATGTCGAAGTACCACCAAGTAAGTACGGTCATTTGAGTCACAAAGGTCGCATTGGTCGCATGGGTCACAAAAGGTCGCATTAGTTGGATAGGTCGCGTGGGTCACAAAAGGCCGCATTAGTCGCTATTTCCCAATGGTCGCATGGGTTGCATGGTTGCATGGTCGCATGGGTCGCACGGGTAACAAAAGGTCGCATGTCCGCATGGGTTGCATGGTCACAAGGTCGCATTGGTCGCATGGGTTGCCATATGTTTAATGAAGTAAATTTTATGCAGATGGTAGACCTTTATCGAAGGAGTCTGAGCCATATGTTGAACCTCCGCTTGTAGCTAACGAGTTTTAAGACCACTGAAGAGCAAAAACAGGGTGAGGGAGAGGGCGAGGGAAAGTTGTTGATACAGAACCCGCAGAAAATGTAGTTCAAGAACTCGTAAAGAAGGTGGTTCAATAACCGATAAAAAGGTGGTTCAAGAACCCGTAAAAAAGGTGGTTCAAGAACCTGCAGGGAATCAAAATTTTGTGTGGCAGCCCAAGGGATTAGGGGAAGGCAGGATAACCCGAGAGCCTTCGTTCATTGACGGTAGCGGTGTAACATTGACTGCTTTATATATGTTTTCGATGAAACCTCGACAATAGCGTTGGTGGAAATCTGATCTAGATTGTCCCCGGGGGCTAGAGTTTTGGGAGATCAAATTAAAGCCCAATGTATGGCTTGAAGATGATGTTAGTTTTTTAAACCCTTAGTCACAAACGTCACAGAGGTCATTTTGTATCATATGTATTCATGTGTGTTAATTTTTTTGTATTTTTTGCAACAATTGGATGAGGCGTTATTGGAGCTATATTATCGCATGAGCATATTCCCCTACATATATCAGAATTGTTACGTTTTTTCTTGTTGCTTTTGATGTGGTTAATCTCAAGTAATAATTACCTAGACTAACGCTTCCGCAAGAATACGGATCGTATAGTACTAGGGTCGAACATAAGGAATCGATGCAACTCTAAAGCTAGCAAACTAATGAATAGGACATGTAAACTCAATAAGTGATTGGAATGTGAATAAAGATAAACTAACTAACTAACATACCTTTAGACATCGTACTAGATATTCATCCCTATAATCCTAACAAAACTAACATAAAAGAAAAATAAACGAAGAACTCAACATCTAAATCCTAATCACAATCATGACATTCAAAGAGTACCCCCAAAACTTGAATGGAACACCTCCCCGGTGTTCAATAGCTAAGAGAAGGACTAACATGCAAAACCTCGGGAAAAAATAAGATAGATAGGAACGTGTGCACCTGATGCGTGCTTGCTGTCCCGAGTTGATGCAGCTGGGCGTACACGTCTTTCCTTATGTTGTGGATGATGTGGAAGTGGGAAACGTGTAATAAAAGTCTCACAATTCGAAAGAGGCAGTACGATACATCGAGGTTATTGGTAAGGAGCATGCTTGTGAAAAGGATAAGAGTCGAATTCTAAAATAAAATTAAAACGAAATAACTAAAAGGATATAGGGCTCGGGTTGCCTCCCGAGAAGCGCTTGTTTAAGGTCACGAGCTTGAAAAGATGTTACTCATCTGGTGGACGTCCTCGATGTTGTCGTGTGCGTAGCGTCTCGCGTGCATAGTGTGCTCGATTGGGTATAGCACGCTGATCAGTTTGGTTCCTTGCATGATCAGTCATGTCCTCCTTTAGCTTGGTCGTGTTGTTCCCTATGTTGGGGGGCTAGATCGTGCTGTCCAAAGATTTTGGTGGAGCTATCTATAAGTTCGGTTATGCACTCCATGGATTCGGTTAGGCGTTCGTCTCGTGTTTCCTTTAACATCTCCAGATTTTGTTGGTGTGTGAGCCCTTGTGGTGAAGGCTTCATCTTCACCTTGGGTGCCTTATCAATGCGCCAATTGTGCTGGACGTTGTAGCATTTCGGTGTCTTGGAGTTGTTGATGTATTGATTTGCATCGCATTTAACTCGGGTTGTGCGGAAGTCTCGGTCAGGGGGTTCCTTCTTCTTTTTGTTGTCCAACAGCTCGTTTGGTACCTTATATAATCCCTCTCCAGCTGCTATGAGAGTCATATCTAGGGAATTCGTGTTCCCAAATTTTTCACAAACTTTCTTGGCTAAATTCTCAAAGACATCGTCGTGGAACACGAAGTCGATAACGCACGGCTGCTCAAGTGTGTCAATTAAGTTGAACTCTACTTCCACCCCGGTTTCTTCTTATGCTCATCAATGTCCATAGTCTTATCCGTTGTTGTGTTAGATTCTTCCCCTTTTTCAAATATCGAGGGATTTTGCTGATCCACTGTTTTCATGCGTTGACGTTGTGGGAACGACAATGGAGGTGGCCTCAGATCTGGTTTTACATACTTTGGCTCCTCTTTCTCCTCGGGTTTGTTTTTATGCTCTATGTTATTGCCCTTTTACATTGTTGTTCCAGACGTTTCATCCTTTTCAAATGTTGAACGATAAGGTTGATCTAAAATTTTCTTGAGTTGACGTTGTGGAAATGGCAAAGGAGGTCACCGGGGGGCTGGTTTTAAATATTTTGGCTCCTCTTCCTCCTCGAGCTTCTCCTTAAGCTTGTTGATAGCCGATTCCGCTACTGTGATAGATGCTTCACCCCTTTCAGACGTCGAAGTAGGCTGATCCACCGTCTTACAATACTTTAGGTAAATTTCGTTGACGTGCTCACGAGGATTTGTTTCCGATCTTCCGGTAGAACTCCTTGTGGTTTGGAGGAATTTGCAGCGAGTTGTGCAATTTGATTGTCTAAGATTTTTAGCACATTTCGAGTTCCGCAATGTCCTTCTTTACATTTCCATAATCCACTCTTATCTCTCTTAGTTTGGCATACTGAATCCAAAATATTTATTGTTTTCGTCGGATTACTCCCAACGTCACTCATCTCTCGATGTAGCGCAGAACGTTTAGATGCATAAAGAACAATAAGGAACTCTAACCTCTAGTGTCGGAAACAATGGGAACTCGACCTCTATTAATGGAAGTGACTCTCTTGATGCCTAAATCCACTATCTAGGAGATAAACGTACTCACCTCTCGATGCAGCAAATCTATAACCTAAACACATGAAGTACAATGGGAGTTCTACGTTCCTAAATAGATTAACCGATCGACTAGATTCTCATTAATTTAATTCATTCGAAAGTTAATTCTGAGACACAAGTCTGACTCTCTCGATGCCTAGACGACTCTCTAATCTCATTCAAACGTGTCTATTCTCACTCGAATGGATCTAGTCTCATTCAAACATGAAATCAACAAAGTATGAAATCATTATGCACACTACAACCTATCGAACCATACGATTGAACAAAACTGAAATCAAGCATTAAAGAACTAAAAAAATCCATTACAATGACATCCCTAACCCATGGTAAATACAACTACTTAGAATTCATAAGGAAATAAACAAAAACGAAGTAGGTATTCACCTTCCCTATTTCTCCGGGCGTGGCCTCTGAGGAATCCTTTGGTTTTCTGAAATCTTCACTTACGCCGTGTTCTCTCCTCTCTGGTCTATTCTCCCTCATCGTGTTCTTTCTGGTTTATTTTTAAGCTCACGCCCGTTCAAAATCTACTGTTCATGTATGTTGCTTTGTTGTCGGCTTGCATGCCTGACCGTGCCATGTAAACACCCGACCGTGCATGCATTCTCTTGCACATGCCCGACCGAGCATGGATCAAGCCCGAGCCGTGCATCAACTACGGGGGTGATTTTGTCTCTAGAGCTCGACCGTGCAAGTGTTGAAGCTCGATCGTGGATGTGGCCTAAACCTCCAGCCTGGTCGTGCACAAGGTTATGCCCGACCGTGCTTCTTCAATTACTTCCTCCCCGGTTGTGCGTTAAGTGTAGCTCGGCCATGCTTGTGTTTTTTTTCTGCCCGACTGTGCTTCAAAGGATGCCCGATCAGGCTGCATGTTCCTTGAGTTCGATTGTGTTTTGTGGGACACCCGACCATGCATATTAAGCTTGGTAGATTGGTCGGGCAAAGAGTGATGCCCAGCCGTGCTGTGTGTTTTGCACTCCAATCAGCTCGATCGTGCTGCAATAATGTTGCTTGGCCATGCTCCTTTCACACCTTGGTCACTTTGGTCACGTTTTCGGATAAAATTGTCGTAATTACTCGTGGTTTTGTCACAAGTCTTCGTTCCTTGCACAACACACAAAGTAATAGAAGAAGCCCTCAAATATACTCAATAAGTCGGTAAAGTCCAAGAATCGTAATCAAAACTAAACCTTTGAAAAATACTATGACGGATTACATGTTTTGAAACTCCCCCAGACTTACACTTTGCTCGTCATCGAGCAAAACCTAGAATCAAGTACAAGAAGAGTTAAACAACAATGGATTCTAGCACAAAAACTTCGAAGGATTAGTCATTATGCAAAACAACGCGTCACACGAAACTAAGCCTAAGCGTACCTAGTTCAGACTTTTATCAACCAAAAATCACGAGCCATGCAATCCTACACATTACCTAAGTTCACTTCACTAACTCCTAAAAAACATCCAAGCAATATCCATACCAATTCCCATATGCTTACACGAGACATCATTACAATCATTTCCTCGTTCTTTTCTATTCTCTTATTTTTTTTTTGGTTTCCATAATTTTTTTCTTTGAAAATCCGCGCTTAGTTTCTAGGACATCGAATTCGGAGAGGGAAGCTTCCTACTTAGACCCAGGTTGCCGATAGCACACTCATAAGGTCCTGTAACCTTAGCGGAGTGAAGAGGTGCGTTGTTGAAAAATTTTTAGACCAAATGTTACGCATCAACTCTAACCCTTTGGACGTAGAATAGCGCCTCAACCCACCACTTAGACTCGAACCATCGATCTAGATGTACTCATGTTAATGTAAACCTGAAATAGTTAGAAACTTATCCATATTGAAAGTGGAGTATAAGCGCATGGAATCTAATAATCCGTAGAGAATGAACGGTAAAATATATCAAACAAAGCAAGGAATGAATGATAAACACGGAGATATGTATACTTGGTATTGAAACCAAGGAGGCGAAATGCAACTGTAGATCATGGTTTCATGCACAACTACTAGACTAATCGATATCCAAAAGACTTTCTTAGCAAACCTAGAGTATTATTCACGATTAAAAAAAGTTGCACATTAATGACTAAAGCTCGAAAATTCATGCTAGGTATCCATCCGTTTATTCCTAATCACATGCATGTTACTCGACGAGTACTCCCCCAGACTTGAACGGAACACCATCTCGGTTTCAAGACCTAAGAGAGAATCTCACACACCAAAACACGAGAATAGAAAGGTTAGAACGTGTGCACCTTGTGTATCTTGCTGTCCCGAGTTGGTGATGTGGCTGGTTGTTGTATGCGTCTCCTCCTTAATGTATTATATCGAAGTCGGAAAACCTGTGAAAAAGCATCACAAAATCCAAAGGAAAAAATATAACGTAATAGCTCACCGAGTACATCAATGCAAAAAATAAGAATAAGTCCTAAAAATGAAATGAAAGTTCAAAAATGGGTTGCCTCCGGATAAGCACTTGTTTATAGTCGTGAGCTTGACCAAATGCCCTCCTCATCACCATCGAGGTGAACGTCCTCGTCTTTGTGTGCAACGTCTCCTGCGTCGTGTCCTTCGTTTGGGTATGGCACTTGGATTGGTAATCCGCCTTGCGAGATCAGCCAGCTCTCTCATGCTCTTCTCCTACCCGGTCATGTTGCAATCCCATATGAGCGTCTGGTCGGGCATTGCATTCTGAGTGGTTGGGCGTGCGTTGCTAGTTTTGGCCGAAAATGTTGCACGGATCGGGCTCAACCTATGTGTAGTCGTGCTTTTCTTCATGAAGTGTGCCTGGTCAGGTGGACATGTCCGATTGGTCGGGCTTGATTTGTTGCTACTTTTCGCTGAGAAGCACGCACAGGTCGGGCTTGTGTAGCACCCGATCATGCTGTCATGTGAAGGAGTCGCCCGATCGTACGGTTTGATGTACCATTTGGAGCCGTGAGCAACGCACGGGTTGGACTGAGCATGTGCTCGATCGTGCTGGTTTGGAGATGAGGCGCTCGGTCGTGATGTAGGAGTGGATTGTTCGGGCTTTACTTGCTAGAATGTTGAGCCGAGAATGTTGTACTGCTCGGGCTACTGTGTTGCCCGATCGTGCTTCTCTCAATAGGAGGTGTCCGGCCATGAGCACATGAGCACATGAGCACCATTTTTCGCACATTGGGATGGACGGGTTTGTGGAGTGCTAAGGAATACACTTACCGCAAACTCACAGCGGAGTTTTTCGCGTCTTACACTGCTTTCTTTGCTGAATCCGGAGATCGAGAGAAGACATTCATGGAGTTCCGCCTGCTGGGGCAGAACTATAGGATCACCGCACGGCAATTCGCAGACATTCTTGACGTTCCGCATAGCGTTTATGCGAAGCTTCCAGAGATCAACCGGAACCGTCAAGCCGAGTTTTGGTCGCAGATTGCCTTTGGAGAGTTCTCGACGAGAGCGAAGGCGAGTCATATACGCCACCCCGCCCTCAGGTATTTTCACTACTTCCTAGTCTCTTCGATACTAGGGAAGGGAGCACAAGGCGGTGTTAACCACACCGAACTAGGCATCCTGAGGCGGGTTGTGCAGACGAACGTTCCTGATGATGAGTGGGACGTCGACTTAGCATCGTTGATCATCGGACACTTCCTAGACATTTCCACCGAGGCGTTTTGTTCAGAGACGAAGATTATGTGTGGTGGTGTTGTCACCATGATAGCGCGGAGGGTCGGGATCAACCTTGGGATCCTGACGGAGGACAGAATAAAAGAGGAACCAGAGTTAAACCTCCAGAATCTGCGCAACCGACGAGCCATTACATTGGAGAGGTATAATGTGATTTGGTGCTACAAGGACGAGCACGGTCGAAGCTTAGAGGTAGATATCAGTGAGATCGAGGTACCGAGTTTAGACGAGGAGGGATCCCGATTTAGGATTGATCCCAACATCGGGCACGTCGGCCCGAGGGTAGCAGATATGGATCCACCTCCCGCGGCCGCATCTAGACCGTCCACCTCGAGGCAGCGCAGCCGACGTGCGACTCACTCACACGCGCATCCGGAGTACCCTTCTTTGCTGAATCCGGAGACCGAGAGAAGACATTCATGGAGTTCCGCCTGCTGGGGCAGAACTATAGGATCACCGCACGGCAATTCGCAGACATTCTTGACGTTCCGCATAGCGTTTATGCGAAGCTTCCAGAGATCAACCGGAACCGTCAAGCCGAGTTTTGGTCGCAGATTGCCTTTGGCGAGTTCTCGACGAGAGCGAAAGCGAGTCACATACGCCACCCCGCCCTCAGGTATTTTCACTACTTCCTAGTCTCTTCGATACTAGGGAAGGGAGCACAAGGCGGTGTTAACCACACCGAACTAGGCATCCTGAGGCGGGTTGTGCAGACGAACATTCCTGATGATGAGTGGGACGTCGACTTAGCATCGTTGATCATCGGACACTTCCTAGACATTTCCACCTCGAGGCAGCGCAGCCGACGTGCGACTCACTCACACGCGCGTCCGGAGTACCCCCATAGCCGCTCTGATTTTCCATCGATGGATGGAGTCTCCGACACCCTCAGGTATGTAGCAGAGGAGACTAGGTATCAGTCCTTTCTAGCAGAGCAGCGGTACGACTTAGAGGCTGCGAGGGATGCGGGGCAGCAGCAGTTCCAGGAGCAATCTATTCAGCATACCTACTACCTCACCGAGTCCGTCCGACGGTTCCAGCAGCTGAGCATGACACATTACCAGGAGCCGTATATCCCGATCCCGCAGGACTACCATTCCGGAGCTATACCCTACCGTCCTCATATCCCATACGAGCTGGAGGCGTTCTATTTCCCACCTGGGGAAGGAGCATCAGCGGATCCAGCGGACATGCCGACTACCCGCGATGGAGCGGATGAGGATTAGACGATCTCTTTCCTTTGTCCTATTTCTTTTCTTTTCTTTTTATTTTATTTTCATGGACTATTTTTATCGTTTTCTTGTTTTTAGATAGATATCTTGTACGCTCTTCAGACTTATTTAGTGCTCTTTGTTCTACTCTCTTGCATTGTATGGTCTTGTCACAGGTATTTCACATTAGCATATGCATTAGAGCGCAGGAGTCACTACATCCAGACATATCATCGAGAAAGTCACACGCATGTCACACGCACACATCAGGTGTATTCGCATCTTTTTCATGCTTTCTCGCATTTTTATGTTTTGGAGGTCCCTTATAGGTTTAGAACACAGGGACTGTGTTTCATTTAAGTCTGGGGGAGGGTACTCGTTGAGTATTTTTTGTTTTTGTTTTAGATTAGATGTAGATTTTTGTTTTTAGGAATAAACGGATGGGTATCTAGCATGAATTTTCAAGTTTTAGTCATTATTGTGTGACTTTGTCGAATCGTGAATAAAAGTGTAGGTGTGTTTAGAAGTCTTCTTGATTTCCGATTAGTTGAAGTAATTGTGCTTGAAACCATGACTTATAGTTACATTCACCTCCTAGGTTTCAGTACCAAGTATTATATCTCCGTGTATACCGATTAATCGATGCTTGTTTGATAGATTTTTTAGCGTTCATTAAACTCTACACGCTTATACTCCGCTGTCAATTTTTTCGCCTTGGATAAGTCTTGACTATTTTAGGTTTTCATTGACATGAGTACATCGAGATCGATGGTTCGGGTCTAAGTGGTGGGTTGAGGCGCTATTCTACGTCCTAAGGGTTAGAGTTATGCGTATTCTTCATAAAAAATAAAAAATCAGAAAATAAGTTTCAATGACGCATCTCTTCACTCCTCTAAGGCCGTGCGACCTTATGAGTGTGCCATAGGCAGCCTGGGTCTAAGTAGAAAGCCACCCTCTTCGACTTCGACGTCCTAGGAACAAAGCGTGGATCTATAAAAAAGAATAAAGAAAGAAATAAAAAAAAAGAAGAATAAGAACGAGAATTTGAGCTTAATGATATCTCAAGCTTAGAAGAGTTTGGTATGGAGATCGCTTGGACGTTGTTAGGAGTACGGATTAGACTTAGGTCATTGGTAGGATTGCATGGTTCGAGACTTTTCGGATTGATAGAAGTCTGAACTTGGTACGCTTAGGCTTGCGTTCATGTGACGCGTTGTTTTGCATGATGGCTATTCCTTTGATGTATTTGTGTTAGTATCCGATGTTGTTTAGCTTTTCTAGTACTCGACTCTAGGTTTGCTCGAGGACGAGCAAAAGGTTAAGTCTGGGGGAGTTTGATAACACGCAATCCGTAGTAGTTTTTATGTCATTCTTAGGTCTAGTTTTAGGTAGATTTATTAGATTTCATTCATTTATCGAGACTATTCGAGGATTTTATCTACATTTCGTGTTTGGTGTAGGAAACGAAGACATTACGAGAAACACGAGAGAAATCGGCAATTAACCCCAAAATGACAAGATTCAGCTTATACAAGACCGTGGATTGAAGTGAGCGTGCAAACACCGAGCGAAAGGAGCGAAAACGCCATTTTAGGACATGCCCGCTCGGGTAATGGAAGATGCCCGCTCGGGTAATTTGTGCCTTGACAACCCCGTAGCTTTACACGACTCGGGTGCTCAAGGAACATGGTCGGGCATGAGTGCCCGATCGGGTGGAAATGTTGCGCCCGCTCGGGTTACTGATCATCAAAATATGCCGTAACTTTGCACGACTCGGGCTGAAGAAGAACACGATCGGGCAAAGGTGCCCGCTCGGGCGAATATGGATGCACACGGTCGGGTAAATGGCCTGCACGATCGGGTACACTATGTGCCCGATCGGGTCCCTAGATCTCAACAACTTTCCTAAGTTTTGGTTCGGCCAAATCAAGGGAAATCAGATCTATTTAAAGGGGAATCGAGCAGAATTGAAAGGGGGGGGACTCAAGGACGATTCAGTGCCATAGAAGACACACTTTGAAGGGTCGAGAAGGACGGATCTACGGATCCGAGGCATGGAGGATCTAATGAAGACATAGGGAGTCATCTCTTTCTCTATCTATGTTGAATTTAGATTTCTTTTGTGTTTCGTTTCCTTAGTTCATGTTCGAGTAGATCTATTGCCATAGGTTAGAGAGTATTGCCAATATGTAGAGAAGTCTTGTGCTTAACGAATGGTGGATCTTAATGCTTTCATTACCTGTACGCCACTTGAATGAATGAATTTGGTATTTATCATGTTTTCAGATCTCATGGTTGTACTTAATGCTTTCTCTACCTGTACGCCACTTGATTGAATGATCTTAGAAGCCTAATAAACCAACGCCAGGGCATTAGACTTCGGAACTTAGCCATGATTTAGGGTTTAGCCGGTTTAGAATCTACGCCAGGTCAATCGGTTAAATCTAGGGATTAGGATAGCGGTCGTAATGCGTCTATGCATGTAAGATGCGCAATGGATACATTGGCATATGCATGCTAGATAGTGGACAAGTCTACGCCAGTCATGGTTGTTCTTAAAACTTTTCCCTGAACTCCCTATAGGAGAGCTTGAATTCCCTGAACTCATGATAGTACCTTAGACCAATTATCTTGTTAGAACTTCGATACATTGTTGTGCAACTCTTGATACCTATGGTGATTTGTCGCTGAGTTATTCCCATCTTTAGGTTTAGTTTGCATTTAGATTAGTTTGCATTCCCCTACGATTTGATTCATCACGTCTTATTCATTGGTCTAATAGCTTTAGAATCGCATCAATTCCTTGTGTTCGACCCTAGTTGCTACACGATCCGTATCCTTGCGGAAGCGTTAGTCTAGGTAATTTATTACTTGATTAAACGCACATCAAGTTTTTGGCGCCGTTGCCGGGGAGTTGATTACGATTTTAGGGTTATTATTACTTTTGATTAAGACATAGTCCTTTCCGGAGTCTTCATTTATTTTTTCGTTTTGTTTTGTTTAGAGTCATAAAAAAAAATAAAAAAAAAAAGAGAATTATTACCTCTCAAAGCTTAATTGAATTTTATTCTTTATTTTGCGAGGTAATATGAACAACAACAACTTTTGGAGTGCCGATATAGCTGAAACGAACTATCAATTTTCAGAACCTCGTCATATGCCATATAATTCATACCGTCCATCGAAACAATCATGGGAACAAGACGTTTGGGGAAATACCGATGGTGTGCTGAATAGTCAATATGGATTTGGGAATTTTCAGCCATGGATGCAACCCCAAATTCAGAATTATCCATCATATACACCCCCATGTCCGCAACAAGAGGCCAACTCCGATATTATGTCCATGCTTGCCCAAATCTTACAAGTGCAAAAAGATCAATCCAATGAAATTAGAGCGTTGAAAACGCAACAAGAAGAGATGCGAGCAAGTTGTAGAGACATGAATAATGAGTTTAAGGAGATAATAAGGCACGTAAAGATCTTGGACGATCAAGTTGCACAACTCGCTGCAAGTTCCTTTGAACCACAAGAGGTTCTAACGGAAAATTTAGAAACGGATCTTCATGAGCACGACAATGAAATTTTCCTAAGGGATTATTTGACGATGTATCGACCCATTGCAATATTTGAAAGGAATGATACATCTATCACAGTAGCGGAATTAGATAAGCTTAAGGAGAAGCTTAAGGAAGAGGAGGAACCCAAATATGTAAAACCGGAACCTAGACCACCTCCCTTGCCGTTCCCACAACGTCAACGCATAAAGACGGTAGTTAAGCCAAATCCCTCAATGAGTGACAAAGGAGATGAACCTAATATAGGAGTGGATAAGGCTATGGGCATTGATAAGGCTATGACGAAACCCGATATGGAAGAAGAGTTCAGTTTGGAGGACACATTAGAGCAACCATGTGTTATCGATTATGTGTTCCCCGAAGGCATCTTTGAGAGTTTAGCCAAGGAAGTTAGTGACGAAACTCAGAATATGGAATCCCTAGATATGAATCTCTTAACAGCTGGAGAAGATTCATACAGAGTACCAAACGAGCGCCTTGTTAATGAAAAGAAAGAGGAATCCACCGAACGAAACTTCCACATGGCACGAGTTGAATGCGGTAGAAATCAGTACATCAACGATCTCGAAATGCCGCAAAGCTACACTAAACGTCCAACACATAATTGGGACGTTGATAAAATGCCCAAGGTGAAGATGAAACCTTCACCACAAAGCATTTTTGGACAGCACGATCTAGCCCCCAACCTAGAAAACATCAACATGATTGATCGTGCAACGAACTCCATTATTCCGCGTGCCACACCTTATCGAACATACTATGCACGCAAGACGCTACGAACGCCACGACGTCGAAGACGTCCATCTAATGGGTAGCATTCGGTCAGGCTCGAGACCTTAAACAAGCGCTCCTCGGGAGGCAACCCGAGCATATCCTTTAGTTTTTACTTTTGAATTTTCGGACTATTTTTCGTATTTTTTTTGTTTTAGATGATTTTAGGATTTAAGGACTTAGAGATCTATGATTTTTGCTGCGTATTGTTTTCCGTGTATAATTTTTTTTAGAAAATTGCAGCATTACCCGATCGGGCATGATTTCATTACCCGATCGGGCACGGTTCAGAATTGGAGAATCGGTCGGGCGACCTTGCACCCGACCGGGTAGGTCAACATTGAAGCACCCGATCGGGCGTCTTCAGTGTGCCCGATCGGGCACCGTAAATATTTTCGAGGTAAGTTAAATTCGAGTAACCCGAGCGGCACACACACTTCACCTTCAAACCCGATCGTGCACTTTCAGAAAGCAATCTCCTTACTACGATCTGGTCGCCGGAATCACCTTGGTGTCACCGCCGTTTCACCACCGCCGGAAGAACCGCTCGGTTGCTCGGAAAACTTACTCCCTTTCTCCAAAACTCTGAAATTTTCCTCCATTCATTGCATAATCCAGGTAAAATTGTGAAATTTCTTGAGATTAGGATTAGCATGGGTTAGATCTAGGTCTGATTAGGAAGGTCTGAGGTAATTTTGGTCGGATTAGTCGAATTTTGTGGATTTCAGTTCGCAGATTCGTAACCCCACCCGATCGGGTAAGGCTAGCAGCCCGATCGGGCATTCATACATTCACCCGATCGGGCGACGTGTTCGCCCGAGTCGGGCACTTCTACGGGGATTTCGACTTATTTGTTACCCGATCGGGCAGTGCTTAGGACCCGATCGGGCATCGAGCAGACCATGGCCGATACTGATTTTCTATCTTTCGATTGTTTGCAGATGGCCTCCAGAACTTCCCAGAATTCTAAGAAACGCAGATCCGACGCACATGACCCAGAGCACGGATGGCCTGTAAGATCGGATACGATTACGGAGCTGACGCCGTACACGCCAATCACTCCCTCTCATCAGCAATTCAGCTATAAGACGACGAACTTCTTACCCCGCCACAAGTCAAGGTTCGCAGAACTTCAGTCGCGGATCTTTACGTCCAGATTCCTATCTTCCGAGGCGATGAATGCTCTCGGCATCTTTGAGCACATGAGCACCATTTTTCGCACATTGGGATGGACGGGTTTGTGGAGTGCTAAGGAATACACTTACCGCAAACTCACAGCGGAGTTTTTCGCGTCTTACACTGCTTTCTTTGCTGAATCCGGAGACCGAGAGAAGACATTCATGGAGTTCCGCCTGCTGGGGCAGAACTATAGGATCACCGCACGGCAATTCGCAGACATTCTTGACGTTCCGCATAGCGTTTATGCGAAGCTTCCAGAGATCAACCGGAACCGTCAAGCCGAGTTTTGGTCGCAGATTGCCTTTGGCGAGTTCTCGACGAGAGCGAAAGCGAGTCACATACGCCACCCCGCCCTCAGGTATTTTCACTACTTCCTAGTCTCTTCGATACTAGGGAAGGGAGCACAAGGCGGTGTTAACCACACCGAACTAGGCATCCTGAGGCGGGTTGTGCAGACGAACATTCCTGATGATGAGTGGGACGTCGACTTAGCATCGTTGATCATCGGACACTTCCTAGACATTTCCACCTCGAGGCAGCGCAGCCGACGTGCGACTCACTCACACGCGCGTCCGGAGTACCCCCATAGCCGCTCTGATTTTCCATCGATGGATGGAGTCTCCGACACCCTCAGGTATGTAGCAGAGGAGACTAGGTATCAGTCCTTTCTAGCAGAGCAGCGGTACGACTTAGAGGCTGCGAGGGATGCGGGGCAGCAGCAGTTCCAGGAGCAATCTATTCAGCATACCTACTACCTCACCGAGTCCGTCCGACGGTTCCAGCAGCTGAGCATGACACATTACCAGGAGCCGTATATCCCGATCCCGCAGGACTACCATTCCGGAGCTATACCCTACCGTCCTCATATCCCATACGAGCTGGAGGCGTTCTATTTCCCACCTGGGGAAGGAGCATCAGCGGATCCAGCGGACATGCCGACTACCCGCGATGGAGCGGATGAGGATTAGACGATCTCTTTCCTTTGTCCTATTTCTTTTCTTTTCTTTTTATTTTATTTTCATGGACTATTTTTATCGTTTTCTTGTTTTTAGATAGATATCTTGTACGCTCTTCAGACTTATTTAGTGCTCTTTGTTCTACTCTCTTGCATTGTATGGTCTTGTCACAGGTATTTCACATTAGCATATGCATTAGAGCGCAGGAGTCACTACATCCAGACATATCATCGAGAAAGTCACACGCATGTCACACGCACACATCAGGTGTATTCGCATCTTTTTCATGCTTTCTCGCATTTTTATGTTTTGGAGGTCCCTTATAGGTTTAGAACACAGGGACTGTGTTTCATTTAAGTCTGGGGGAGGGTACTCGTTGAGTATTTTTTGTTTTTGTTTTAGATTAGATGTAGATTTTTGTTTTTAGGAATAAACGGATGGGTATCTAGCATGAATTTTCAAGTTTTAGTCATTATTGTGTGACTTTGTCGAATCGTGAATAAAAGTGTAGGTGTGTTTAGAAGTCTTCTTGATTTCCGATTAGTTGAAGTAATTGTGCTTGAAACCATGACTTATAGTTACATTCACCTCCTAGGTTTCAGTACCAAGTATTATATCTCCGTGTATACCGATTAATCGATGCTTGTTTGATAGATTTTTTAGCGTTCATTAAACTCTACACGCTTATACTCCGCTGTCAATTTTTTCGCCTTGGATAAGTCTTGACTATTTTAGGTTTTCATTGACATGAGTACATCGAGATCGATGGTTCGGGTCTAAGTGGTGGGTTGAGGCGCTATTCTACGTCCTAAGGGTTAGAGTTATGCGTATTCTTCATAAAAAATAAAAAATCAGAAAATAAGTTTCAATGACGCATCTCTTCACTCCTCTAAGGCCGTGCGACCTTATGAGTGTGCCATAGGCAGCCTGGGTCTAAGTAGAAAGCCACCCTCTTCGACTTCGACGTCCTAGGAACAAAGCGTGGATCTATAAAAAAGAATAAAGAAAGAAATAAAAAAAAAAGAAGAATAAGAACGAGAATTTGAGCTTAATGATATCTCAAGCTTAGAAGAGTTTGGTATGGAGATCGCTTGGACGTTGTTAGGAGTACGGATTAGACTTAGGTCATTGGTAGGATTGCATGGTTCGAGACTTTTCGGATTGATAGAAGTCTGAACTTGGTACGCTTAGGCTTGCGTTCATGTGACGCGTTGTTTTGCATGATGGCTATTCCTTTGATGTATTTGTGCTAGTATCCGATGTTGTTTAGCTTTTCTAGTACTCGACTCTAGGTTTGCTCGAGGACGAGCAAAAGGTTAAGTCTGGGGGAGTTTGATAACACGCAATCCGTAGTAGTTTTTATGTCATTCTTAGGTCTAGTTTTAGGTAGATTTATTAGATTTCATTCATTTATCGAGACTATTCGAGGATTTTATCTACATTTCGTGTTTGGTGTAGGAAACGAAGACATTACGAGAAACACGAGAGAAATCGGCAATTAACCCCAAAATGACAAGATTCAGCTTATACAAGACCGTGGATTGAAGTGAGCGTGCAAACACCGAGCGAAAGGAGCGAAAACGCCATTTTAGGACATGCCCGCTCGGGTAATGGAAGATGCCCGCTCGGGTAATTTGTGCCTTGACAACCCCGTAGCCTTACACGACTCGGGTGCCAAAGGGACATGATCGGGTATGAGTGCCCGATCGGGTGGAAATATTGCGCCCGCTCGGGTTGATGGTCATCAAAACATGCCGTAACTTTGCACGACTCGGGCTGAAGAAGAACACGATCGGGCAAAGGTGCCCGCTCGGGCGAATATGGATGCACACGGTCGGGTAAATGGCCTGCACGATCGGGTACACTATGTGCCCGATCGGGTCCCTAGATCTCAACAACTTTCCTAAGTTTTGGTTCGGCCAAATCAAGGGAAATCAGATCTATTTAAAGGGGAATCGAGCAGAATTGAAAGGGGGGGGACTCAAGGACGATTCAGTGCCATAGAAGACACACTTTGAAGGGTCGAGAAGGACGGATCTACGGATCCGAGGCATGGAGGATCTAATGAAGACATAGGGAGTCATCTCTTTCTCTATCTATGTTGAATTTAGATTTCTTTTGTGTTTCGTTTCCTTAGTTCATGTTCGAGTAGATCTATTGCCATAGGTTAGAGAGTATTGCCAATATGTAGAGAAGTCTTGTGCTTAACGAATGGTGGATCTTAATGCTTTCATTACCTGTACGCCACTTGAATGAATGAATTTGGTATTTATCATGTTTTCAGATCTCATGGTTGTTCTTAATGCTTTCTCTACCTGTACGCCACTTGATTGAATGATCTTAGAAATCTAATAAACCAACGCCAGGGCATTAGACTTCGGAACTTAGCCATGATTTAGGGTTTAGCCGGTTTAGAATCTACGCCAGGTCAATCGGTTAAATCTAGGGATTAGGATAGCGGTCGTAATGCGTCTATGCATGTAAGATGCGCAATGGATACATTGGCATATGCATGCTAGATAGTGGACAAGTCTACGCCAGTCATGGTTGTTCTTAAAACTTTTTCCCTGAACTCCCTATAGGAGAGCTTGAATTCCCTGAACTCATGATAGTACCTTAGACCAATTATCTTGTTAGAACTTCGATACATTGTTGTGCAACTCTTGATACCTATGGTGATTTGTCGCTGAGTTATTCCCATCTTTAGGTTTAGTTTGCATTTAGATTAGTTTGCATTCCCCTACGATTTGATTCATCACGTCTTATTCATTGGTCTAATAGCTTTAGAATCGCATCAATTCCTTGTGTTCGACCCTAGTTGCTACACGATCCGTATCCTTGCGGAAGCGTTAGTCTAGGTAATTTATTACTTGATTAAACGCACATCAGGCATATTGGATAGTCATGTTTCCGAGCTTGCAGGGAATCACGAAGGTACCGAGCTTGCAAGTGTTGAAGCCCAATCGAGCATGTGGCCTAAACCTCCAGCCTGGTCGTGCACAAGGTTATGCCCGACCGTGCTTCTTCAATTACTTCCTCCCCAGTCGTGCGTTAGGTGTAGTTCGGCCATGCTTGTGTTTTTTTGCCCGACCGTGCTTCAAAGGATGCCTGGTCGTTTTGCATGTTCCTTGAGCTTGATCGTGCTTTGTGGGACGCCCGACCGTGCATGTTCAGCTTGGTAGACTTGTCGGGTAAGGAGTGATGCCCGACCGTGCTGTGTGTTTTGCACTCCAATCAGCTCGGTCGTACTGCAATAATGTTGCTTGGTCGTGCTCCTTTCACACCTTGGTCACTTTGGTCACGTTTTCAGATGGAATTGCCGTAATTACTCGTGGTTGTTTCACATGTCTTCGTTTCTTGCACAACACACAAAGTAATTGAAGAAGCCCTCAAATTTACTCAATAAGTAAGTAAAGTCCTAGAATCGTAATCGAAACTAAACCTAGGAATGATGAAAATACTATGACGGATTACGTGTTATCATCTATCGTCGTTGTTCGTCGTGTGTCTATCATCATCATCCGTTGTGTGTCTTACAGGTTTCTCTATTGTCTGTCGTGTGTTTGTTATTGGTTTGCTATTTTTCGTCGTGTGTTCTTCTCTATCCGTCGGAAAATTAAATTTGGTTTTCCTATTTTTGTAGACGACTTCTTCGATATCAGATTATTGGCATCGTGCTACTATAGAAGTAGCATGGGCATTGAGCGAGAATATTGAAGCATCTAGCAATAAATAAATGTACTTCTTACTCATAAAAGAAAGAAGAAGCTTACTTTTACGTTGGAAACATTTTACTAGGATAGATGAGAATCATGTTGAGTGCATTCATTGCAAACAAAATATGCACAAAATACATCCATACATGGAACTACGACTTTAGATCATCATTTATGAAACAAATGTCCTAAGAAATCATTGTTTAAGAATATGGGTATAATGTTTAGAGATGTTGAAGAAAATGTGCAATTGAAAAAGTTTGATGATAAAATTTATGAGGAGAAATTTACCAAGTTAATCATCGCACATGATCTCCCATTTGGCTTTATTGAATATAAGGAGGTTAAAGACTTTACTCCATATTTGAATCCTAGTTATAAACCTCATAGTGGATATACTTAAAACTCTCGTGTCTTGGAGCATTTTGAAACAAAAAAGGCAATGGTTAAGTTTGAGTTGGAAAAAATTCTTACTAGAATATCTTTGACTTCTGATTGTTGTACAAGCATCAATGGTGAAGGTTTTATATGTTTAACGACACATTATGTGGATGAAGAGTGGAAACTTAATAGTAAGGTATTGTCTTTCACTTATATGCCTAATACACACACCGGTAAAGCCATGGATACTAAGATTCATGAGTTTTTGAAACATTAGGGAATAGAGATTGATGGTGGAAATCAGAGGTTTTAAATTTCCTAGACCATTCTACCGCAAGTATACGGTACGTGTAGTACAAGGCTCGAACTCTGGGGACTGAGTGCAGTGTTAGAACTAAGATATCACGAGAAGAAGATTGATCAATATGTGGTTATCGAACTAGAAAATAAAGATAAGGAAAGATAACGAAGCTAGACTCAACAAGATGGAGTATCACGGGTTTTGGGAATACCGGAAAATGCAATGGATGTTTCTATGGAACATGAAATCGATTTATTTCAATCGAAGGGGAACTAAAATCTAAATCCTCTACCTAGGGAATCAACATTACTCATCTCCCGATGCAGCACCAGAACTTCTAGATGTATAAAGAACGAATGGGAAATTCAACCTCAAATGTCGGAAATGACTCTCCCGGTGCCTAAATCCTCTACCGAGGGAATCAACATCACTCATCTCCCGATGCAACGCAAAACATTCAGATGCATGAAGAACGATAGGGAATTCAATTTCTAATGTCGGAAATAATGGGAACTCAACATCTATTGACGGAAATGACTCTCTCGATATCTAAATCCTCTATCTAGGATATAAACGTACTCACCTCCCGATGCAGTAAATATATAACCTAAATGCATGACGAACAATGGGAGTTCTAACTTGGTTGTTATCGTTCCTAAATAGATTAATCGATCGACCAAGATTCTCATCAATCTAATTCATTCGAAAGTTAATCCCGAGACTCAAATCTGACTCTCCTAATGCCTAGACGAATCTCTAATTTCATTCAAACATGTCTAATCTCATTCGAACAGATCTAGTCTCATTCAAACATGAAATCAACAAAGTACGAATGCATTACGCACTTATCAACAACCTATCGAACCATACGATTGAATAAAACCGAAATCAAGCATTAACAAACTAAACTATCCATTACAATAGCATCCCTAACCCATGATAACAGAACTACTCAGAATACATAGAGAAACAAACACAAACTAAGCAGATGTTCATCTTCCCTATCACCCCGAGCGTGGCCTCGGATGAATCATTCGGGTAGCCAAAGTCTTCAGCCGTGTTCTCTCCTTTGTCTCCTGTGTATTCTAGTCTCTTTTCCTGGTCTGCCCGTCGCCCTCTTGCTCCTGAATGGCTTCCTCCTATTTCTAATTCACGTTCAAACCTAAAACAGAATTTTCCTAGAATGGGGACCCGCGCGGGCTAAGGCTCAATCCGTGCGGGCTGTGTGCTCCTCAACAAGCCCGAGCGGGCTCCTTAACTCCCCGACTCGTGCAACATCAGCATCCGTTAGAAATGCATCCCGCGCGGGGTCATCAACTTCATCCAATCCGAGCGTGTTCCTTAGCTCCCCGAGTCGTGCAAACTTTGATGGAAGTGCAGCCCGTGCGGGAGCCTCTTCCAAGCCCGAGCGGGCTGAGTTATCTTCTTGTTTTCGCTTCGCTCGATGCTCGAGTGTTCGGTTTGATTCTGTGGCCTGAAGTTGCCCTGAATGGCTTGTAGCTCCCATTATACGCGATTGAATCCAAGAATAGACATTCTAAAGCTCAAATAGGCCTTGTCGACTTAAAACTTGGAATCAACAAAAAGGAGTACATAAAGAATGTTCGTGTCGGTTTTGCAATTCGTGCTATGCAATCTATGCGGAAATGGTGTAAATGCTTAGCCTAAAACTAACACACACTATGTGTTATCAGACATCAAGGTGTTCACCATTACTTTAGATTATGCATCCGCTAATGATGCTTTATAAGAGATTTTGAGAGAGCGACATTGCTTGGACAATAACTATTTGTGTCATGGTAAATTTCTACATGTGAGATATTGTGCACATATTTTAAACATGATCGTAAAAGATGGTTTAAATGTGCTTGGTGATGTCGTGACTAAGATATGAGATAACGTGAAGTATATCAAGGGTTCACAATGAAGGATGATTGCTTTTGAGTGATGTATAGAATTAGAAGGTTGCAGCAAAGGACCTGTTTCGTCAAAGGATGTTATTACTAGATGGAATTCTACATTTCTGATGATTGAAAAGGTTTATAAGTATCAACGAGCTTTTAATAGGCTCAAAGTGGTTGATAAATGATACAATTTTTTTCCTTTAAGTGAAGAATGTGCTAGGGCGGATAAGATATGTGATTTGTTGAGGTCTTTTAAAATGACCACCACATTGATGTCGGGTTCAAGTTATTCGACATCAAATTTATATTATGGACAAGTTTGGAAGATCGGGTATTTGCTAAAGGGAAATATGAAAAGTAATGATGTTCTTATCAAGAATATGGCTTGTAGCATGCTTGAGAAGTTCAAAAAATATGGGGAGAAATACAATGATCTACTACCCATGGTTATTATACTTGATCCTAGGATAAAATGTCATTTCGTGAAACAACGGTTGAACAAGATTGATGCAAACACTTCCAAATCCAAGTTAGAGCATGTGAAGATGAATATGGCTTTGCTTTTCCAAACATATCAAAGCAAGTTCGATTCTTTAGGAAATGACAGTAATGTTGCATGTTCTTTTCAACTTTGTATTACAAGCCGCCAAAACCAACATTTGGGCGTTCTTAAAGTAGGTTTTCTACTTTTTTGTATTTTAAGTTTAATATTTATATTTTCAATATATATTAGTTATTTAATGTAGAGTTATTATCATTATAGGATTTCTATGAATTTGTTGATATTTCTGAGGCGAATGAAGAAGAAGTCAAATTACTTTTGGATGTATATTTGGATGAAGAGAAAATTGAGAATTTCGGATTATCCCAATTTAGATGTCTTAGGCTATTGGAAAGGTAATCGATATCGATACCGTGAGTTGGCGTACATTTCTTGTGATGTGCTAAGGATTCCCATAACTACTGTTACTTCTAAATCATATTTTAGTATTGGTTTTCGGATTTTGAACAAATAAGGAAGTCGACTTATCTCTAAAAATGTGCAAGCTTTACTTTGTTCTCCCCGATGCATGGTTTTAAAGATGACGAAGAAGGTAATATAATTTTGAATATATATGTTTTTTGTTTACAATTTTGTTTAATAATTATTTTATTTTATGATTTTGTTTTTGTTTTGTTTATAGATATGGATAGTAAAGATTGAACACAAAATGTTTTTTGTTTGGAATTTTAAACTTTTATTTAGATTGTCTATATCGTTTATGAATTATTTTAATGTTTTAATATTTTTAATGTATTTAGATATTTTTATTGAAAATTTTAGATATTATTTGAATTATTTATAAATTTTTAAACATTTTTATTAATTAATTATTATACAATTGTAAAAAAAATCAATTATCGGATTAATCCATATAACCTATGGATTTTGGTGGTTAGATTGGTTTGAAAAATGCCAATCTAATTTAAATATAGACTGGATTGACCTAAAAATAAGCAAGATGGATTATGACGGATTATGATGGATTGGACTGTGTTGTTGTATTATGCTTTAGCATCCCTAGATGCACCTATCAAGGATAAGGAGAATCGGGTTTTGGGTGATTTCTTGTGTAATTTTTCACACGTGTGGCGAGCCCATGAAATTGGGGTTCAGATTCTTCCCGTAAATATGAATGATTTCGGTTAGGGTTTGGGGGTTTATGTGTATTTTTGTGTTATGTGTTTTGGGAGGCTTAGATTGGGTTCTGATATTTCTGGTTGTTAATTTCATCGAAACCTTTTTTCTATAACCCATTTGTGATCATCAATGGACTTTTTTGGGTTCTCATTGTTTTATTTCCTGGAAATTTTGCTCTCTTTTCGTAATGATTGGCTTTGATTTCATGGAATGTGGTTCACTCCTAGCTTGTTTCTCATATAAACAATTCTCGGTTTTGCCTACATTTTACTCATCCACAAAGAAATTTATTATATGTTCATTAAAAAAAAAGTTAATGAAATCTACAATCCTCTGTTCTACGCCGTAGATGTGGCCTGATCTTATACAAAAGACCAAAGATGGAGGCTTGGATGTTACATTGACTTTTGTCTTCTAGAATGGGCATGAGCATTCTCTTGGAAAAGAAATTTAAAAAACCTTTTTATTTTTTTCTTGATTATACAAAATTAATTCCCTTAATTCTGCTCTAAACTTAAATTGTAGTTTTATGTATTATTTTGAGGGTAGTTTTGATCGGGTTAGGTTCATCAAGGAAGCCAAGGCTTGGTAGGCAAAAAGAAGGTGTAAATTGGACGGCTCTTAGGGAGATCAAATTGCTCAAAGAACTTAAGCATCCATATGTAGTAGAACTCATAGACATATTTCTCAGAAGGAGATCTTGAAGCAGATTCACGATTGAAACTTATTCCTGTCTCTCGCACCAACTTAAACTCCTACTTCCAAATGACATTAAAGAGACTTGCTTATTGCCATGAGAAGTGGGTTTTGCATAGGTAAATGTATCTCTCATAGAAGTTGCTTTATGTTTGTCTATATTTTTGGATTTTCTCTAAAAATGCCTCTTTATGAAGGTACGAGTTCGCGTAATGAAATCTATTATCCGTGTGTATTTCTTGCGAGTAATTGCGCATGTTCACCCCTAGTGTCAGGGATATGAAGCTGAATAACCTTTTGATTGGATCCAATGGACAAATGAAGCTTGCAGAATTTGGGTTAGCGCCAATATATGGCAGCCCAAATCCTAGATTTACTCACCAGGTATGCATTTCGTGTAACTCCCCTATTCCAGTTTATCCATGGGGCTTGGAATGTCCTCACAATTCACAGTCAAATGAAATGGAGAACTCGGGAGTTGTCAATTGGAACATATAACTCGGAGAGAGGTTCATTGATAGCCTTTTTTTCTCTCTTTTTTAATCTAATTGGCTCAGGCCAGTTCTACTGAGTCCTTTGTGTTTTGTGTGAAGATACAATCATTGTTCTGTCTATTTTGAAGGAATTTCACTATGCTAGGTGGTATAATACAATTACTCACATTTGACAGGGAAAAACCGGAAGTTGGAAGGGCTTACTTTGAAACTGAGAGTAGTTTTTATTCACTTGTGTTTTGTAACACTATAGTTTGTCTGGGTCAAGGTTGTTGTTTCATTGTTTTTATCCTTTGACACTATTAGTCTGATTATCTTTTACTTTCTTTGCGTCTTGGGGGCATAAGGGAAGAACCTCATTATTGCTATTAGCTCTGATTTTGTTGTTTCTAGTGTAAGCTAAAGTTAAATTAAGAAAAATCAGTCTACAAATACATGTGCTCTCAGTAACTATAACATGATAATACAAAGAAACGGAAGGAAACCGAGCTAAAGGCCCGAATTACATTTGCCGTGTGAACAATGTGGTATAGATTCCAAGAATCAATCGTGACAGAAATATAATAGCATAGTTATTGAACAACCATGAACCAACCCATTCTAACCATATATTCAATTACTTGATCGTATCCCAATAACCCAGTAATTCAAATCATGTTTCTGTTCAAATCAGAAGATTAAATGAGAGTGATCAATAACTAACCTTGGAAGCGAGGTATGCTTTCTCTCGATTGGTCGAGAGTTTCCTTCAACTCTAGCTATTCAATCACAAAGCAACCAAACATCTACCAAAAATAAAAGAAAAGAATAATGGAATCTATGTTGTCCTGTTATCCTTTCACCATCATGTTGATTTCACCACTGACAAATGAAAGAAGCCATGGAAGTTGTTGGAATATCTCATGAACACAGACCAAACTAACATTATATAAAGTCATTTTCGAGTTACATTAGCCGTGTAAACAAAGAATATTTTGTGAAGAAAGAGGATATTATTCAATTGTATACATATAAATGTGGGATAGTATTCTAATATTTGTACAGATTGAGAGAAAGTGTGGAAGAATATTACATCTCATAACTGAGGCAAAATAAAAGAATAAGTGTTACCTCACCGTACATGAGCTCTATCACATCGTCCCTGATAAATTTTCTCCTTTGGAACTCAAATTCAATTTTTGAGATGGGGAAGGTTCATTGTCCATGTTTTCAAACCCTTGAAATTACAAATCAACAAACGCCCACAAAAGGCAGAAACGTTATTTAAAAGAATCATTGAAAAAACCATCATATGAACTAGATGATAATATTAATTCATGTCATCAAGAATAAGAAAACTATCACGTATAACACAAATAATACGTAATGTAAACCAAAACATTGATTGAAGGTGAATAAAATCAGAGCTCATATTGTTTTTTTAAATTTTGTCAAGAACACGGTTTCTTGAACTTGTTTTGAGAAACAATTGAAGTCATATTCGCCTGTTTCATGAGGTTTTCGCACCTCTTGTGGTATCCTTCGTTCCACCTTAAATACCTCGGTAACCACCATCTCCCATCATCAACGGACAAATCTTGAAGAGTGCCCCTAGGCCAGTCAAGAGATTCTCCACAATCAACCACCATCCATTGTCAACGAACGAATTCTTGAAGAGCGCCTTAGGCCAATCAAGAGATCCTCCTTGATTTGACACATCCTACACGTGTGATGGAGGTTATCATATTCTTCATATGAGTCCCGAGATCCAACACCCGAAGCGTGTATCATATGTGGAATATCATTTCTGCTTACAAAATAGAAATAGAACATAATGAACAGTTTTTACTTACAATATTCTCCAAACTAGTGTAAGGTCTAAAATTTTGTTAGCTAAACATTATCGGATGCATCGTTTTCATACTTAATCAATGGAGACTGATGCTAGTGACCTTGGAACAACACCACAAAGTTATCAAGGGGTGTTAAGACAAGCACATGTAAGATGCCTACAAGTACAAGAGGTCGAGTGTTGAACTAACTTATCAACACTAGATCACAAGTGTTGTGGTGTTATTCATTGTATTTGATTTTTTTTCCAGTCGAGTTGTAGGACGGCTTAGGGGATCTTTGGGAGAACATGTTCTAGGTTTTGTTATTGGGTTGATATGGAGTTTCATTCTAATTTCCATTCCACCTAACAATGAGTTGGTCACGGTTCACATCAATTGTATTAGAGTATGTTCTTGTATTAGATTATCTTATTCATTTTATTTTAGTGTTTTTTCTTGTCATTGTAAAAAAAAAAGAAAAAGAAAAGGAAAAGCAAACAAAAAGAAATAAAAGAAACTTTGAATTGTGAGCTTCTTTCATTTTTATTTCCTTAAATCTTTCCATTTTTGCTAAAGAAAATTCTATTTGGTAAATTTTTTGATGACTAGCTCAAAAAACCGTAGTGACGAACCATCCAAGTGAAGGAGCAGCTCGGTTGCAAAGATAAATGCAATTGATGATTGTTGAATTTCGTAGGATGATGCGAGACGAAATGACTAGTGTCAACCAACGACTTGATCCAGTTGAATACATGGCTCGTATCCATACGCCAGAGATATGGATGGATACGAGTATGTTTAGATTATGGATGAGGAGAATGGTCGCCCGATGAGGCCCAATCAATGAGAAGGCATAATGGAGAGCATGTCATCACTATGTGGAATGAGATGCATATTGTAATCAGGTGTAGATTTGTACCTTGTCATTATTATTAATAAGTAAATTAATGTTTGAGGTTATTAGTATAAGGTAGTAGGAGCATGGAAAACTACTACAAGGAGATGGAATTTCTGATTATTCATGCGAATATCGAGAAAAATTAGAGGAAAAAATGTATCCATTTCTAGGAGGTTTCAATTCAGACTAGAGAAACTTGTAGAAAGTAATCATTATATTAACATGGAGGATTTGTTGCATTTGATGGTTAAGATCGAGAAGCATTTGAAGTGGACAGGCAAAACGTTTCAGAAGTACATGAACTTTTCCAACTATCAACCCAAAGTGAATCAGTTTGACAAACCAAATGTAGGATACAATGCAGTGAATAAAGCGAAGACAATACGACTGAAATAACCAGGTACCACCAACACTTCATTACAAAGACATGATACTCATGGTTGTAAGTCTCAAGTTCGAGAACACTTTTCAAGGGAATATGCAAATAAGAAGGCCATGATCATATGATCTGCAAAATCAGAGATATATGCCTAATTCTAAAGAGTACAAGATAGTGAAAGGCGAGCTGTTAATATCATGTAGAGCGCTGAATCTTCAAGCTAAAGAAGAAGATATGATACATAGAGAAAACAACTTTTTTCTATACGTGTGGATTTGTCAAGGATAAGGTGTGTAACATCGTTGTGGACGGAGGCAGTTGTGCAAACAAAATTGCATCCCTTATTGAGAAATTAGAAGTGACCACTAAAAACTCTAAAGTGATACAAGCTACAACGACTAGATGTTAGTAGCAAAACCAAGGTGCACCATCATGTGAAGGTTAATTTTAGCATTGGGAGGTATGATGACAAGGTATTGTGAGACGTGATAGATTAAGGAAACTTACCTTAGTGTTAACATTATACACTTATAGCATCAAGATTTATTGTCAAGAATTCACTTCGAGTTAGTTTTAAGTTCTAAACTAAATCGGAAGGGAGAAGTGGAGGAAAATACATGAGAGCGAGTGAGAAGATATGAGTGAAAAAACCTTTTTGAGAGATTGTGAGCTTCGTTCATCTTTTTATTTTTCGATTATCTGTTAATTTTAACTTTTAGATGTCTAATTCTGGGAATCAACACGGTGGAATTCATAAAGACCTTCCAGTATATCATCAAGTATAAGCAAGGGAAGGAAAATGTTATTGCGGTGCATTATCTTGGTGCTACACTTTGCTTTCTGTAGAAGACGAAGGGTACTCGGTTTGCCAACACATTATGGGACTCTGTATGACTGATCTTCATTTTAGCAATATATTCAAGTCTTGGGAGAACACTTCCACTTGTAAGTATTTTGGGATCAATGTCTAATTATTCGATGAAAATTAGTTGTGCGTATCCAAAATTTTTTTGCTAGGTATTTATTGGTTCGTGAGGCACATGGGGGAAGACTAATGAGGCACTTTGAAGTGGTCAAAACCTTGTCTATTTTGGAATAATATTTCTTCTAGCCCCACTTGCATCGAGACCTTGAGCGCATTTGTGGAAGATGCGTCACCTGTAAGAAGGTTAAACCTCGATTGCAACCACATGGTATGTACTCACCTTTACCTATTTCGAGTACACAAGGTATTGGTAATTCCATGGATATCGTGTTAGGTCTCCCTAGGTCTAAATCCGAATACGATTAAGTTTTTTTTTCGTAGTTGCTTGATTTTCTAAGATGGCTCATTTCATTGCATGTCATAAGACCGATGATGCATCATATATATTTGCTTATTCTTTAGGGACATTGTGTGATTGCATGTAATGTCTAGCATTGCTTAGGAGTAATATTAAAACATGAGAAGAGTGTATACCCTATGTTGAGTTTGTATACAACAAGGTAGTTGACAGTGCTACTCAGTTTTGCCTTTTGAAATCGTGTATAGATTTGATGTCTTACGCCGTTAGACATGGCCCATTACCATCATTGGAGCTTACTAACCTTGATGGCAAGAAAATGGCCAAGGCTTATGTGACTTATCTAAAAGTGAATGAGGTAGGAAGAATTAAGAAACTAGGAGAGCCAGAGGCACTTGACCCGAGCAGAGTTTCAGTCAACCCGAGCGAACTCTCTAGACAGATGAAGGCTAATGTACTTGGCCCAAATAGATACTTGCTCAACCCGAGCAAACTGTCTGGAAAAATAGGGCATGCAGAAGACTTGACTGCTCCACCAGAGCATGGAAAAACTCAACCGATCATGGGATGACTCGATCGAGCATGGCAGAACTCGACCGAACATAGGTATTCCTCATCCGAACATAATAAAGTTCTATGACAATAGGGCTTATGACTTATGGGGCGCTCGACCTAGGAGTCTCACCACTCGATTGAGAATATGTGCCAGATTTTATTAAATTGTTTTATTTTATTCAGTTACAATTATTAATTCGTCCATATAATTAGAGGATCGATTTTATGAAATTTTTATCTAATCTTTGATTAATTGAGATTGTGTTTTCTTAATAAATCTAGAAATTCAGCTACAAAACTCTTGCAGAGATTCTAAGTGGTTCACCGACTTATAAACACTAGTTCATTAGTTTTGTGACTGTGATTTTTCTTTCGAGGTTTAGTTAGGACTTAAGACTTCCTTTCTTTTTTGGAAGGACAAGCTCTAGGTTCTACTATCGGATTTTTAGTGGTTTTAGTCTATTTTCATCCATCTAACAATAGAACATCGGTCCAGACCCCATATGTTGAACCAACCCGACAAGATTAAGGAGCTTGAAAGGCAAGTGAATGAGATCATGGAGAAACGACACCTGCGAGAGAACATGTCACGTTGTGTTGTACCAGTGATACTAGTCCTTAAGAAGCTTGGCTTGTGGCACATGTGTGTTAATTGTCGTGCAATCAACAACATTACTGTAAAGTATAGTGATCGTATACCTCATTTAAATGATATATTAGAGGATTTTTATGGTTCTTCTATATTTTCTAGGATAGATTTGAAGAGAGGGTGATGAATGAAAGATGGATTTTAAGAAAAAATTAGATTTTACGATTGGTTAGTCATGCCTTTTAGGTTAACAAATGCACCTTGTACGTTCATGAGGGAAATGAATAGTTTTCTTTGGAAATTCATTGGGAAAATTTTCAGTAGTACACTTTGATGGTATCTTAGTATATAACAAGATATTGGAAGAGCATGTAGGGTATTTGAGATTGGTTCTAGACGTGTTACGAAATGAGACACTATATGTTAATCTTAAAGAATGCAATTATGCACTAATAAGCCTTTTTTTCTTAGGAATCATAGACGTTGATGACAAGAAGATACATGCCATAAGAAATTTGCAAAGCCCTAAAACTTTTGGAAAGGTTCAAAACTTTCACAGGTTCGCCAATTCCTACCATCATTTTGAAACTAATTATGTACCTTGGCTACGTATTTAATCGAGGTGATTAAGAAAAGCGTCTTATTCGTGGCTCAAGCTTGTGTTGGGAGGTCGTATGGGTCTAGCGCAAGAGAAGGTGTTCCTAAACTTACACAAGCTCGCTTATTAGTGTTAGTTAACTTCACCAAAACTTTTTGAGATTGAATGTGATCCTCAGGTGTAGGAATTGAAGCAGTGTAGATTAAGGAGTACCACGTACTTCAGTGAGAAACTTAATGGAGCTCCAGCGCACCGTGGATCGACATCTCTATGGATTTACTATCAGGACTCCCTAGGTCTAAATCTAGTCATGATGCATTTTATTGCATGTCATAATACTCATGATGCATCACATGTAGCTGCATTATTCTTTAGGGATATTGAATGTTTGCATGGAATGTCGAGAACGATAGTATCAGACATGGATGCTAACATTTTCAATTATTTTTGAAAAGGTTTTGGGCTAAGTTAGGAACTGAATTTTTATTTTCAAGTACCTATCATCCACAAAACGACGACCAAACAAAACTGATCACTAGAACCATGCTGACCTTATTGTGTGCATTATTAAAGACTGAATTAAGACTTAGGAAGGGTGTCTACCACATTGATGAGCGTGAACTCGAGTTATATATTTTCCTAGACCACTTCACCGCAAGTATACGGATCGTGTAGTACCAGGGTTGATCTCTAGGGACTAAAGCAGCCAAAAACTAAGAATAACACTAAACTAAGACGAATGGAAATAGATAAAGGTGTGGTCCTAAATATCTAAAACTAAACTAAGTGGTGACAACGATACTAGGTTGGGGTAAACTCGGATATGACGAACACTACGGGTGTCGGGATACCGAGAATCGTATGGATGAAACAACTAAAGATCATAAACCTATCGAATTATCTTGACAACGGGAAATTCATGCCCTAAGGTGAGGAGTGATTCTTCCGAGCCTAAACCTCCTAACCATGAGTACGTGCAACCCTACCTTCCAGCAGTGATTAACCCGTACNTCCGGATTCATCCTTTAACCTTCCAGCAAAGTCTGAATTCCTATGTTACTGAGCGGGCAGCACTAGTATAAGAATGATAATGTTAAGTGTAGAACCGATAATCAAGATAAAATCAATAGATCTAAGCATTAACGCATAACATTGTTCATCCGTTACAATTCGATATCCCTAACCCATAGTTGGAAACCTACTCACTCATGGAGAATACAGATAACAAAGATAACACAATCCTAAACATGATAGACTCTAGGAAACTCGATGCCTCGACCTTCCCTATCGTGTTACTGATGTGAGGATTGGTGCTTCTCTTCTTCTCCAGCGTCTCCTGAGCCTTTCCCGATGTTTTCCCAGCCTTTCCTTGCCCTGTACGTCGCCCCCTTTGCTCTAGATCTCTTCTGGTCTATAAATTAGATCGTTTAAATGCAAGATCTAGGTTGTTGCGAAATACGCGGTCCGCTCGGGCACCACTTCTACCCGGTCGTGCAGAGGCGCGCCTGGTCGTGTTCTTCGTCTCGCCCGATCGGGTATCAGCACCCGATCGTGTGGTTGAGCGGCCCGAGTCGTGCAAAATCTCGGGGAATTTTGGGATGAATAAACGCCCGAGCAGGTATCCTTGTAGCGCCCGATCGGGTATGACTACCCGATCCCGTTGCCTTCGTGCTCGAGTCGTGCAAGGTGTGCGAATAAAACCCCATAGGTTTTACCCGAGCGGGTGGACCATGGTGCCCGACCGGGCACCCTTGAAACCTTGATTTTTCTTTTTTCCGCTCGTTGCTCGGGTATTCCTTTGAGTGAGGCTTGATCTTGGCTCTCAGTGAATTTATCTTCAAAGTGCGTGGTTTTGTTCAGGAATTCGTCTATTT
>CM071864.1:18204010-18214890 GCA_036759665.1 Gynandropsis gynandra | reverse complement strand
ATTAGCCGAGCTTAACCTACAACTTAACAGGTCCGGATTCATCCTTTAACCTTCCAGCAAAGTCTGAATTCCTATGTTACTGAGCGGGCAGCACTAGTATAAGAATGATAATGTTAAGTGTAGAACCGATAATCAAGATAAAATCAATAGATCTAAGCATTAATGCATAACATTGTTCATCCGTTACAATCCGATATCCCTAACCCATAGTTGAGAACCTACTCACTCATGGAGAATACAGATAACGAAGATAACACAATCCTAAACATGATAGACTCTAGGAAACTCGATGCCTCGACCTTCCCTATCGTGTTACCGATGTGAGGATTGGTTCTTCTCTTCTTCTCCAGCGTCTCCCAAGCCTTTCCTGATGTTTTCCCAGCCTTTCCTTGCCCTGTATGTCGCCCCCTTTGCTCTAGATCTCTTATGGTCTATAAATTAGGTCGTTTGAATGCAAGATCTAGGTTGTTGCGAAATACGCGGCCCGCTCGGGCCACTTCTACCCGATCGTGCAGAGGCGCGCCCGGTCGTGTTCTTCGTCTCGCCCGATCGGGTATCAGCACCCGATCGTGTGGTTGAGCGGCCCGAGTTGTGCAAACTCTCGGGGAATTTTGGGATGAATTAACTCCCGAGCGGGTATCCTTGTAGCGCCCGATCGGGTATGACTACCCGATTTCGTTGCCTTCGTGCCCGGGTCGTGCAAGCTGTGCGAATAAAACCCCGTAGGTTTTACCCGAGCGGGTGGACCATGGTGTCTGACCGGGCACCCTTGAAACCTTGATTTTTCTCTTTTCCGCTCGTTGCTCGGGTGTTCCTTTGAGTTCTGAGGCTTGATCTTGGCTCTGAGTGAATTTATCTTCAAAGTGTGTGGTTTTGTTCAGGAATTCGTCTATTTAAGCTCATTTAGACCTTGTCGCCTAAAAACCTGAAAATCAACAAAACGGACGTATGTAACGAATAATCGTATCGGATATGTAAATGTATCTATGAAATATATGCGAAAATGGCACTAAAACCTAACCTAAAATTGATACACTTTCAGTGTTATCACACATTTTGAGTTTGTCTACAATAGGATGGTTCTTAGTGATACACAGTTTGCCTTTTGTAATTGTGTATGTATTAAATCCACCCACACCATTATATATGCCTCCTTTACCATCATCAAAGTTTACTAATCTTGATAGCAATAAAAGAACTAAGTTTGTTAAATAAATCCATGAGAAGGCACGTGTGAACCTAGAGAAGAAAATGGATGAATACGCCCAACATGAATAATAGAGGAGAAAACAAGGTTGTCTTTCAACCAGAATATATTTTATGAATACACCTACGCAAGGAGCATTTTCCTCAACATTGTAAATTAAGCTCATGCTCCGAGGCGACAGACCATTCAAAATTTTAATTATATCAACAATAACGCCTACAAAATTGAAACTACCTGGTGAGTACAATGTTAGTTGAACTTTTAGTATCGCTGACTTGGCTTATTTTTTTGTAGACGACGATCTTGGTTTGAGAACAAATCCTTTTGAAGGAGGAGATGATGAGGATGATACTCTGACCGAGATACTAAATACCCATAGACTACTCACGAGGGCTAGGGCTAAGATGATCCAGAACATGTTCGCTCGAATGATCGTGAAACAACTTGCAACACCACCATGAAGGGTATCAAAGGGCATCACGACAAGCACATATGACTTCTAACATATAGAAGAAGAGATTGATAGGAGCAACCCGAGTAAAATCTAGACACCAAAAGAGCATTCGACGACATGGACACACCGTTTGATCCGTAACAGGTTTTTCCTTTTGTTGTTTCCGTTTAGACTTTTGGGGACTTGAATCTTAAGTATAAACTCACCCGCACGATTCCACAGATTGAATACATTATATACCAAATAATCTGTTATTTAAAAGAGTGTATTTTCAAATAACCACAATCAATTAATAGCACTTTCTGAATATTCAGATTGTTTGCACAGGACAACAATCCCTTACTTTATTTCCACTGAATCACCTCACCAGCTACTACAACCTCGAAACAAATCACTACAGTCCAAAACAAACTTTGCAAAGTTGTTTACATTAAATTCAATTTGAAGAATGTAATGAGACTAATTGAGGTATGTAGTTTCTGTAAAATATTAATTGAAGATATCTTTTTTCCCCGAAAAACCGTTGTTGTTTTTCTTCTTAATTTAAAAATGGTTCGGAGTTTTTTAAAGATGAATGCCTTTTGGAATCTTAATTATTAAATGTGGAATTTTGTTTCATATATTGTGGTGAAGCCAAGTTAACACCCATCTTTTAATTTTTAAATTACTAGGTTAGAATCTACACTATGCGCCAGTTGATATAAAAAATTTTATTTATTATATCAATCAAAGCTAAATTTTCAAATATCTTTTCTATTATATAAATTATGACAGTTAGAAAATACATATAATTATATTATATAAAATTTAATAGTTTGCTGATAATTGTATATAGAAAAAACTAATAACACTTTATTTAGAAATTATGATTGATTTTTTGTAGTTTGATTTCATTATTCTAAATTTTTATTGTTGATCATGTATTTCTTGAATACATATTAAAAATAAAATTTGCAATGATATTATAACATAAAGTATTTTTTATGTATAATGTTTAAAGTATTTTTTATGTATAATGTTTAAAGTATTTAACAATGTAAAAAATTTATATTGCGTTTCTATATCTGCTCATTCATGAAAAAAACTGCAGCATTAAAACTCCAATATCTTTTCTTTCGTAATCCTAATACTTTCATATTCTTTAAGAATTCACTATTGCTTATGGGTTTCAATACCAAACCATTCAATGTCCACTTTCAATTTTCTCAAAGCTTCCTTTTCCTCGAATAATTGCTCTTCTTCAAGATGGAATTGTTTTTTATCGTTCTTCAAGACCCTTCTCCTCACTATTTCCATATTTCTGTCCAAAGCATATTATCTTTTCGCCAACTTACTCTCGCATGGCTTAACTAAATGTTGGCTTCTTCAACTTCATTTTACTTTCTTTTGAGTCCCTACATTCTTTTATTATCGTCTTTAAATTTACACAAAACTTCCTTGTCCTTGAGAAATTGCTCACAATGTAAAGAACGAAGTGAGGAAGTGAGAAAGGAATAAAGTGTTGTCTTTTAGGTTATCAAATAATTTGATGAATTCATAACCCTATTTCTGATTCTTGTTTTTACTGCTATGTGTAAACATAATGGAAATAGAAACTGAAATGAAAACCTTAAACTTCAGTAGGAATTTTGGTGGTTTTAGAGTGTGGTTTTGGATGAGAAATAGAAATGAAAGTGAGGATTATGTGAGTGTGATCAGATACACACACTCTCCACCCCTAATTCATATATATTCTCAAAATACAGGTCACTATCACTCCATGCCTAATCTAGAGTGACACAAGCATAGTTTGACCTCAAAATTCAGTCTAGGTATTGTCCAAAAATAAACATAGCCGTTCTGCAAATTCAGTAAAATGTTTCAGATTCCGATTTTTAATTTTGCACGAGACTGGGCTTCGGTGGGCTTCAGAATGGCTGGACTTCGGACTGGGCTTCAAATTTGGGCTCCATCTTCAGGCTTCTCATCTTCAAAATGCATGGGCTTGGGCTTCTGGATATGCTTATGGGCCTCAGCATTTTGACTGGCCCATGAAGCTTCCTCTTCATCGTTGGGGTCTACTGCAGTTAGGTCATTTCCTCCTCCAGCACAAGCCCTCGACTCTCTCCTCTGCCGATCGTCCTGTGGTCGCCTAAGCCGGTCACAACCATCAATCTCCCTCTTGGCCGGCTTAGGTAAGACCCCGATGGCCCGTCACTGGTCTTCAAACCACCGCGTATCCAGGGGCTTCATCAGTACGTCCGCGAGTTGGTACTCCCCAGGTACGAATTGCAATTCGATTTCTCCCTTTGCTTCCGCCTCCCTTACTACGTGATATTTAATCTGAATGTGCTTCATTTTCTTATGTTGTACTGGGTTTTTGCCGATAGCTATTGCAGACATATTATCAAAATAGATCGGTATTCCCCTTTGCATGTCGAACCCTAACTCAATAAACAACCGCTTTAGCCATACTAAGTGATTTTTTGCTCTACATAATGTTGTGTATTCGCCTTCAGCCATTGACTGGGAGATTGTTGTTTGTTTCTGTGTTTCCCACGAAAATATTGCACTTCCTTGGGTAAAACAAAACCCCGAAGTGCTCTTAGAATCGGTAGAACAACCAGCTAGGTCTGAGTATGAGTATCCAATTAGTCCATCCTCTTCTGTGTGCTTGAACAATAATCCATAGTCTCATGTGTTGTTTACATACCTCAGAACTCATTTAACCTCCTATATGCTCTTTTCTGTTGGTTTTGAATTGAACCATGACAGGTATGATACGACGAAGGATATGTCTGGTCGGGTGGCAGCTAGATAGAGAAGACCTCCAACCATACTCCGGTAAGTAGTCTGCTCTTTAATCTCCTTTCCATCCTCAATGTTTTTGCCATGGGGAGTGTGTACTCACTCCCTTTGAATGTTGCATCCCGAATTTCTTCAAAATAGTCATTGCATATTTGCATTGACTCATGAATATCCCCTCCTCTAGATAGGAGGGGATATTCATGAATCCAATACCCAGATTACTCATTTCATATGTTTCATTTAATTTGCACTTAAGCTGCTCGATCAAGTTGTTGTTGCTCCTGTAATGATGATATCGTCAACATATCACCAGCACTGCATCCTTTAGCAATTTAATATACATAGCTGCATCACAACTACTCCTCTTGCATCCCTCGGATATAAAAAACACATCTATTTTAATATACCATGCTCTAGGGGCCTATTTAAGGCCGTAGAGAGCTTTGTGTAACTTGTACACTTTATCTTCTTCACTTTCAGCGTCATATCCTTGAGGTTGTTCCACATACATGTCTTCTGTTAATTCACCATTTAAGAACGCTGACTTAACGTCCATTTGGTGTAGGTTCCAATTCATCTGTGCTGGCACTGCGATCAAGGTTCTTATCGTGTCAAGCCGAGATATCGGTGCGAAGGTCTCACCATAATCTAGACCGTAAGTTCGGGTAAACCCTCTTGCCACTAATCTGGCCTTCAACTTCAATAGTTTACCATCTTCATCCGTTTTCACCTTGTACAACCATTTGACATTTATAATCTTGTGATTTTCAGGTCTGTCAACAAGAATCCAGGTCTGATTCTTGTTGATCATCTCGATTTCTGCATCCATGGCCTCCCTCCAGCCTTGGACTGGATTCTCACTGCCTCCTCGAAATTTGAAGGTTCCTCGTAAGATAAGTAGCATGCTTGATGTTGTTCTACTTCTTCTGTTTCTTGTTCCTCATCAATTTTATAAAGATTGCTAACCCTTCTCATCCTATGAACAGGTGTGGAAGAGTTGCTATAAGTACTCCCTCTAGTCCCGGTAGATCTCAGCTGCGTGTCACTCAACCGAAATGGCACCGGTGTGAACTGAGGTATGTTTACATGTCGATCTGGTTGTCTAGGAGTATCTTGGGTTTCAGCAGACTGTTGTTTCGTTGCAGTGGCAGTTAGGGGTTTAGGGTTCTGAAATCCACAATGATATGAACTTGGATTCTCAAACTGATGTATTGTATCAGATTGAGAATTCCAATTCCAGCTTTTTTCTTCCTCAAAAATAATATCCCTTGCAACTTCAGTCTTTTGGCTGTTTAACATGAACACCCTATACCCTTTACTTAAGCTACTGTAACCCATAAAAATTCCATTCTCTGACCTGTCATCTAATTTCTTTCTCTTTTGTGCAGGAATCAAAACATGACAAATGCATTCGAATACTTTTAGGTGAGCCACCGACGGCTTGTAACCACTCCACACCTCAAGAGGCGTTTTATCCTTCAATGCCTTAGTAGGCATCCGATTTTGTAGGTAAGCTGCTATAAATACAGCTTCTGTCCAAAACTTATTCGGTAGCTGTTTATCTTTTATCATACTCTGAGCCATGTCTAATAACATTTTGTTTCGTCTTTAAGCTTTGTCGTTTTGCTGTGGCGAGAAAGCTACTGTGAGCTCCCTCTGGATCCATTTCTCCTCTAGAAGGTAAGTAAATTCATGAGAATTAAACTCACATCCCCTGTCCGACCTAAGTCGTTTCAATTTTCTATCCGTCTGCGTCTCAACTAGGCTTAAGAATTTCTAAAAATCCCGAAAGTGTCTGACTTCAACTACAAGAAATATACCCACACCATATGTGAGTAGTCATCGGTAAATGTTAGGAGATAGACATTGCAATCTAGGGACTTGGTTTGCATAGGTCCGTAGATGTCAGTGTGAACTAGGTCCAAAATCTGTGTTGTCTTGTTATCTGCTTGCTTAGGGAACTCTTCTCTGTGTTGTTTCCCTTTTACGCACGCTTCGCAAATTTCCTTTGCTACCTTAAACTTAGGTAACCCTCTAACCAGTTCTTTGTTTATCATCTCTTGTAGGTTGTGGACTCTAGCATGGCCCAAACGCTTATGCCACAGATCAAATAAGTTTTTCTCCTCTTCTGCCATTCTTCCTTATTCGTTTTAGTCATCCCATCTAAGTGGATAGGCTTTATTAACCATCCGAACTTTAGCAACCTTAGAACCACTCTTATCTTTGATAATGCAAAACTTATATGTGAACATAACCTCATAACCGTTCCTCACCATTTGTGGAATGCTCAGCAGGTTTTTATCTAAACCAGGCACGAAAAATACCTCCTTTATGACCTTCCTTCGTTTCTTAGTTGAAACCGCAATATCACCCTTTCCGTCCATCATAATTACTGCTCCATTTCCGACCTTAATAGGGACTCTAAAGTCTCTATCCATGGTTGTGAAATATTTGTCATTGTGAGTCATATGGTTGGTCGCACCACTGTCCACCAACCAAACCTCACTATCAAAAAACTGTTGTGTCACATGAGCTGCAGTGAAGAGGCTATTATCCTCTTCTTCCTCTCATATAACTTGTGCTTGATTAGGGTTAGGTCTTTTAAACTTACAGTCCCTCGAGAAGTGTCCAGCTTTGCCGCACGTATAGCATTCTTTCTTAGTTTTGTACTGTTTTGAACCTTCTCCCTTGCCTGGTTTGTTTTTGAAATAACATTGAGCCTCCACATGGTTATCCTTTTTTCATATTGGACTCCATTTCTTACCCTTAGGTCTAGGGTCTGTCTTAGGGAACTGCTTCTTGTAAGAGTCTTGTTTCTGTCCAGATTTGTAGTTTTTGTGTTTTGCCTGGAATGCTCCTTCTGTTCAACCACTGTGTCTATCATCCAACCTTGCTTCCTAGGATTGTAATGAAATTACCAACTCCCCCATGGTCATTGCTTTTAAATCTTTAGTTTGTTCGATGACACCAACGTATGGGTCAAACTGTCCTTATAAAGAACATAAGACTTTAAAGTCCAGTGCATCTTCTTTGATCTCATCTTCGTAGGCTCTCATATCGTTTGCTAGTTCTGTGATTTTGTTCGCAAAGTCTTTGATACTCTCCCTTTCTCCTTGTTTCATGGTGTAGTAACTAGCCCTTTGCCTTTGTAGCTTTATCATCGCAGTTTTAGGGTCTCGTTGAAACCGTTCCTTCAATAAATCCCAAGATAATTTAGAAGTTCACATACTGATAAATGTGCTCCGAAAATCTCGTCTGACACTACATTATTCAATAACTATAGTGCAGTTTGGTCTTTCGCCTCTAAATCCTCCCAGAGAAGCAGTGTTCTTTGCTGCTCTTCTTTTGTAGTTACTTCCCCCATAACTAGCGTGAAGGTACCCCTTCTGTTACTACTTTCCACAACTGTCTCGATCTCAACATTTCTTTCATTCTAATCACCCACAGATTGTAGTTTTTGCCCTAAAAAACTGGTATAGGTGGAGTGGTTGTCTGCATGTTTAACCTGTAGGGTTTTAGTCGAGATTAGAATTTTTACCTCAGCTTTCCTTGGCTGAAACTGGTCGAAAACTGGTGTTTGTCTTGCTGGAGCTTGATAGTGCTTTAGTGTTGTTGTGCTTGTGCTCTATGGTCCGTAAACGATAAAGCTCCAATACCAATTGTTGTCTTTTACGTTATGAAGTAATTTGATGAATTTATAACCCTATTACTGATTCTTGTTTTTACTGCTTTGTGCAAACATAAAGGAAATAGAAACTAAAATGAAAACCATAAACTTCAATAGGAATTTTGGTGGTTTTAGAGTGTGGTTTTGGATGGGAAATAGAAGTGAAAATGGGGATTATGTGAGTGTGATCAGATACACACTCTCCACCCCTAATTCATATATATTCTCAAAATACAGGTCATTATCACTCCATGCCTAATCTGGAGTTACACAAACATAATTTGACCTCAAAATTCAATATTGTCCAAAAATAAACATAGCCATTCTATAAATTCAGTAAAATATTTCTGATTCTGAAGGAGACTAGGCTTTAGAGGGCTCCAGAATGGTTGGATTTCGGACTGGGCTTCAAATTTGGGCTCCATCTTCAGGCTTCTCCTCATCAAACTGCATGGGCTTGGGCTTATGGATAGGCTTATGGGCCTCTACATTTTGACTGGCCCATGAAGCTTCATCTTCACTGTTGGGGTCTGTTGCAGTTAGGTCATTTCCTCCTCCAGCACAAGCCCTCGACTCTCTCCTCTGCCGATCGTCCTGTGGTCGCCTGAGCCGGTCACAACCATCATAAAGTGCATCACAATATCTTTCTGGCGAATTGAAAGGTTTGTAAATCATGTTTAGAGTACTTTGATAAGCTTTCCACAAATGTCTTCATAAATGAAGAGAGAAAAGATAGGATTAACATTTTTATAGGAACAGTAGTACATTGCTTCAAGGCATCAAAGAAACAGACTTGCCAAAAAGGGCAATAATAACAAAATATGACATTGATATAAAGACTTGTGAGGAACCTGAGAAATTAACTTGTGTGTCTCAAGCTAAATAATGTAACAAAAAAAAAAAGAAAATGATTCCTAAGGTCTCGATCTGTAGCTTTACAGAAATATTGTTAACCTTGACAGGTGACAACTGCAAAGAGACGTAAACTTGTGTAAACTTACAGCCCACATACCATCCAAACAACTCAAATATACATAATATTGTGACATTGAAGCTAGAAGCAATAGGGTCTACGCTAATTTCCTATTGTACTCATAATCAATCTATCCCTACAAATTGCTAATATTAAAAGAATTATGAAGAAGTAGGTGAGAGATTATAATTTTGCCGAGGGTGTTGGCTAGTTCGAGAAAAAGCTCATTAAGATGCTCGTGTTTAAGTTTCTCCCCAACAAACTTCTTAATTCTTTTGGCAACTTTACCTTTAGTTGACCTGCATCAATACAATAACCAATCCAATATACAGAAGAAAAACTATCTGAGGAACTCATTGTTGGATCATTAACAATCAAATTAGTGGAAAATCTTACTGATCTTTGACCTTCCACGGACCATCAAGAGTGTCGAAAAGAGGTATAATCTCAACTAGGTTGTTCCCGATGATCCCGATAATGGCGATGACGCACCAGACTCTTTGTTTTTGATGTTAAAGGGAGCGAGTATGGCGGTTAGGCGAGTCTTAGGCTACAAACATGAGAAGGCCTAGTTTGACGTTGCTTTCAATGGCAGATCTGAGGAGAGGAAGAAGAGGAGAGGTGAAATCGACTAGATTTTGATGAAGGGTTGTTGTAGTATTGTGGGTTTATGCGCTGGAGGATGTAGGAGATGGCAGCGGAGGATCTGATGTGGCAGGCGAAGGAGAAAGCTTAGGGTTGGGCTTGATCGGAATTTCTCTTCCCCACTAAAAAGGCGGAATATCAGAAATACCCTCGTAGGGCTAAACCACTTCAAAAATACCCTTCCCCAAAATAATTATTAAATCCGAAAAATAAAAACTGAAGAAAAGACAAATTTGCCCTTAATGTTCGAACGTGGGAAAATGGAAGTTCGGCAGTTTTTCGACGTGAAAAACTGCCGAAAAGGAGAAAGCCGAACAGTTTTTCGCCGTGAAACCTGTTTAAAAGTTGATAGCAAGAAAGAAATAAGTGATGTCGAACTTGAGAGGGAACGATTTGAAGTTGGCGAGAAGGAAAATGGCTAGAATCAGTAGCATCACTGGCGAAGAGAGCACGAGTCAATCTTCAATGGCGTCAATAAGTGTAAGTAGTTCGATTTCTAGGGTTTTGCAAGCTTTCGAGTCACAAAATGGTTTATTGATTTGAAATGTTAGAGTGTCAGTGTGAGTGCGTTGGTTAGGTCGCAAGGGTCGCAGGAGTTACATGAACATCTTCGACTCCGTGAGTCGGTTGAGTAGCAAGGGTCGCAGTAGTTTCATGACCATCTTCGACTCAGCTTATTGATTTGAAACGGGTGAGTGTCTGTCAGTGAGTCGGTTAGGTCGCAATGGTCGTTTGAGGGGCGTGGGTCGGTTGAGTGTCGCGGAGTGTCTGAGGGTCGTTTGAGTCGCATGGGTCGCTTGAGTCGCATGGGTCGCTTAGGTCGGTAGAAATATAATGTACTCGTAATTGGTCATTTTGCAGGTGGCGCCAAATCCGAGATTTGTGTATGAATTCAAGCACATGGACAGAATTCCAAAGATCACCACGAAGTGTTATCCTCACGAGACAATAAGGATGTTGAGAGGAATGTTAAATGATCAGGAGTTGCATTACTTTGAGAACGAGTCACAATTTAGGCATTTATTTCACTTACAATGTGACTCCACATTGACGAAGGTTCAAATGTCTGTACTACTAAATCAATCCGTGATTATACGGGACAATACAGAGTTGGGGTTCGTCATAAACGGCATTCCCATCCGGTACT
>CM071864.1:18185915-18198562 GCA_036759665.1 Gynandropsis gynandra | reverse complement strand
TTAATTATTTTTCCTAACAAACAATACATTTACAAAGTCAATCAAAGATTCTGCACGCATTCTATTTCCACTGGAGAAATAGTTCATTGAGGGTCGCATGGGTGCTTAATTATTTTTCCTAACAAACAATACATTTACAAAGTCAATCAAAGATTCTGCACGCATTCTATTTCCACTGGAGAAATAGTTCATTGAGGGTCGCATGGGTGCTTAATTATTTTTCCTAACAAACAATACATTTACAAAGTCAATCAAAGATTCTGCACGCATTCTATTTCCACTGGAGAAATAGTTTATTGAGGGTCGCATGGGTCGCATGAGTTCACTGGAGAAATATTACATTAGCAGAGAGTGACCCAACACCGTCACCTACGACATCTCCTGCCATGTGTTTCGTTTTCCAGTGAACATTTGAAGAGTGACCCAACACCGTCACCTAAGTCACCCCCGTAACTCGTTAGTGACTGCATAGACCCTGAGTCCGCCGATTACCAAGACCTTGAGTAACAAATAGACAGCACGATGCCCTGCGTCGACAATGGTGCCTGCGCCACGCAGGTCACAAAGTTAAAAAAGATTTTTCATAGAAATATGGGTTAGATATGCATACTAAGAGAAGAGACGTAGACGTTAACTTATATACATGGGTCGGAAGGGTCACATGGGTCGCATGGGTCACATTGGTGGCAAAACGACAAGTCGCACCGAGTCGCATAGGTCGCATGAGTCGAACAAGGGTATTATGTGGTCGCATGAGTCGTCCATGGGTTACAAAGGTCACAAAAGTTATTCTGATGATATTCTATGAGATATTCTGGATATTTTCTGATATCTTATTTAAATCAGAATTATTTTCGAAGATTGTATAATATTGATTCGACTTCTTTCATAATCTTACGAACAATAGATGCAAAATAAGACATTTTCAACGTTTAAATATTGATTACATAAGGTCTCAAAGGTTACAAAGGTCACAAGAGTTACATAAGGTTACATAAGGTCTCAAAGGTCACAAGAGTTACATAAGGTTACATAAGGTCTCAAAGGTCACAAGAGTTACATAAGGTTACATAAGGTCTCAAAGGTCACAAGAGTTACATAAGGTTACTTAAGGTCTCAAAGGTCACACGGTTAAAAAAAGGAAAGAAAAAAGTTGAAGAAAAAGAAAAAGGAAGTTCGAGAAAGAAGAAGGCAAAGTTCGAGAAAAAAAAGGAAAGAAAAAAAGGTCAAATTTGCTGAAGATTAATGACTCTTTCACCGCAAGAAATGCTCCATTGACATTTCGGGCTTTGAGTCATGTACGGTGAGTTCCACGGTAGCAAATGACCTCCAACTGTGACCTTAGGTAACGCGGATAGAGCTTGATGCCTGAGTCCGCCGATTACCAAGACCTTATGTAGTGCAGATACATCACAAAGTACTCCATCCATGTTGTAAGTATTTGTGTGTATCTGCGTACAGACTGAGTCCGACGATTACCAAGACATTGAGTAACAAATAGACAGCACGATGCCCTGGGTCGACCATGTGACCTTAACGGTCACAAAGGTAACAAGGATTTTTCAGAGAATTAGATGTTAGAAATCACCCTTTTGGGAGAATGAAAGAGTCGAAATAAGAGATGATTTGGTGCTTGTTGTTGTAGCTTTCCTCCTCTATTTATTACGAAAAATAAATGGACTCCTAAAATCCAGAAAAAATACAAATACAAAGAATGACCAAGGTGCATGTATTGACCACATCTTTACGTCTTCATTGTGGCATTGGTAAAATAAAAAGCATAGCTTGGAAAAGGCAAAGGCAGTGTAGTCTGACATTGAAAAGACTAGTCGGAAGGGTCGCAATGGTCGGAAGGGTCGCAATGGTCAAAAGGGTCGCAATGGTCGGAGGGGTCGCACGGGTCCAACATATTTTGATTTGAGCTGTATTTTCAAATTTTATTCATATTATGTGTAAATAATTTGTAAATAATAAATTAGTATCGCAGGGGTCTAAGGGTCGCAGAAGGACAAGGGTCGCAGGGGTCCAAGGGTCGCAGAGGAACAAGGGTCGCAGAGGGACAAGAGTCGCAGGGGTCCAAGGGTCGCAGAGGAACAAGGGTCGAAGAGGGACAAGGGTCGCAGGGGTCCAAGGGTTGCAGAGGAACAAGGGTCGCAGAGGGACAAGGGTCGCAGGGTCAAACTGGGTCGCTGGGTCGAACTGGATCGTAAAGTCGCAGGGGTATTTTGGGAATATCAACATTTATACGGGTACTTTTGAAGTTAGAATTCTTTTCCGGGAAGGGTATTTTTGAAGTGTTTTAGCCCTACGAGGGTATTTTTGAAGTTACCCCCACTAAAAAGAACTCTTGTCTCCATTTGATATATACTAGAAAAAAATATATAATAACAAATATATAATAAAAATTAATCTATTAAAAATAAATTGATATTTTGGAAATATTAAAAATTTTTGTTCATGGCACTGAGTATATATTATTTTATCGAATAATAGATAATAAATTCTAATAATAATATCAAAATGTTATAACATAAAATTGATCTAGTTTAATAATATAATTAAGTAAAAAATAAAACATTTTTAAATAATCTTTTAATCACACATGATAGTTTAAACAATATGAAGCTAATAGAATATCAATGGGGTGAAAATATATTGCATTGAACTATGAATGTGAATATTTTTGTCTTAAATATAAATGATTGTTATAATATTTTTTCTATATATTAAAATCATATGAAAAAACAAAATAATTGAATCAACTCACTCATAGTAGAGGGAAAAAAATTAAAAACATGTAACATATATAATATATTTTTATATGGTGATACATTATATTTGGTGTTTATTGATTTAAATTTTAATTAACTTTGCAATCTTTATTTTTTCTTCCAATTGTTTTTTCAAATTTTCTCTACATTTTCTTTTATTATTCATGTTTATATAACAACATAAAATATAATAAAAATGAAATCAAAACTCCATCATGTTTTTTGTTTGAGTAATGACAAAGAAATTTCAAGGGTTGTTGTTTCATGATAAAACATGTTCGGATTTATGCATCCAATCATTTTGGATAATAAACGAATGAGAATTTCTCCAAACCATGATCTGCATAAGATATGATGATGTTGTTCCATGATAAAACATCCTCTTATGTGATACACATGATAATAGTTGTTGATTTACATTAGAGGAATCACAATATCAACCAAGTAACATATGAAAATAGTTGTAGTGCGGTCCTGATCCGTTTTCAATGAATATACACCATCTATTTAGATGTTATTTATATAGTAATAGAACCCGCGTGATGCGCAGAGTTTTATCAATTTTTTATCATACAATTGGAATCTATATATCACAAATGCATGATTCTTTAGAAAGACAAAAAATTAAATGTGATGATATATTTTCTCTATCATTTTATGAAAAAATAGATAATATATTTAAATTTTTGTTTAAAATCATCAAAAAATTGGTAGGATCAAATTATTATAACTCAATAATATATGATAGTGATATCAATGACAAATTAAAAATATGTGATTTTTAAACGAATTTTTTAGATATAATATAATAGGCTATTATCAAATTTATCATTTGTTTCATTTCATTAGTCTATAATATTTTTAATATTTTTTTAACCAAACTTTCATCTAAGTACGCGAATGTGTTATATAACTACACATCAAATATTAATTTTTTAATATTAATATATTTCATAGAATTCGTGAATAAGAAAAAGAATATGGATTTATACAATATATGTATATGTTTATCTATCTTTATTTGCATATAAAATTCAAATGTTTGAAATATCAAAATATTTTATAAACTTTAAGAATAAAAATGTTATACGGATTAACCTAACAAATTTATATGATTATTCCTATATTTTATTTATTTCATCACTTTCTAATATTGTTTTTCAATTTTTTTATAACCAAACTTTCATACAAATATACTATATTCTTTTATCCATATAAATAAGTAAATTTCTTATATAATTACATTAACTTTAAATTTTAAAATATTAAAATATTTTGTATAGTTCATGAATAAAAAACTTTATATGGATTTATATAAAAACATTATGATTATTTGTCTATATTTTATTTATTTTTTTCATTTTATTAGCTCCTAATATTTGTTATTCTTTATAACAACTTTTCATGTAAACATGCTATATTTTTTATTTATTCATATAAGTACATAAATCTGTTATATAATTATGTATGAAATTTAAATTTTTGTAAACATTTTTTTATTTAATTGTAATTTAAATAGTTTTTATAAAAATATTAAAATATTTTTATTCATATAAATACGTAAATATTTTATTTAATTGTAATTTAAATTTTGAAATATTTGATTGTAATTTAATTTTTATTTTTAATTTGTATTCGAATTTTTGTAAACATTGTTTTATTTAATTGTAATTTAAATAATTTTGTAAAAATATTCAAATATCTTAATTCATATAATACATAAATGTTTTACTTAATTGTAATTCAAATGTTGAAATATTTGATTGTAATTTAATTTGTATTCAATTTTTTGTAAACATTTTGTTTATTTAATTGTAATTTAAATAGTTTTTATAAAAATATTCAAATATTTTTATTCATATTTTATTTAATTGTAATTTTAATTTTGAAATATTTGATTGTAATCTAATTTGTATTTCAATTTGTATCCAAAATTTTTTTAAACATTGTTTTATTTAATTGTAATTTAAATTATTTTTGTAAAAATATTCAAATATTTTTATTCCTATCAATATGTAAATGTTTTATTTAATTATATTTTAAATTTTGAAATATTTGATTGTAATTTAATTTGTATTTTAATTTGTATTCAAATTTTTGTAAATATTGAACAATTTATTTTTATTTATATTTAAAATCGTAAATTAATTTTAATTAACTAAACTATATTATATTTCTTTTAATTTTTAGAATACTGCACATTAATTGAAGAAAGATGTTTTAAAATGTCATAAATATACATAATAAATATTATTAATTTTAAAAGAAAAAATAAAAAAAATAAAAAAAATGATGAGGTGGCAGCATGAGGAGGCAAGAAAGTCTCTCCTTCTATATTATAGATTTTATAAAATTGAAGCCCAGTATTAAAGAGAGCATTGAAAAAGCCAATAAAAAAAGGATAAAAAAGATTGAAGAGTAGGAAAAATAAATGTTAGATTCCATGGAGGTGATCAATACTGTAAAAAAATAAATTAATTGAAGAGATCATTGAAGGAGGTAAACAAAAATGCCAAAGAAAAGGAAGAATATAAGTTATTATAAAAATATTGAATTTTGCCTCATACGTTATGATCGTTCTTTAGATAATTTTGTCATCTTTATTGATTTTATCACCGTCGAACCGCTTTATATCATGCTATAAATAGGAAAAAATGAGAAATATTAAAATATTATTATTGGCAAAGTTTGTTTAATGATTAATATAGAGACGAAAAATCAAAACATTAATAGAAAACAAAACAGACTGAGAAAATTCAATCTTGAATGATTATTATAAATACTGGAAAGGAAGTTTGCGCGATGCACGTGTAAATATTTTTAGATTAAAATTTGTTAAAACTTAAAAATATATTTATTTGGTTATATAAATTTTTGATATAATTAATACAATAAAAATAATCATTATTTTTGTATATTTATAAACATCAGTAAATACTTGAACTTTAAATTTTATAATTTATATCTAATAATTTTCAGAAAAAAAAGTTCAAAAATTCTGATGTAAAAATAAATATAAATTTTTTTCTTATAAATATATATATATATATATATATATATATTAATGAACAAAACTCAATTTGATAATATTGAAGATGTTTCTTGACTACTTCTCTAAAACATTCATATAACTTGCCAATATTTTTTTCTGAGCGTTTAAAAAACATCATTTAGTTATTCTTTGATCACATTTATCCATTATATAAATCGTTTTTGTCAAGTTAGGTCATCCAAAATATTGTCGAACAACTCTTTGAATGACGTTTTTTTCCGTGATCCATCAATTGTTTCATTGGACCTATTTAATGAATCTATTCATATAGTTTTTTTTTTCATTTTTTGTACCGAATATTATATGTCCATTTGTATTTATAAAAAGTAATTTTTTTCACATGACTTTGAAAAACAATTAGTTAATATATTTTTATTTTTATATAATAATATTACTTAATTTTGTAATTTTCATAATTTATAATTAAATACATTTTACAATTAATAAAATTATTTTATTTTATATTTATAGATAATAATAATAGTTTATTATTATATTGAATACTTTTAGTTGATAATTATTTTTAGTTATATTGAATACTTTTAGTTGATAATTACTCTTACATAAATAAATTGTTTGATATTTTATAATAATACGAGGAATTCATATTTAGAAATATAATAATGATAGTAGATTTATTTACTTTTGCAATTATTAAATTAATAATAAGATTAAAAGTGTTTAAATTATTATTTTAGAAATATATATTATTAATAGAGAAATAATATTGGTTATACAAACAACTATAATTAGCGAAAAATTCAAAATGACATGTATGAGAATAAATACTTAATTTTCTTAATTTGTTCCCAATTGTATTCCTAAAATTTCTTATTCTTTTAAAAGCAATTATAAAATATATTTATTTAAAGTCTTAAGTATATTTTAGTTCAATTTTATTTTGATCTTACACATTTGTTATGTGTAAAAGAAATATTTTTTTTTTCTTTTTCATATATATATATATATATTAAGTTTTTGTAAAGAAATAAAAGAAAAGAGATTGAAGTTCTTTTCATTGTAAAGATTTCTATTTTATATTCATTTAGAATTTAATAATTTGGACCAAATTATTGAGAAAAAGATCAATAATAATTGAGGAAAAATAATAAAAGTAATATGATTCTTTTAATAAATGATTTTTTTATTAGAAAGACAAATATTATAACCAAACAAAATCTTTGGATACGAGAGTCTCCATCCATCACTTCACGGTTCTCCAATTTCTCTTTTACCATACATGGACCTCAGTTAGCAAACAAAATCTTAACTTCTAAGCCCAATATATTATATTGGAAAAAAAATCATTTTCAAGTGAAAGTTTCATAGAGAATGATGGCATTTTTACATATACATGAGATTGTCTTCACCACAAAATTTACCATGTTTACATATAAGAAGGTAGTCCAATTGATAATGATATTCCACAGAATTAAATCTAGTGCATAGAAAGCAATGTGGAAAGTCCCACACTATCCGAAATTTTGTTCCAAAATGTATCGATTTATCCGAAAATCAAAATATACAATATTTTGATAGACTTGCCTCAAGGCTCTTTTTCCATCTAAGCCTTTTTTCTTACAACCCTATAAAAAATAAACCAAACAAATTGAATCAGAAGCTAGTAAAGAACTGAATCAAAAGCAGAAGGAGATGTGAATGAATCGCATAATCTCATTTTCATACTCATTTGCCTGGATCATCAAGCTTACCTTTACACAAGATGTCATACATTCGTCCTTTTTTTTTCTGATAGGGTTGTACGTTCAATTCTTCATGTAGTTATAGAGTAAGAGGTGTTATTGGACCAATGAATATCTTCCCATATATAGGTCAACCTTCATTTCAACTCTACCTTCGGTAGTGTTGTATGATTCCTCATAGTTCATGTAGCGTTCTTTGACTGCATTGACATTAGGATCCCATAGGAAAAAATTTTGCCTCCAAGGGAAAAAACAACAATACCCACCTCGGCATAACAGAACGTGGCTAGTTAATTCGCCTTCTGGAACAAAGTCATCCTACATTTTTTTGAAGGAAACATGCCTTATGGTTGTGTCATGCATTTTCTCCATCTCGATCTTTCTCCTACTCAAAGGCTTTTAGATCATGATCTTCGAGTTATTTTCCTTACCTTTTTCACCTATATCACTATGAACCTAGTTTCACCTAGGAATTTCTCCTAGAAAAAGATAAGAATGATGGAGCAATAACATCGAAACGGTTTCACTAACCTCAAAGAATCGATTTGCATCACCCAAAAACAGATTCGAAGTGAATAATGTTAGCATCCAATGAAGAAAAAATAACACATTAACTCCATCCCTAAACACAATAAAATAGCCACCATAGTTCATTCAAGCATTTTGTCATACACATGATGGTCAAGCATTTGGAATTTACTTTCACCGAAAGGGATGGTATCGAAATTCCAACTGATCAATGATGGTGACGATATTAAGTTTGTTTTATATATAGATTACACACCAACAGCAAGCAACTCACTGAAAGTTTTCCAAGACATAGAAGCTATACGAATGGAAATTTCGTAGACAACGATTATTAAACTCCACTCTAGGAGGCTACCCAAACACCTACAATGTTAAGCTCTTTTGATAAGATGTATAAGAGGGAATGAAAGAAGAAAGATAAAGGAAAATGAAAAGAAAAAACAAGATTATAGGAGGGTTGAATTGCACTCACTCATCGTTGCTCGTTGCCTCTATCTGTCGCTTCAATATGTCGCATCCCTGAGAAATCATCGAACGTCTCAGAATTTGACATTAATTCACACATACTTCACCATAACCGCATAGTCTCTCCAAAGCTGTGAAATCCTCCTCTCATACAACCTTCACCTTTTTATATATATGAGTTCTACAACAATGGTGATTTCAACGAAGGATAGATTCATGTAGAAATTGCAACAGAAGTGGATTTTCATACGATGGTTATGGATCGAGAGTTAGGGAAAGGAATTCCGATCAAAGAAACAAAATATATTTTTCCATGGTCCATCATCGTCAGCGTACTCTTTACCACCTAACCGTCACACCTCCTCCTTCCTCTTCAACGCCCTTCTCAACATATAATTGAAGATTCATAAGACCGGTGGAAATGGTGAAGTGTAAGAATTAATGGAGAGTTCATTGGTTTTTGTTAGGTAGAAGGAGAGTGGATGGAACAACATTAATATGCCTAGGAAAATGGTGAAAACGTTTTCACAAATGAAATGATTTACATTTGGAAAAATAAAAATAACAAAATGACGTGGTGGTTTGAGCTTTCACTAATGTAATGGCAGCTTAAGCTTTCAGCATTTTTTATCCTTTATATATATATATATATTTGGATTTATGGTATTTTAAATAAGTGAGATGAGATTTTTTTTGTTCGCTAACATATAATTGAAGATTCATTAGTTTTTGTTCGCTAAGTAATGGGAGAGTGGAGAAAGACATTCATAAGACTAGTGATAATGGTGAAGCGTAAGAACTAATGGAGAGTTCATTGGTTTTTGTTAGGTAGAAGGAGAGTGGATGGAACAACATTAATATGCTTAGGAAAATGGTGAATACGTTTTCACAAATGAAATGATTTAGGTTTGGAAAAATAAAAATAACAAAATGACGTGGTGGTTTGAGCTTTCAATAATGATATGAAAGCTTGAGCTTTCAACATTTTTTATCCTTTTTATATATAGATTTGGATTTATGGTATTTTAAATAGGTGAGATGAGATTTTTTTTCTTCGTTAACGTATAATTGAAGATTCATTAATTTTTATTCGCTAAGTAGTGGGAGAGTGGAGAAAGACATTTATAAGACCCTGAAAATGGTGAAGCGAAAGAATTAATGGAAGTTCATTGGTTTTTATTAGGTAGAAGGAGAATGGAGGGAACAACATTAATGTGCTTAGGAAAATGGTGAAAAAGTTTCACAAATGAAATGATTTAAGTTTGGAAAAAATAAAAATAATAAAATGACATGGTGGTTTGAGTTTTGAATAATGACATGGCCCCTCGAGCTTTTAGCACTTTTTATCGTTTATATATATATATATATGGATTTATGGTATTTTAAATATGTGAGATGAGATTTTTTTTGTGTAAAGTTTTTTTGTAGATTAAACTTTTAACAAAACTAAATGGAATTTAAGTGGGGATAAGTGGATGAAATTTTTTCTATGGATAAATATTTTTACGGTAAACATTTAATAATTTGTATTGAGGTGGTTTCACGAGAAACAATCTTGTTAGAATTATTATATGTATAATTTAAATATATATATATATATTTAAAATAAATAGAATAATAATTAAATCATTAATAATATATTTAGTCATATTATTATGGATAATATTATTTAATTAATTTTTTTAATAGCAAAACATCTGTTCATTGTCATAACATTATAAATTCTGATGTATTACTACCATGTAATTATATTATAAGATATATAATATAAGATATAAAACAGATTAAATAAAGTACAATTAAATTAACATCTCACTTGTTATAAGGGGATATTTAATTGATTACAAAAATAATAAAAAAGTTAATAACAAATGCATTATTATCAATTTTGTTTGACGAAAAGTTTTCGGTAGACTCGCTGTACGGTATTTTCTAGACAACTAAGGACTTTACTCATCTGTGAAATGTGATAAAATTTCTTGGTTATTGATATAATAATAACAAATATTTAAATAATTGTTTCATTAACAAGATTAAACGAGATACAAAAACATACGTTCGATTTGAATTTTTAACAATTATTCTAGAAGAGTTTTCGATACACATTTTGGTCTCCTCATTCTGATGGAATTTAAGATTTGATCTCTTTTTAAACATATATTATCAATATACACACAATAAATTACAAAGTTCCAAAATACATATTATAATTTTACAACTTTTAAATATCATTAGTATAACATATAAGAAAAATAATAAAATATATTAATAAATCAACAAATTATTGTATGATATATATACATATATAACTATAATTTTTTAGATATATACATAATGGAAAAGGAAAAAGAAAAATGTTATATAGATATATATTCAACAAATAGTGTTATAAATATATAGATACAATAATAAAATTCCAAAATAGTATTTGATAATCACGTTAAAAAAACATGTTTTAAGACTACAAACAAACGACAAAAATAAAAATAAAGAAAGCATGTAAAAAATCCAAAATCGCATACTACGTTATTGATGAGAATAATCCATTCCTTTAGCTCATCCAAAGAAGTCAACACAAGATATTATTCATATTGCCTCTCGTCCAAGGACAAGGAGCCTACACACCTAGGCAAGAAGAAAGATTGAAGAAGAACAACAAAAATACAAGAGGGAATGCTAAAGATTGGATCGACCAAAGCAAGAATCCAAGTTCTTGAACAAGTCTTGAAGTTCTTGTCATTAATCTTGAGTCTTGAGATTGTTTGGCTACATAAGGTCTAGAACCGTCCAATTTTGGGAATATCAATCAATCAAAATAAATTCAAAGAATATATTGGCTTAGTCATTGGAGATTGGTGATCTCGAAAATCCATAGGTGATTGGTGTTTTATAACACACCACAAGCACACACATATATTCTTTCACTCTATTCGATCCATTCTTAATTTCAAGACTGATTCGAGTCTTATAAAATTGGTATCAAAGCATATCAAATTGGATTGGGATCCTAACAAATTGGTATCAGGGTCTAAGGCTGCGGAGATGACTCGAAGAGGAGAAGTGGATTCAACAACGACAATAGAAGAAGATGTGATCACTAGGGGTGTCAATTTCAAGCTCGAACTGAAACCTCACCCGAATCCGACCCGAAAAATTGCGGGTTCATCGCGATAACTATGAGCAATTCACAACCTTGCTCAACAAGATAACATCCATGAAGGAATTATTGGAGGCATTCTCGAGGAAATTCCTTGAGAATCAACGTGAAAGAAGGACAATGTAGTCGAGGTCACGTTCAAGAACCAAGATGGTTTAACGTCTTTCAACACGCAATCAAGAAATCCGAGATTCCAATGTTATCCGATGAATATCCTGATGATTGGTTTTATCGTGCATAAAATTTTATTGGGTTAAATAACACTTAAGAATTTGATAAGGTAGACACAGCCTTGTCTCACATGGAGGAGAAAGCTCTCACTTGATCAAGATGGAGTCAAGATTGAATTGTCTTGAGAGGTTGGACTGACCTTAAGAACAAAATCTGTAAAAGGTTTAGATGCACGATCGATGATTCAGTTTTAAGGCAAATGATGAGGTTGCGAAAAACGGGATCAATAGAGGAGTACCGCCCAAAGTTCGAAGAGTTGGCAGTAGCGGCACATCAATTGGCCGACGACCTATTGAAGAACGCTTTCTTGAATGGACTCAAATCGAGCATTCAAGGTCAAATCTTGTGATACAAACCTCTTGGACTAGAAGAAATCATTGATCTTGCGATCGTGATCAAGGCTCCAAAGTTAAAGACTCTCGTTTAAGAACTCATACGTATAGAGCAAATAGACTTACGACAAACAACAAAAAATTCCCCGACAAGGTTCCAAAGCCGATGAAGGGAATCACGATAGGACTATCCAAAATCTCAGCCTCTGAGATAAAAGCAAGATGAGAGAAGTGATTGTGTTTCAAGTGTTTGCAGAGATGGTACCCGTGACACAAGTGCATGTACAAGGAACTCAAATTCTTGGCAGTAGAAGATGAAGAAGAATTCGAGATCTCTAAGAGCAAAAATTCAGTAGAAGAAAATAAGAAAATGGATAGTAAAACGTGTAAGGAACTTATCAAACACTC
>CM071864.1:18146684-18185858 GCA_036759665.1 Gynandropsis gynandra | reverse complement strand
TTCAATTTCATGGTAGGGTTAATGAACTCAAGTAAACTTCAGATGAAGGGATGTATTGGAGCCGAAGAAGTCATAGTCTTGATTGATTCAGGAGCTACCAACAACATAATTGCCAAGAAAGTGGTAGAAAGATTGCCACTACCAATTGTGAAGACCTAAGGTTTTTGAGTATCCACAAGAGATGTAACCATCATTTCAGGATACAATATCTAAGTGCCAAGATCTAAGTATCACCATCCAAAGATAAAAGATCAAAGACAACTTTCTACTGTTTGATTTAGGAACTACGAACATGGTACTTGGTGATCATCTCGTTTTTATACAAGATTTTCGCATGATTTTAGAGATGTTTATGATGATAGTTGCGATGTTTACGTGCGATTTTGTATCCGTTTTACGTGTTTTCATGTTTTCATGTTCTTATAGGTTTTAATTCGCATTTGGCTCGTTTCGTAACTAAAGAACATACACGAGACACAATATGAGCATTGAAGATCACAACAGAACAAATAGGACGAGAAACTGACAAGGCATGACCGAGCATATGCTGTAGTACGAACGAGCTTCCAAGACAAACACAACCCAACCGAGCACACAAATGAGCACGATCGAGCATGCAACAAAGGAGACAACACGACCGAGCATGAGCAAGAGCACGACCGAGCACCTCCTCCAAACACAATGTGCACGACCGGGCATAACATGATGCACGATTGGGCTCTTTTGCATGTAAATAGCCTTGAGAGTCATGCACGGCCCGGACACACATGGAGCATGGTCGGGCAACCTTCTTGACATAGAGCACAATCGGGCATGTTGTGGTGCATGGTCGGGCTCTTTATCGTGATTTTAGCCCCGAGAGTTATGCACGACCCGGGCATGTACACAACACAGTCAAGTGTTCAAAGAATCCTTTCTACAAACAAGGGAATGAAGCATCTCCGACCGGACATGACACAGAGCATGGTCGGACATGACTTGGTAAAACGTCCGATGTCTATTTAGAGTGGAAATGAGACGACAACAATTCACATTTTTAAATAATAAGATGTGAAGAGCACAGAGGACATTGATTCACTCATCCTTCATCCATTCTTCATCATTCATTCATCATCCGTCATAGGAGAGTCTTCTTGGCGGGAGACACACAAGGAGATGTGAAGATCGATTCGTGACTACACCTCATTTGATATTTCTATGCTCCTTACTCTATCTTTTTCATTTTTGTTGTTTGGAATTAAACTCATGACTGAATAGTTGTTTATTTCTAGGAGAAAGAATTAGCCCATGGCTATCTCAAAATCTCTTTCCATTTATTCATGAATGCAATTTCCCGTTTTGCTAATCCGTTCTTTGTCTGAGCGTTAAATGTCTCGGATTTACGAAGTCCAAGTAGATGCATGTGTTAGGGATTAGGAGAAGAACCGAAAGGAGAACTCTAGTCCTGGAAGATAAGGCTTAGAACAAACGAGACTAGGTCACGAAAGTAGGATAGTAACGGTTGAGGGCTAGTAGGATGAATCATAGATCGTATGGGTTTAGTTTGAGGTGTCAGCCACGAAAGTAGGGAATGAATCGATTGAATCACGTTCCTATGCCTTGAGAGAGGGTATGAATTACATCAAGATCATCCGCCTTCGACATCTTAATTGGGAAAACACGATAAGATAGATCGATAGTTTGTTTCGGAAGCTTTGCGGTGAAACCGTTTCCTAGAACATGTGTGTCATTGTCAATAACTCATTAGTTTACTGCATTTTCATTATTGCATCTCACAACCAATAATTGATCGCATCAAGTTTGATTCTAGTTTGAGCTTAGACCGTATTGCATAGTCCTTGTGGGATCAACATCTAGAGTACTACACACGTGTCGTGCACTTGTGGGTAATTTGGGTTAATTTAGATGAACTTGAATCGCATCACCTGGTTACAAGTGGATCTCTTCCTTGGAATAGACCAATATCAATTGGAAACTACATAGGTTAAGTTTCAAGAAAGGAAGATAGAAAATTGATCTAAGAGGAGATCCGAGTCTACTGAAACGAGAAGTTTCAAGAAAGGAAGACAAAAGATTGAGCTAAGAGGAAAAACACTCCAAGAAGAACCCGTGGCATTTCTTCTTGAACTCACTTATTTGCTCGATGCACCCAAGATTGCAGGAACTACATTTTTGGAACCAAGATTAAAAGAATTACTTCGGAAATTTTAAGATCAAGAAAAAATTCGATCAACTTGATCAATGGATCTTCACCCGTGAACCTTAGACCATATCGACATTCTTTTGGTCAAAAGAATGAAGTGGAGAAGCTGGTTAAGGAGATGTTAACGGTTAAGGTCATAAGATCAAGCATCAACATTTATTCAACCTTAATGTGATTGGTTCAAATGAAAGCTAGGGATAGAGATTTTTTGTGGATTACCGAGCTTTGAACAAGCGTACCATTCCGGATAACTATTCTATTCCGGTAATTGACGAACTCTTAGATGAACTAAATAGCTTACAATCTTCTCCATGGTGGATTTAAGAGCTGGTTACCATCAAATAAGAGTAAAAGAATAAGACGTGGACAAGACACCTTTTAAGATGCATGAAGGGCACTATCAGGCTTTGGTAATTCCATTTGGATTAAGCCATGCTCCAGCAACGTTTCAGTCGATAATGAATGATCATTTTAGAAATCACTTGAGGAATTTTGTTTTACTCTTCTTCGACAACATCTTGATATACAACAAAGGATTAGATGATCATGTCGAACACCTACACATGGTTTTAAAGATTCTCCGAGAGCACCACTTCTATATAAACAAAAAGAAGTGCACATTTAGACAACGACAAGTAGCTTACCTTGGCCACACCATATTAACCGAAGGAGTAGCCGCTGATTCGTCCATGATTGAGGTTATGAAGAATTGGGGGGCCAATAAATCTATCATGACATTACGAGGGTTCTTTGGTCTCATGGGGTATTACCGAAACTTTGTGAGAAACTATGGAAAGATTGCTAAACCCTTGATAGAGTTGCTGAAGAAAAATATTTTCAAATGGAGTGAGGAGATGCCAAGGCTTTTGAGTTAATGAAACGCGTAATGACGCTCGTCCCTAGTCTAACATTACCTAATTTCTCGCAAGACTTCATCATTGAGACAAATGCCTTTGGAGAAGGAGTGGGACAGTTCTTTCTTAAGAAGGGAAACCGGTACCCTTTATGAGCCAAGGTGTTTCTACCAAAGGCAAGGCAAAGTCAGTTTACGAGAAGGAATTATTGGCATTGTATTGGCCGTCGAACGATGGAGACATTATTTGATGGGGCACAAGTTCATAATCAAGACTGATCAAAAGAGTCTCAAGCACTTGTTGGAACAAAGGTCCATTACTAAAGACCAACAAAGTTGAGCAACTAAACATCTTGGATTGGATTTCGTAATTAAATACAATCTTGAAAAGAATAACAAAGTGGTGAATGCTCTTTCAAGAAAAGAAGGTCTTAAAGAAGAGAAGAGCTGAGTTTGAATGAAATTTCCTATTTGGAGATTGAGCTATCCATGATCAAGAAATAACAAGAAGAAGATGAGGATTGTTCAATATTGAAAAAAGAAATTCAGAAAGAAGTGATAGACGCCAACATAAAATACTCGATCAAGAATGGTAGCATATCAAGGTAGAGAAACGATGGAAGAAAAAGAAAATCATTATATGACAATGGAAACTTAGACTCTGGTGATCTACTTCAACCACACGGTGACTCATGGAATAAAGGATATATCAATTGGTGTTAGTTCAATTTATTTGTCTTCATTCTTGAAATCTAAACCACTGTGGCCTCCACCGTCCTCATTTCAATCGTAAAGGCTAATTAGTCTGCAATCGCTGCTGCAGCTGGAAAACCCACCGTTGGAAAACCACGTGGGACAAAACCAACGGTGGGAAAAGAGCACACACGAAACACTTGCCCTAATTGTTGATCATTGCAAGATGAGCTTTGGCATGTAGTACGACTCGGACATTGGAGCTTCCCTGTGGACTCGAGCACTCGTCTTGATCCCCACGGCTGCAAGTAATCCGATGATAGCTTCCTCGAGCATCTTAGCTTTAGCACGGGTCACGGGACCTGCTGGTATGGTTAGTGCGTCCTCCTATCAAGCTTTAGCATGGGCCATGGGACCATCTTGTAATGTTAAGGCGTCCTCTTCATGCTTGGGTTCCTCGACGCTATCCATGCTCATATCATCCCCTCTCTCTTGAAAAAGATTTTTCCTCAAATCTTTTTGATCTGCGACAAAAGGCATCAAATTCGTAACATCAAATCTCGAACTCACATTATACTTACCTTGCAAGTCAAGTTGATAAGCGTTGTAATGCGTATTCAAAGTTTAAACAAATATCAACCTAAACGACCCGCAAGTGCACGACACATGTGTAGTACTCTAGGTGTCGATCCCACAGGAACTACGCAACTCAACCTAAACTCAAACTACGAAATCAAACTTGCAAACGAATGAATATTGGTTTTAAGATTGAAACACTAAAAACAAATAAACTACGAGTTCTTAATAGTGAGACAAACGTTCTAGAAATCCGGTTTCACCACAAGACTACCGAAACCAACGATCAACCTATCTATTCATGCAATCCCGATCAAGTTATCTAAGGAAAACGATCCTAATATGATATCTAACCTCTCTCAAGGCATAGACACATGATCTAGTCAAGTTATCCCCTACTTTCGTGGCTGACACCTTAAGCTAAACCCATAAGTTTTGTGATTACCCCATTTTACCCTCAACCGCTGCTACCCTACTTTCGTGGCCCAAGCTTGGTTGTTCTAAACCTCATTATCCGGAATTAGGATTCTCCTTTCGGTCCGTCTCCTATGTTTCTAAAACATGCATCTACGTGGCCATTCGCAAATACATGTAAATGAAGCACTCAGACAAAGAATAGATAAATGAAAACGGCAAATTGCATTCAAAGATAAATAAAAGTGGTTCCAGGATAGCCATGGGCTAATCCCTTCTCCTAGAACAAAACGACTACTCACTCATGCGTCCGTAAACAAACATAATCGAAATAGATAGTTTAAGGAACATAAAAACCAAAAGAAACCGAAGTCCCTGTTTGATGCCCCTTGAATGTCTCCTGCAAGTCTCTGTCTAACGTCTCCTTCTGTAATGTGTTTCACCGCATGAATATGTCTTCTTTCCTCCTCTCTTGTTCTTCTTTCCCTTTTGGTCGTGTGTTTTCATTCTTCTGATCGAGTTTTTCCTTTTGTTTCTTCATGGCTGAATGTTTTCTTTTCTCTTGTGTTGCAGGTTACGCCCAGCCATGCAAGTTGTTAAGCCCGATCGGGCATGTCCTTTGAAGAGTGCCCGGCCGTGCATCTTAGGCGCCCGGGTCGTGCATGAGTTTCGAGTATTGTATCTGTTTCAAGTGCCCGGTCGGGCTGGAGTAAGTGCACGGTCGTGCACCATGTCTTTTGTGTTGCCCGATCCTGCAACAAAGGAGCCCGAGCCGTGCTGATCATTCGTCAATATTTGCTATGTCAAGAGCCCGGTCAGGCATGAAGAGAAGCACGGTCGTGCATGAGGCTTTGATGATGAGCCTGTCATGTTAAGGAGTACTGATCGGTCGGGCATGTATGTGTTATGCCAAGCACGCTCGTGCCAAGGGTGTTGCACGGCCTGACATTGGTATGCCCCATTGAGCACGGTCGGGAATTGGTGATGAGTGGTCAGGCATGTGATTGTTTGCTCAGCCCAGTCATGCTATGCATTGTATTGGCCGTGCATTTTGTTGTCTTGCCCCGTTTTTTGTCTCGTTTGCTCCGTTACAGTCCTTGATGATAGCACTTTGTCTCGTGTACGTTCCTTAGCTTCGAAATGAGCCAAATTTGCATTAAAACCTTTAAGAACACAAAAACATGGAAACAAGTAAAACAAATACAAGATCATACGTAAACATCATAAGTATATCGTAAACATCTCTAAAATCATGCGAGAAATACGTATTAAAGTGAGACGATCAAAATCCCCCAGTCTTGAATGTTTGCTTGTCCTTAAGCAAACGTAAACATGGACCACGTGGGGTATAAAATAACCAAGAATTCCCCTTTCTCCTTGAGATACCGCTAAAACGAACCTAACCTAATTAAATTTTCAGTCTTCATCCTAGGTTCACCAAAACTACCTACGAGAAAGTAAATCAAAGGCAAACTAAACAAGCCACCGTAACCATCTCCATCAAACAAGACTCAAATGCTTAACCGTAGAACAATTGAGGGTACTTGTTTCTTTTCCGAGCTTCTTTCTTTCGTTATTCTCTTCTTTTTTTCTTTTTCTTCCTTTCTTTTCTTTTTACGTCTTATTTTTTCTCTTCTTTTTTTATGTTGTGTGGATACACTATGGTTCTAGGACATCGGAGTTGAAGGGATCCAACCTCTACTTAGACCCAGACTACTGATGACGGTATATTCATGCATCTCGTTCAAGAGTGCAGCGCAGTAGGTGGCGTTTTTATTGTGCCATGCCCTTAGGACATAGAAAGATGATCTCCAACCCACCATTTAGACCTGAACCATCAAAAAAATGTCAAGATCGATGCACTCATATCGATTTCAGATCATGCTTTTAGGCATTATTTCTATCAACAACGGAGTGTTAGTATGCGCTCTTTATTCTGCAAAACAAGCTCGATTTCATACGATCTAATAATCCTCATCAAAAGAAGTAGAGCATCATCTATACGAAGTATGACCATCTAAATAGAGAGAATAAACGATAAACTAGCCTAGCAACCTCGTCTAAACCTCCCATAAGCAACACTAGGATTCCCAAAGAATTACGACCTATTGTTTTCAGCCGACTAATAAGCTCCAACGCTTAGGAAAAATCTAGCTCAAACATGCAAAATCTCATGGAAAATTCCAACTTCTTAAGTATCATAGGTTCAGGGTTCATCTCAAAACATGACACTAGACAAGTGCCTAGGACGACTCTGACTCACGAAAACAAAAATAAAAGAAAATGAAACGAAGTCACCTGACAAACGTGAGCTCCTCCCCAGACTTGAATTGAACGACGTCCTCGACGTGAAGCTTTGATGGAGGGTAAGAGAAGTGAAGTCACGTTTGTGGTGGTATTTTTGTTTTTCTTTTTTTTTTGTGTTTTTTAACCTAGTCTTAAACTAAACAACTAAGAAAAATAGAAAACAAACATCTGGTTTGCCTCTCTGAAAGCGCTTATTTAACATCTTTAAGCTTTGTCGTCTCCATTCCTCATGCGTGCGTGATGGGTGGATCGAAAAGGGAAATAGAGTTTCCACTTTCGATCGGTTGAGCGGCTTGGTAGAGCTTTAGTCGCTGCCCATTAGCTTTGAACGTTCCGCGCGAATCACTCCATAATTCCACTTCTCCATGTGTGAAGAATTCTCATACCTGAGAAAAGCTTAGGACGAGAATCAAAAAGTAGAACTAAGTCACCTAGTTGGAAGTCATGAGGTAAGATCTTTTTGTCGTTCCATCCCTTAGTCACTGCTGCTTTCTTTGGCACGTCACGCACGGGATTCACTCGTTCGCTGCCCAAGGTTGGATAAATGATACCAGCATCAAAAATTTTTATGATGTCTTTTTCCATTACCTCTTGCAAGTGCGGGTGCAGTCTCCTTTGAGTTTCGGTGGAAGATTCGTGGATGTCTTCTGTAGAACTTCCGTGTGTACATATTGAAGAGCTGACTCTCCTATGCTTCTTTACGCGAGTGGGTTGTTTTCTCACCTGATCTGCACTGAAGTTAGCTTTCATAACAGCAGAATATATTTTATTGCATTCAACGTACTCATATCGAAAAAAAGACGGAGGAGGGTCGGGCTCAAGTTCGGGCGCCTTCTCCACTGCGAAATCAGCGTGCGTTTTGTGTGGTATCTCCTTACATGGGGCGTCTCCTAGTGCTGCAATAGCACTCATGAAATGAATTTCGTGTACAGTTCGCCTCCTTCGTCGGTCATTCCCACATCTTTGCAAACTAGAGTTAAGTATCGGACGAGAGGATCGGAAATACTTACATGATTAAGCGTGTCATTTGCTAGCTCGTCCAGCGTATCGACTCTAAGGCAAGACTCCTTGATTGAGGGTGCGTTCATAGTGCTGGATAAGTTAAACTCTATTGTCTCATCTCTGACACGTAAAGAAAGCTTTCCTTGTTGTACGTCTATCATGGCACTTGCATCAGCTAAGAACGGTCTACCAAGAATAATAGCTATCCTAGCATCTTCCTTTATTTCAAGTACAACAAAATCAGCGAGAATCAAAAGATTACCTACCTTGGTGGGAACGTTTTCAACAATTCCCACCGGATATCTTACCGAACCATCCGCGAGACGTAGAGACATCTTTGTAGGTTTGAGATCTCCGAAGTTCATCCGCTTGAAGACTGAGTGTGGCATGATGCTCACGCTGGCTCCTAAATCACACAAAGCATTGCCAATGTCAATATTACCTATTGTGCATGGAATGGAGAAGCTTCCGGGGTCCATCAACTTTGGTGGCAGCTTGTATTGAAGGATAGCGCTGCATTCCTCGGTGAGTGCTACCGTCTCGTTATCTTCGATATGCCTCTCTTTGGAAAGATTCTCTTTGATGAAATTGGCGTGCTTAGGCATTTTTTGGAGGGCTTTCACGAATGGGATATTGATGTCAAGCTTCTTGAGACCCTCTACAAATCTGCCCACTCTCTCTTCGTTCTTGCTGCTCACCAACCGTTGAGGAAACGGTATTGGAGGTTGGTACGCCGGTGGAGAAACATAAGGTTTGTCTAAATCTTGTTGAACTCTTTCCATAATCGCGATGGTACCTTTCCCTTTTCTCATGGACGTTCCAGAAACTTGGTCTTGCTCTTTGGAGGGTAAGCTCTCGATCCTGTCAGTGCTGCACACGGTAATAGCGTTCATGTACTCTCTCGGGTTTAAGTCGGGTTTACCGGGAAGCTGTCCGGGATTCCGAGAGGATGAGGCAGCTTGCTGTGCTACAGAGTTCTCTAAGATCTTCACATGCTTTCTCAAGGATTCCATCTGAGTTTTGAGCTCGCTAAGCGTTGTCCCCACATCCTCATTGAATTTGGCTTGAGTCGATTGTTGCTCCTTTGCTCCTTGATAAATTCGAGCATTACCGCTTCATAGTTTGACGTAGGGGCTTGAGGAGGTTGAGGAGCTTGCGAAACTTGCTTAGCATGCTGAAATTGCAGGTTATCTTACTGGTACATTTGTTGTCTTTGCTGAAATCCTGAATACTTCACCGGTTGAGTCATTTGGTATGAAAGATTCGGGTGGTTCCTCCAATTCGGGTTGTAGGTATTCCCTAATTGTGTTTTTCCTTTCTGGTGGGCATAATTCATGTATTCCACGTTCTCTTGCAGTGTGCATTGATAAGCTACGTGTTCTGTATCTCCGCAATTCACGCAGTACATGGCGTTCAGTGCGTTGCCCGTTGCTCTGCTCTGACTCGGCTCATAAAGGCGTCGAGTGCTGTTAGGCATACCTCTCGGTGTTGGCCAAATGGTGTTGTTCATGGCGAGGTTATCGTTTAGCTATTATGCGTCCTCCACACTCAGATCCATAAACAATCCTCTAGCAGCGTTATCCAATGTAGTTCGGTGTTCGTCTGAAATTCCATTGTAAAAGGTTTGGATAACATACCACTGCTCGAGACCATGGTGTGGACAAATTTGTAGAAGATCCTTAAATCTGCCCCATGCTTCAAACAACATTTCTCCATCTCTGCATCTAAACATCGTGATTTCTCCCCTCATCTGAATCGTCTTGGTCAGAGGAAAGAACCATGATAAGAACAGTGTGCAGAGCTGATCCCAAGTAGTGATGAACCAGCAGGAAGCGATTGTGGCCATGTTTTCGCTCGTCCCTCTATTGAGAAGGGGAAGAGACGCGGTAAGATCGCATCCTCCGAGACTCCGTGTATTTTGAACGTACCGAAAATCTCTAGGAAATCTCTGAGGTGCTGATGGGGATCCTCGTGATTTCCACCCATGAATTGCTTTTGATAAAGCATGTTGATCATCACCGGCTTAATTTCAAACTGTTCTCTAGCAACAGCAGGCATCCGTATGGCTGTCTGCACGTTGTTCATATTCGGCACCACGTAATCTCTGAGGCGACGTGGTGGAGGAGCCTGTGGTTCTCGCCGTTGAGGTGCGAGTTGCTGTTGCTGCATATGCCCCAAATTACAGATAGGTAATTAAGGTTGTGCGTGGCCATTCTAATTATCCATATCTCGTTGATCTAACGGCTCCGTGTTACCTTCTTCCTTGACCTTTCTCAGTTGTCTGTAAGTGCGCTCGATCTCGGGGTCGATTTGGAATAGATTGGAAGCACCTTGAGATCTGGTCATAAACTAACAAAGGACAAATAAATGGAATTAGTTAGAAAGAAAGGAAAGAAAAGAAAACAAAAAAAAACAAAACGAGAATGACTCTACGCTCGAATCTGAGACGTGTTGACAAAAGTCCCCGGCAACGGCGCCAAAACTTGATGCCTATTCAAAGTTAAACAAATATTAACCTAAATTACCCGCAAGTGTAAGGCACGTGTGTAGTACTCTAGGTGTCAATCCCACAGGCACTACGCAACACAACCTAAACTCAAACTACGAAATCAAACTTGCAAACGAACGAATATTAGTTTTAAGATTGAAATAATAAAAACAAACAAACTTCGAGTTCTTAACAGTGAGACAAACGTTTTAGGAATCCGGTTTCACCGCAAGACTACCAAAACCAACAATCAACCTATCTAATCATGCAATCCGGATAAAGTTATCTAAGACAGACGATCCTAATATGATATCTACCCTCTTTCAAGGCATAGACACGTGATCTAGTCAAGTTATCCCCAACTTTCGTGGCTGACACCTTAAGCTAAACCAATAAGTTCTATGATTTATCCGTTTTACCGTCAACCGCTACTACCCTACTTTCGTAGCCTAACCTCGGTTGTTCTAAACCTAATTATCCGGAATTAAGATTCTCCTTTCGGTCCTTCTCCTAAGTTCCTAAAACATGCATCTACGTGGCCATTCGCAAATACATGTAAATGAAGCACTCAGATAAAGAATAGCTAAATGAAAACGGGAAATCGCATTAAAAGATAAATCAAAGTGGTTACGGGATAGCCATGGGCTAATCCCTTCTCCTAGAACAAAAAAATACTCGTTCATGCGTATGTAAACAAACATAATTGAAATAGATAGTTTAAGGAACATGAAAACCAAATGAAACCGAAGTCTCTGTTCGATGCCCCTTGAATGTCTCCTGCAAGTCTCTGTCTTCTTTCTCCCTGTCTCTGTCTAACGCCTCCTTCAGTAATGTGTTTCACCGCAAGAATATGTCTTCTTTCCTCCTCTCTTATCTTTACTTTCTTCTGCTTTCCCTTTTGGTCGTGTGTTTCCATTCTTCTGATCGAGTTTTTCCTTTTGTTTCTTTAGTTCATGGCTGAACGTTTCCTTTTCTCTCGTGTTGCAGGTCTGTCTTCACGCCCGACCTTGCAAGTTGTTGAGCCCAATCGGGCATGTCCTTTCAAGAGTGCCCGGCCATGCATCTTAGGCACCCAGGGGTCGTGAATGAGTTTCGGGTATTGTTTCTGTTTCAAGTGCCCGGTCGGGCTGGAGTTAGTGCACGGTCGTGCACCATGTATTTTGTGTTCCCCATGATATCCATGGGCTAATCCCTTCTCCTAGAACAATTCTACTACTCGCTCATGAGTCTAAACAACACAAACAAAATCAGTAGACTAAAGAGCATACAGATATCAGACGAGCGATGATCTTGAATCATGCCCCGACTCCTTGCGTACCTCCCGTCAAGGGGACTCTATGGATGGATGGTGGCTGTGAATGGTGTGTTCTGGATGGTGGATGGATTCAATGATGAATGCCTTCTGCCCTTGAGGCTTTCTAATTTAAAATGGAAGCTCTTGGCTGACTCATTTCTACCAAATTCGTCGGTAGGCCGTTTTACAATGTCATGCCCGAACGCGCTCCATGTCATGTCCGGTTGGGCATGCTTCATCCCGTGCGAATAGATGAGTTGTTTTGCTCAGTGCCCGATCATGCTGCCTTCAATGGTAGGATGCCCGACCGTGCTCTTCGAATGCCCGACCCGTGCAATAGCTACGAGGATGAAATTGCAACAAATGCTTGACCGTGCTATCCTTGTTAGCCCGACCGTGCTCTTGCTTCACCAAGGAGGATGCCTGACCGTGCTATCCACAAAGCTCGACTGTGCTGCTTCACCAAGGGGGATGCCCGACTGTGCTCTTGCTTCACCAAGGAGGATGCCTGACTATGCTATCCACAAAGCTTGACTGTGTTGCTTCACCAAGGGGGATGCCCGACCATGCTGGCTAGGACGCCCTGTCGTGCACAAGGTGAGGATAAGCGTTCGGTCGTGCATTTGATCATGCTTGACCGAGTTTTTTCCTTTGATGCATACTCGGTCGTGCACTTGATCATGCTCGTCCATGACATCCATTTCTTGTTCCGTTCGATCCGTTGTGAACTTCAATGTCGAATTATGTCCTGTGTATGCTCCTTAGCTCCAAAGTGAATCAAATACGTATTAAAACCTATAAGAACATTGATGTGGTTAATCTCATGTAATAATTTACCTAGACTAACGCTTCCGCAAGAATACGGATTGTATAGTACCAGGGTCAAACACAAGGAATTGATGCAACTCTAAAGCTAATAAACTAATGAATAAGACGTGTAAGATCGATGAATGATGGGAATGCGAACGAAACTAAACTAAACTAATTGACGGAATAAACTCAATGACTAAACACCATAGGTTTCGAGAGGTGCACGATGATGCAATGAAAGTTCTAACAAGATCATGGTTATAGATATCATTACGTATTCGGGAAATTCAAGCTCTTTCCTAGGGAATGACTCTCCCGATGCCTAAACCCACTATCTAACATACGTATACCAATCTCCCAATTGTGTATCTCACCTACTAGACGCATTAAGATCGCTATCCTAATTCCTAAGTTCAATCAATCGACCGGCCAAGGTTCTAAATAATTTGAGACTTCATATCATGGCTACGTTCCAAGATCCAATTCATCTCCCAATGCAATTAGATCTTTATAGGCATTCATTTAAGTTGCCAACAAGAACAAAAGCATTACGAACAACCAATCAATCCGAAACGATAATATAACCGAGCATTAAGAACAAGACTTCATTACAAATCGACAAAGCTCTCTAACCCATGGCTATGGATCTACTCGGACATTAACTCAGAAAACGAAACACAAAAGATAACTATATTCAACATAGATAAAGAATGAGATCCCTCCCTATTCTATTATCGACGTCTTCAATAGCTCATCCATGCTCCGGATTCCTCATTCCGTCCTTCTCTCTCTTTCTCTGTGTCTCTGAGTGTCTCCTCTGATGTCTCCTTCGTCCCCTAGCCCTAGAAGGCTTCTTATTTCATAAATTGCCCATTCAAACATTCAAAAAAGGTTGTTCCGAATTTGGCAGCCCGCATGGGCACAAGTTCAGCCTCGTCGTGCAGATGTCCAACCCGGTCGTGCACAAATGACAGCCTGAGCGGGCTTACTTGCCCGTGCGTGTGGTTTACCAGCATGAGTCGGGCTTGGTCTCGGTGATTTTCAGTGCTAATTGTGCAACCTAATCCCGAGTGAGTATGGTCCAAGCCCGAGCGTGTACTCTCCATTTTGCTGTTTTCGCTCCTTTCGCTCGATACTTAAGTGTTTGATTTGAATCCGTGGCCTTGCATATGTTGTACCTTGTCATTCAATCACGTTTTCGGGGTGGAATTGCCGTAATCATTCGTGTTTCGCTTCATATCTTTGTTTCCTATACAAAACATGAAATGGTAGATGAAGTCCTCAAATGAACTCGATAAATCGGTAAAATCCAAGAAATCTAATCAAAACTAAACCTAAGAATCATGTAAATACTACGACGTATTTCATGTTATCAAACTCCCCCAGACTTAACCTTTGCTCGTGCTCGAGCAAATCTAGAGTCGAGTACAAGAAGAGCTAAACAACAACGAACACTAGCACAAATACTTCGAAGGATCAGCCATCATGCAAAACAACGCGTCACATGAACGTAAACCTAATCGTACCTAGATTAGACTTTTATCAACCGAAAGCCAGAAGCCATGCAATCCTACCAATGACCTAAGTCTATTTCATACCCCTAGACAACGTCCAATCGATCTCCACACCAATTCTCCTAAGCTTGAGATATCATTAAACTCGTATTCTCGTTCATATTTTTTTTTCCTCATTTTTAATAGATCCACGCTTGGTTTCTAGGACGTCGAAGTCGAAGAGGGATGGCTTTCTACTTAGACCCAGGCTGCCTATGGACACTCATAAGGTCTTGTAACCTTAGCGGAGTGAAGAGTTGCGTCATTGATAAACATTTTTCTCTTTTTATTTTTACCAAAGAATACGCATCACTCTAACCCTTAGGACGTAGAATAGCGCCTCAACCCACCACTTAGACCCGAACCATCGATCTCGATGTACTCATGTCAATATAAACCTGAAATAGTTAAAACGTTTCCAAGATGACAGCGGAGTATAAACGTTTGTAATCTAATAACTCATGAACGGTAAGATATATCAAACAAAGCAAAGATCAATCGGTAAACACAGAGATATGGATACTTGGTACTGAAACCTAGGAGGTGAATGCAAGTATAGATCATGGTTTCAAGCACAACTACTCAACTAATCGGTATCCAACTTCTACTTAGACCAAAGCTACCGATGATGGTATACTATTGCACCTCGCTCAAGAGTGCAACAGAGTAGATGGAGTTTTTATGCACCTTGCTCATAGGGCGTAGAAAGATGATCAGAAACCGACCACATAGACCCGAACCATCGAAAATGTGTCAAGGTCGATGAACTCATATCGATTTTAGATCATGCTTTGAGGCATTATTTCTACCGATAGCGGAGTGTTAATGTGCGCTCTTATTTTCTGCAAAACAAGCTCAATTCATGCGATCAAATCATCCTTGTGAAATACAAATAAAGCATCGTCAATATGAAGTATAATCATTTGAATAGAGAGAATGACACTATGATTCCCAAAGACTTACGACCCACTCGTTTCTCAACCAACTAGTAAGCTTTAACATACAAGATATCACGGAAAAGGCCAACATCTTAAGTATCCTAGGTTCAAGGTTCATCACAAAACGTGGCACCGGAAAAGTGCCTGGGATGACTCGGACTCATGAAAACAAAAAAAAGTAAGAAAAACAAAAGAAAAAGAATGAAAGCACCTGACGAACGTGAGCTACTCCCCAGACTTGAATTGAACGGCGTCCTTGACGTGAAGCTTCGATGGAGGATAACAAAAGAAAACAAATGATGGGTTGCCTCCTAGAAAGCGCTTGTTTAACGTCGTTAAGCTTGACATCTCCATGCTTCATGTGTTTGCGATGGGTGGATCGAATAGAGAGATGGAGTTTCCACTTTCGATCGGTAGACCGGTCTGATGTAGCTTAAGGTGCTGCCTATTTGCTGTGAACGTTCCGCTCGAATCGCTCCATAGTTCTACTTCCATGTGTGAAGACTTCTCGTACCTGAAATGGACCAGCCCAACGGGAGTGTAATCTGCCCGGGAAAGAATTAAAATGAGAGTCAAGAAGTAGAAGAAAATCAACTGGCAGAAAGTCACAATGTATTGTCTTTCTATCGTGCCATCCTTCAGCTCGGTTGCCTTTCTCATAGCGCATTGCCTCTGCTCCTTTGTCTTCCAAACATTGGTGCAACCTCTTTTGACCGTTGACGGATTGTTCGTTGTTGTCCTATTTAAACATCCAGCGCATACATATTGAAGGGCTCACTCTCCTACGCTTCATGAGACGAATGGGTGGCTTTCGCGTCTCATGCAGAAAAGAAGAGGGAAGAGGTTCAAGCTGCAGCTTAGATGTCTTCTCTACCGTAAAATAAGTGAGCGTTTCATACAGCCTCTTCTCATGTAGAGCTTTTTGCAGTGCCTCAAATAGACCTTGGCTCCTTTATTCGTATGTCCGGCAGCATTGCAAACTTTCGTTAGCCCTATTTCAAAAAAATCAGAAATACTTACTCGATCAAACGTGTCATTCCCCGACTCGTCCAGCATATCAACTTTATGGCATGACTCCTTAGGGCTGGACAAATGGAATTCAATCTTCTCATCACTGACACGTAGAGAGAGCTTCCCTTGTTGTACATCTATCTTCGCACCTGCAATAGCTAAGAATGGTCTTCCAAGTATTGTAGGCACGTTAGAACGTTTTTAACAATTCCCACCGGATACCTTACTGAACAATCTGCAAGTTGTAGACACATCTTGGTAGGCTTGATATTTGATAACGTCTATTTTGTTATAGTATTTTAGTTCATTTTCATAGTTAGTTTACCGAGCATTAAACATCACTTAGTCCTCTTTCATCGGTTTCTCGTGTTATTGCAGGAAATGAAATATCGAGATACAAACACGAGTAAATGAAGCAAAACTAAGCAAACCCACTCTCCTATCAGCTATGCACGGTCAACATTCAAATAATTAGAAACTGGAGAAGAGAAATGGAAGCAATGACCGCTTACAAAAATGGAAACTGATGGCCTTACGAACAAAATGGAAATGTGCTGGCTGCCTAAAACAAAATTGAAGCATGACTGGAGATGAGGAATGGAAATAAGTAGCTGCAGCCTACAAGAAATAGAAACCAGCCGCTGGCCTTAAAAAATGGAAACACACGGCTGGAACAAAAATGGAAACTTTCAGTTGCTGGAACAAAATTAAAAAGAGAGAGAGCAGAATGCACACGAGGACAAGGATGGGGCGACATAGCCGGAGCGCAGAGAAGTTGTTGAAGACATTGGTATTAGAATAGGGAGTAATCGTGTTCTTTATCCATGTTGAAGATAGTTTTCTTTTGCGTTTCTTTTCTAAGTTCATGTCCGAGTAGGTCCATAGCCATAAGTTAGAGAGCTTTGCCGATATGTAAAGAAGTCTTGTTCTTAATGCTTGGTGGTTCTTAATGCTTTCGTTCTTGTCCTCCACTTGAATGAATGATTTTTTATTTGATCGTTTTCAGAATGATTGGTTGTTTTTATTGCTTTCGTTCTTGCACGCCATTTGAATGAATTATTATAGAAGTCTAATGATATAATCCTGGACGACGTCGAGGACACGACCAATGATGCAGAGGAGGACAAGACCAACAACGCTGAAGAAGAGTCGGCCTGCACGACCCGAGATACCTGCAGCGCGACCCAAGACGCGACCAGTGCGACTCGAGATGCCATCAGTGCGACCCGAGACGCCATCAGTGCGACTCGAGACGCCTCCAGCGCGACCCGAGATGCCTCCAGTGCGACTCGAGACGCCACCAGCACGACCTGAGACGCCATCAGCGCTACCCGAGACGCAACCTGCAAAAAGGAAGAGCCATCTCGAATTAAACGAAAGGTGGACGCAACCGGACGAAAGGATAATGGACCAGTGACCCGAGCTAGGGCTAAGGAGGAAGAAGCCTTGACCCTACCAGCCGGTCCCATGACCCGAGCCAAGGCTACGAAGCTTAAGGATGCCATCACCGGGATCCTCACAGCCGTTCACGTTCATGAAGATTATTCAAGTCCACATGAAGTCACGAACCTACGTAACGTTGTTCAAGCCGAAGCCCACCCCGCAACGGTTATTGATTCGGTAAGTGACCCGCATGTACTCTTTTCCATTCGTCGGTTTTGTCCTAAGGGGTTTTCCGATGACGGGTTTGTAACGAGGCTACGTATCACTTTTCCTGCGACCTAATTATTAACCAGAGGGTTTCAAGACGAGTGCGCATTCCAATAGCACAACTTACAAACTTGTCCTAATGTTTTTGTATTTTTCTAAACATTTATTAGTTGTCTTACATGAAGACTTGCATTTAATGTTGCATTTAGTTTTGCATGGCCTAGGATATTGTTATATGGCTGGCCACCCCTCTTGTAAACATCAATTCCAGAATTTTGAATTTGATTGTGATTTTCCTTTGTGAAATCTTCTTGTTGGTGCGTACCATCCAGCAAACCCGTTGGTGTGTAATATCCAACTTCTTGTTCGTTCTTCGTTGGTGCGTAACATCCTTCGAAGACGGACCGGTGAATCGAGAGCTATTTCCACAACTCTCGTGTGACCACTCGTTCCACACCCCTTGTGCAACCCGTTGCAGCAAGGTCTATCCAATCCAACCTTTAGTCTAGAGCGTNNNNTCACATCATCTAATGAATATATGCAAGGGGATTAGACTTTGGAACTTAGCCATGATTTAGGATTTAATCACTTAAGAATCTACGCCAGGTCGGTTGATTGAATCTAGGGATTAGGATAGCGGTCTTAATGCATCTAGTGGGTTAGAATACTAATAACGTCTATTTTGTTATAGTATTTTAGTCTCTTTTTTATAGTAAGTTTCATCATTCATTTGAACTTTACCAAGGATTAAAGAATCATTTAGTCCTCTTTTAGTGTTTCCTCATGTTTTGCAGCAAATTGAGATACCAGGACACAAACACGAGCGGATGCCACAAAACGTGACCGTTCCACGCTAAAGGAGAGGCAACCCGTGCGGGGTGCCTACCTTAGCCTGCGCGGGGCAAGATAATCAGCTCACTCCTCCAGCAGATCCAGCTCGAGTCGGGCTCCCCATCAGCCCACACAGGCTCTCTCCTGCCAGCCAGCCCACGCGGGGCACTCATCAGCCCGCGCGAGTCGCGTTCGTCACCTGCATAAACCAGAAAAGGAAATTTAACAAAACAAAAAAGGAACATGTCGGATACTTCAACCAAAAGGAAATATGGTTAGTTAAGATAAATGGGAGCTACATGGCTGGAAAATAAAGAGGAAACGTTGACAATTACACAAGAATGGAAAAACAAGAGATGGAAAAACTCGGAAAAGGAAAACTGCAGTAGCTGTCAGAAAAAGGAAATTCCAGCCACTAGAGAGGAAGAAAAGAGGACAGCCAAAGAGGGGAGATTAGAAAAAAGGACAGAGGAGAAAAGGGCTAAAAAGGGGAGAGCTTCAGCAGCCCGAAGACGGACAGAAACGAAGAAAGAAAACATAGCACACATTGAGAGAAAGAAAGAGAGCAGAACGCGTACAAGCGCAAGGACGGGGCAACGAAGCTGGAGTGCGGAGGAGCTGTTGAAAACGTCGGTAATAGAATAGGGAGGTATCTCATTCTTTATCCATGTTGAATATAGTTATCGTTTGTGTTTCGTTTTCTAAGTTCATGTCCGAGTAGGTCCATAGCCATGGGTTAGAGAGCTTTGCCGATATGTAATGAAGTTTTGTCTTTAATGCTTAGATATAATATTTGATCGTTTCGGATTGATTGGTTGTTCGTAATGCTTTTGTTTTTGTTGGCCACTTGAATGAATATTTATAAAATCTAATTGCATTGGGAGATAAATTGGATTTTGGAACGTAGCCATGATATGAAGTCTCAATTGATTTAGAACCTTGGTAGGTCGGATGATTGAACTTAGGAATTAGGGTAGCGATCTTAATGCATCTAGTAGGTGAGATTAAACAATTGGGAGATTGGTAGTACGCATGCTAGATAGTGGGTTTAGGCATCGGGAGAGTCATTCCCCAGGAAAGAGCTTGAATTCCCCGAATACGTAATAATATCTATAACCATGATCTTGTTAGAACTTCATTGCATCATCGTGCATTTCTTGAAAGCCGTGGGTTTTAGTTCATTGAGTTTAGTCTGATAGTTAGTTAGTTAGTTTATCTTTATTTGCATTCCCATCACTTATTGATTTTACACGTTCTATTCATTAGTTACTAGCTTTAGAGTTGCATCGATTCCTCGTGTTCGACCCTGGTACTATACGATCTGTATTCTTGCAGAAGCGTTAGTCTAGGTATTTTTTTAATTGAGATTAACCACATAAAGTTTTTGGCGCCATTGCTAGGAAATTGATTACGGCTTTAGAGTTCGGATACTTTTGAATTAGGATATAGTCCTTTCCAGAGGCTTTAGTTGTTTTTCGTATATTTTTCTTTTGTTTTCTTTCTTTCTGAGCAAAATTTTTTTTACCTCTCGGAGCTTAATCGAATTTTTGGTTCTTTATTTTGCGAGGTGATGTGCTAGAAACACGAGTTATAAATATTCCTAGACCACTTCACCGCAAGTATACGAATCGTGTAGTATCAGGGTCGATCTCTAGGGACTAAAGCAGCCAAACTAAGAACAAAACTAAACTAAGACGAAAAGAGATAGAAAGGGATGTGATCCTAAATTCCTAAAACTAACCTAAATGGTGACAACTATACTAGGTTGGGGATAAAGTCGGATATGGCAAACACTACGGGTGTACGAGATACCGGAATTCGCATGGATGAAACAACTAAGAATCATAGATCTATCAACTATTCTTGACAACGGGAAATTCATGCCCTAAGGTGAGGATTGATTCTTCCGAGCCTAAAACTCCTAACCATGAGTACCATGGCAGCATTATGAACGCAATCATTATCCCTAAGATGACTAACCGACCGGTCAGATTCTCATTAGCCAATCTTAATCTACAACTTAACAGGTCCGGATTCATCCTTTAACCTTCCAGCAAAGTCCGAAATCCTATGTCGCTGAGCGGTCAGCACTAGCGTAGGAATGATAATGCTAAGTGTAGAACCGTAAATAAAGAATAAATTAATAGAATTAAGCATTAACACAAATCATTGTTCATACAATACAAATCCGATATCCCTACCCGCAGTAGAGACTCTACTCACTCATGGAGAAAATAAAAAACGAAGATAACATAACCCTATACATGATCGACTCTAAGGAATTCGATGCCTCGACCTTCCCTATCGTGTTACCGGTGCAAGGATTGATGCTTCTCTTCTTCTCCGATGCCTCCCGAGCCTTTCCAGATGTTTTTCCAGCCTTTCCTTGCCTGTACGTCGCCCCCCTTGCTCATCTATTCTGTTCCTTAAATTCGCTCGTTTGAATGTTAGATCTAGGTTGTTGCGAAATACACGGCCCGCTCGGGCACCACTGTTGCCCGGTCGTGCTGAGGCTCGCCCGGTCGTGTTGCATCATAACGCCCGATCGGGTAGACATCACCCGATCGCGTGGTTGAGCGGCCCGAGTAGTGCAAACTCTCGGGGCAAATTGGATAAATTAACGCCCGAGCGGGTATACGTCTTGCGCCCGATCGGGGAAGGCTACCCGATCTCGTTGCCTTTGTGCCCGGGTCGTGCAAGGTGTGCGGATAAAACCCCGTAGGTTTTACCCGAGCGGGTGTACGTATGGTGCCCGACCGGGCACCCTTGTCTCTTTGTGATTTCTCTTTTCCGCTCGTTCCTCGGGTGTTCCTTTGGGTTCTGAAGCTCGATCTTGGCTCTGAGTAGATATATCTTCAATTCATGTGGTTTTGATCAGGAATCCGTCATTTTAAGCTCATTTAGGCCTTGTCGCCTAAAAACCTGAAAACCAACAAAACGGGTGTGTGAAGCTCGTAATTTTATCGGATATGTAAATCTATACATAAGATATATGCGAAAATGGTGCTAAAACCTATCCTAATATTGATACACTTTCAGTGTTATCACGAGGTAACATGAATGACGTACATCCTTTGTATGCCGGTATAGCTGAATTGAAAGATCAAATATCCGGAATTTATCATATGATGTCGAACTCACACAGTCCGCATTACTCGGAGAAATCATGGGAACGAGAAGTTTGGGGGTATGAAGAAGTGAACTAAGAGAGTTACAATCAGCCTTTCGGGAACACATACAATTACGGATGGAGCGATCACCCAAACTTCCTGTATAGGAACTCTGACGGTGTTTTGAATGCGCAACATCTATTGGGAAATTTTCAGCCATGGACGCAACCCCAAACTCAGAATTATGAATCACATGCGCCCCCATGTCCGCAGCAAGAAGCTAACACGATATTATGTCCATGCACGCTCAAATCTTACAAGGGGAGAAAGATCAATACGCCGAACTTAGAGAGATGCGAGCGAGTTATGGAGACATAAAGAAGGAGGCTATATAACTCGAAAAGCATCTAAAAAGCTTAGACAATCAAATTGCACAACTCGCTGCAAATTCCTCCAAATCGCAAGGAGTTCTATCGGGAAGATCAGAAACAAATCCTAGTGAGCAAATCAACGAAATTTGCCTAAGGAATTGTAAGACGGTGGATCAGCCTATTTCGATGTCTGAAAGGGGTGAAGCATCTATCACGGTAGTGGAAACGACTGTCAACAAGCTAAGGAGAAGCTCGAGGAGGAAGAGGAGCCAACATATGTAAAACCAGCCCTGAGGCCACCTCCTTTACCGTTGCCACAACGTCAGCTCAGGAAGATGGTAGATCAACCCGATCCTTCAACATTTGGAAAGGATGAAACGTCTACTACAACAATGGAAAAGGGCGGTGACGTTAAAGAGCACCGTAGGAAGACCGAGTAGAAATATGAGCCAAAGTACGTAAGACCATATCCGAGGCCACCTTCATTGCCATTCCCACATCGTCAACGCAAGAAAACGGTGGATTAGCCAACTCCCTTGATATTTGAAAAAAGGGAAGAATCTAACACAGCAACGGATAAGGCTATGGACATTGATGAGCATAAGAAGAAACCTGAGGTGGAAGTAGAGTTCAACTTAATTGACACACTTGAGCAGTCGCGCATTATCGACTTCGTGTTCCCCAACGACGTCTTTGAGAATTTAGCCAATGAAGTTCGTGAGGAATTTGGGAATACAGATTCCCTAGATATGACTCTCATAGCAGCTAGAGAAGGATTATATAAGGTACCAAACGATCTGCTTGACAAAAAAAAAATAAAAGAAGGAACCCCCCGACCGAGACCTCCGCACAACCCGAGATAAATGCGATGCAAATCAGTACATCAACAACCCCGAGACACCGAGAAGCAACACCAAACGTCCAGCACACAATTGGAGCATTGACAAGGCACCCAAGGTGAATATGAAGTGTTCACGACAAAGGATCACGCACCAAAAATTTCTGGAGACGCTGAAGGAAACAAGCGACGAACGCCTAACCGGTTTCATGGAGTGCATAGCCGGACCTATGGATAGCTCGACCAGAATTTTGGACAGCACGATCTCTCCCCCAACTTAGAGAACATTATGACCAATCTTAGGGAAGACAAGACTGATCTTGCAAGGAACTTAAGTGATCCGCATGCTATACCCAATCGAGCACACTATGCACGCGAGACGCTATGCACACGAAGACGTCGAGGACGTCCACCTGATGAGTAACATCGGGGTCAGGCTCGTGACCTTAAACAAGCGCTTCTCGGGAGGCAACCCGAGCCCCATATCCTTTTAGTTATTTCGTTTTAGTTTTTTTAGTATTCGACTCTTATTCTTTTCACAAGCATGCTCCTTACCAACAACCCCGATGTATCGTACTGTCTCCTTCGGATTGTGTGACGTTTGTTGCAGGTTTTCAACTTCGAAATGATCCACAATATAAGGAAAGACGTGTACGCCCACCTGCATCAACTCGGGACAGCAAGCACGCATCAGGTGCACACGTTCCTATCTATCTTATTTTTCTCCGAGTTTTGCATGTTAATCCTTCTCTTAGGTTTTGAAACCCGGGACGATGTTCCGTTCAAGTCTGGGGGTATTCTTCGAATGTTATGTTAGTTTTGTTAGAATTAGACAGACAAATATCTAGTACGAAAAATTTCAAACTTTAGTCACCTCTGCGCAACTTTGTCGAATCGGGAACAAAACTCTAGGTTTGCTGTAACATACCTTTACATGTCGATTAGTTAGTGGTCGTGCACGAATCCATAGCCTATAGTTGTATTCCTCCTCTTAGGCTTTAATCCCAATCACTTATATCTCCGAGCATACCTTTCATTCTTTGTTTTGTTTCAATCGTTATATTTCCACACACTTACACTCCACTGTCTATAGACTAAGTTCTTTAACTTTTTCAGCCCTACATTGACATGAGTGCATAAACATTGATGGTTCGGGTCAAAGTGGTAGGTCGAGGCAGTTTTTCTACGTCCTAAGGGTTAGAGTTGATGCGTAATTGATAACACGTGAAGTGTATCAATTTTAGGTTAGGTATTAGTGTCATTTTCGCATATATTTCTTAGTTAGAGTTACATTTCCGATATGATTCTTCTTTACATACGCCCGTTTTGTTGGTTTTCAGGTTTTAAGGTGACAAGGCCTAAACGAGCATAAAAAGGCGAATTCCTGAGTAAAACCACACATTTGAAGGTATAATCCACTCAGAGCCAAAATCAAGCCTCAGAACTCAAAGGAACACCCGAGCAACGAGCGAAAAAGAGCAAAAACAAGGATAGAAGAGTGCCCGCTCGGGCACTATGTCTACCCACTCGGGCAAAACCTACGGGGTTTAATTGCAACACCTTGCACGACAGCCGGCACGAAGACAACATGATCGGGTAGTGATACCCGATCGGGCGCAACAAGGTACCCGCTCAGGCAGTTAATTGTTCGTGAAAATCCCCGAGAGTTTACACGACTCGGGCTGTTCAACCACGCGATCGGGAAGCAATGCCCGATCGGGCATGACGAAATACACGGTCGGGCGAGGCTCTACACGAACGGGTAAAAGGTGTACCCGAGCGCGCCGCCCTTCTCGCAACAAACTAGATATTAAATTCAAACGAGCAAATTAATAGACCAGAACAGATCCAGACACAAGGGGGCAACACCGAGGGCAAGGAAAGGCTTGGAAATCATCAGGAAAGGCTCGGGAGACGCTGGAGAAGGAGAGAAGCATCGATCCACATATCGGTAACACAATAAGGAAGATCGATGCATCGGGTTTCCTAGGGTTTATCATGTTTAGGGTTGTGTTATTTCCTTTGTCTGTAATCTCCATGAGTGAGTAGATTCCCAACTATGGGTTAGGGATATCGGATTGTAACGGAAGTACGAACTTATGCGTTAATGCTTAGGTCTATTGTATTCATCTTGATATTCGGTTCTACAATCAACACCATAAACGTCTATACTAGTGATGCCCGCTCAGTAACATAGGAATTCATATTTTACTGGAAGGTTAAAGTATGAATCCGGAACCGTTGAGTTGTAGGTTAAGTTCGATTAATGAGAATCTGACCGGTCGGTTAATCGACTTAGGAATTAGGATTGCATTCGTAAAGCTGCCATAGTACGGGTTAATCACTACTGGAAGGTAGGGTTGCACGTACTCATGGTTAGGAGGTCTAGGCTCGGCAGAATCACTCCTCACAATAGAGCATGAATTTCCCATTATCAAGATAATTCGATAGGTTTATGATCTTTAGTTGCTACATCCATACGATTCCCGGTATCCCGACACCCGTAGTGTTCATCATAGTCAAGTCTTCCCCAACCTTCATCGCTGTCCTTATTTAGTTAGACTTTTAGATATTTCGCATCACGCCTTCATCTACTTTTCACCTTCTTAGTTTAGTGACATTCTTAGGATTGGCTGCATTAGTCCCTAGAGTTCGACCTTGGTACTACGCGAACCGTATACTTGCGGTGAAGTGGTCTCGGAAATATATTGCTTGATATTGCCGATATCAGTAATCACAATAGTTCAATCAAAAGAAAAAAATCAGCAATGACGCAACCTCTTTACTCCGCTAAGGTTACAAGACCTTATGAGTGTGCCATTTGGCAACCTGGGTCTAAGTAGAAGGCTGTCCTCTTCAACTCTGACGTCCTAGAAACCGAGTGCGAATTTTAAAAAAAATGTGCGGAAACCGAAAAGAAGAAAAAGAGAACCAAAAAGAAGAAAAATAATTGTCTTAAGAATGGTATCGAACGGTTTGCACATTATAATAAGTATGGAGATCGCTTGGATGTTGTCTAGGGGTTAGTGAAACGAACTTAGGATTTGAGTAGGATTACATGGTTAGTAGCTTTCGACAGATAGGGGTCTAAATTCGGTGCACTTAGATCTATGTTTGTGTGACTTGTTGTTGCGTAGGGTGGCTGACTTTTCGTGTTGATTGTGCTAATTTCCGGTTGTTGTCTAACTCTTCTCGTGCTTAGTTCTAGTCTTGCTCGAGGACGAGCAAAGGTTCAAGTCTGGGTGAGTTTGATAACGTCTATTTTGTTATAGTATTTTAGTCTCTTTTTATAGTTAGTTTCATCAACTTTACCAAGCATTAAAGCATCATTTAGTTCTCTTTTAGTGTTTCCTCCTGTTTTGCAGCAAATGGAGATACAAGGAAACAAACACGAGCGGATGCCACAAAACGTGACCGTTCCACGCCAAAGGAGAGGCAATCCACACGGGTTGCCTACCTTAGCCCGTACAGGTCGCGTTCGTCACCTGCATAAACCAGAAAAGGAAATTTAGCAAAACAAGAAAAGGAACATGTTGGCTACTTAAAGCAAAAGGAAATATGGTTAGGTAAGATAAAGGGGAGCAACATGGCTTGAAAATAAAGAGGAAACGTTGACAATTACACAAGAATGGAAAACAAGAGATGGAAAAACTCGGAAAAGGAAAACTGCAGTAGCCGTAAGAAACAGGAAATTACAGCCACCAGAGAGGAAGAAAAGAGGACGACCAAAGAGGGGAGATTAGAAAAAGGAAAGAGGAGAAAGAGGGCTAAAAATGGAAAGCTTCAGCAGCCCAAGACGGACAGAAACGAAGAGAAAAACAGAGCACACGTTGAGAGAAAGATAGAGAGCAAAACACGTACAAGGGCAAGGACGGGGCGACGAAGTCGGAGTGCGAAGGAGCTATTGAAGACGTCGGTAACAGAATAGGGAGGGATATCATTCTTTATCCATGTTGAATATAGTTATCTTTTGTGTTTCGTTTTCTAATTTCATGTCCGAGTAGGTCTATAGCAATGGGTTAGAGCTTGAATTCCCTGAACTTGTGATAATATCTAAGACCAATGATCATGTTAGGACTTCATTACATCATCGTGCATCTCTTGAAGCCTTTTGAATTTAGTTAATTGAATTTAAACCGTTAATTAGTTAATTTAGTTTTATTTGCAATCCGAACACTCATTGATTTTTATTGTCCTATTCATCAGTTTATTAGATTTAGAGTTGCATCAATTCATTATGTTCGACCCTGGTATTATACGATCTGTATTCTTGTAGAAGCGTTTGTCTAGGTATTTTATTACTTGAGATTAAACACATCAAGTTTTTGGCTCCAATTCCGGGGACTTGGTTACGGCTTTAGAGTTAGGATATTTTTGAATTAGGATATAGTATATTCCAGAGTCTTTGTTTGTTTTTCGAATTCTTTTCTTTCTTTTTGAGTCAATTTCTCTTTCCTCTCAGAGCTTAATCGATTTTTGTTTTCTTTATTTTGTGAGGTAACATGAATGGAAAACATCCCTTGTACACTGATATAGGTGAAGTAAAAGATCAAGTTGCCGGAATTTATCATATACTGTCTAACTCATGCCGTCCACATTACTTGGAGCAATCATGGGAACAAAAAGCTTGGGGGTATGAGGAAGTGAACTACATTAGTTACTGATAACATGTAATCCGTCATAGTATTTTCATGATTCCTAGGTTTAATTTTGATTAGATTTCTTGGACTTTACCGAGTTACTGAGTATATTCGAGGATTTCATCTACCATTTCGTGTTTTGTGTAGGAAACGAAGACATGAAGCAAATGCAAGTGATTTCGGCAAATCCACCCCAAAAACATGATTAAGTGATCAGATACAATATGTGCACTGCCATGGAACCATAGGAAACACCGATCATAGGCCTCGACAGAAGTTTCAGCCCGACCCAAGCTGAATGTTTACCCGCTCGTGCTGTGTGGGAAACACGAACCCAGGCGCGCTCTAATCTTAGCCCGCTCAGGCTGAAGTTCCGTAGAAGTTCCCAAAAAAATTCACACGACTCGGGCCGGAAGAGAACCCGATCGGGTAGGTTAATCACATCGACCCCGCTTGGGCGGATACCTTAACCCGCTCGGGTTGATTGATACCCGATCATATAGAGCATGAGCCCGCGCGGGGTCCGCCTTTCTCTCAACAACGTGTTTTGAGTTTTTGAACTGGCAAATAAAGAGGAAACAAGGGATCTAGCAAGAGGACGAGGCACATACCAGAAAAGGGACCAAAATACACAGGAGAAAGAGGAGAGAACACGGTTGAAGACTTTGGCCAGCCAAAGGAGTCATCCGAAGCCACCGCTCGGGATGATTGGGAAGATGAACATTTAATTCGTTTGTGTTTGTTTCCCTATGTATTTTGAGTAGATCTGTTATCATGGGTTAGGGATGCCATTGTAATGGATAGTTTGATTCGCTAAAACTTGATTTCAGTTTTTTTCAATCATATGGTTCGATAGGTTATAGATATGTGTGTAATACCTTCATACGTTGTTGATTTCATACTTGAATTAGACTGTATCTATTTGAATGAGATTAGGCACGTTTGAGGGAGATTAGAGATTCATCTGGGCATCGAGAGAGTCAAACTTGAGTCTCGGGAATCAACCTTCGAATGAATTAGATTAATGCGAATTTGACTGCTCGGTTAATCTATTTAGAAACGGTAATAATCGAGGTAGAACCCCCATTGTTCGTCATGCATCTAGGTTGTAGATTTACTGCATCGGAAGGTGAGTACATTTATATCTTAGATAGAAGATTTAGGCTCAAAAGAGCCATTTCCGTTTATAGAGGTTGAGTTCCCATTCGAAATTAAAGGTCGAATTCCGTATTGTTCTTCATGCATCTAGACGTTCCGCGCTACATCGGAAGATGAGTGACGTTGTTTTCCTAGGTAGAGGATTTAGGCTTGGAAGAGTCATTTCCAGCATTAGAGGTCGAATTCCCTATCATTCTTCATGCATCTAGATGTTCCCCGCTACATCAGAAGATGAGTGACGTTGATTTCCTAGGTAGAGGATTAGAATTTAGTTCCCCATCGATTGATATAAACCGATTTCATGTTCCATAGAAACATCCATTGCATGTTCCTGCATTCCTGAAACCCGGGATACTCCATCTTTCCGAGTCTAGCTTTGTTATCTTTCTTTATCTTTATTTTATAGTTCGATATCCATCTATTGATCGATCTTCTTCTCGTGATATCTTAGTTCTAACGCTGCACTAGACCCCAGAGTTCGACCCTTTTATTACACCGATCCGTACTCTTGCGATAAGTGGATATTAGTCATTTGTATAGCTTGATATTTCCCACATTAGTTACGATCAGCCTTTCTGGAACACATACAACCCCGACGATGAGTTGAATGCGCAACATCTATCAGAAATTTTCAGCCGAAAGAGATGCAATAAAATCAGAACTTTCAGTCATGGATGCACCCCCAAACTCAGAATATCAATCACGTGCGCCCCCATGTCCGCAGCAAGAAGTTAACACCGATATTATGTCTATGCTTGCTCAAATCTTGCAAGGACAGAAAGATCAATATGCCAAACTTAGAGAGATAAGAGCAGATTATGGAGATGTAAAGAAGGAGGTTATGGAACTTGAAACGCACCTAAAGATCTTAGACAATAAAATTGCACAACTTGCTGCGAATTCCTCTAAACTGCAAGGAGTTCTATCGGGAAGACCGGAAGCAAATCCTCGTGAGCATGTCAACGAAGTTTACATAAGGAATGGTAAGACACTGGATCAGCCCATTCCTTCGACGTCTGAAAGGGGTGAAGCATCTATCACAGTAGCGGAAAAGGCTGTCAACAAGCTTAAGGAGAAGTTCGAGGAGGAAGAGGAGCAAAGATATGTATAACCAGCCCCGAGGCCACCTCCTTTGCCGTTTCCACAACGTCAACACAAGAAAATGTTAGATCAACCCAATCATTCAACATTTGAAAAGGATGAAACGTCTACTACAGCAGTGGAAAAGGGCACTAACGTTGTAGAGCACAAAAAGAAACCCAAGGAGGAAGAGGAGCCAAAAGTACGTAAAACCAGATCGGAGACCGCCTCCATTGCCATTCCCACAACGTCAAAGCATGAAAACGGGGGATCAACCAGCTCCCTCGAAAGAATATAAGACAACGGAGGATAAGGCTATAGACATTGATAAGCATAAGAAGAAACCCAAGGAGGAAGTGGAGTTCAACTTAAATGATACACTTGAGGACCCATGCATTATCGACTTCGTGTTCCACGAAGATGTCTTGGAGAAATTAGCGGAGGAAGTTCTTGAAGAAGTTGGGAGCATGAATTCTATATAAACAAATCTCCTAGCAGCTAGAGAAGGATTATAAAAGGACCCAAACGAACTACTGAACAACGAAAATAAGAAGGAACCTCCTCACCGAGACTTATGTACAACTCGAGCTAAATGCGATGCAAATCAATACATAAACAATCCCGAGATTCCGAGAAGTTACGCCAAATGTCCAGCACACAATTGGAGCATTGGTAAGGCATCCAAGGTGAATATGAAACCTTCACCACAAGGGCTCACGCACCAACAAATTCTGGAGATCATAACCGGACTTATAGATAGCTCAACCAAACTCTTTTGAAAGCACGATCTAGCTCCCAACATAGGGAATAACACGACCGAGCTTAGGGAGGACATGTCCGATTGTGCAAGGAATCCAACTGATCTGCGTGCTACACCCTATCGAGCACACTATGCACACGATAGCTACGCACACAACGACGTCGAGGATGTCCAACTAATGAGTAGCACATCTTGGTCAGTCTCGAGACCATAAACAAGTGCTTCTCGGAAGGCAATCCGAGTCGCATATTCTTTTATTTATTTCGTTATAATTTTTTTAGAATTTGACTCTTATTCCTTTCATAAGTATGTACCTTACCAACAACCCTGGGGTATCATACATTCTCCTTCGGATTGTGTGACTTTTATTACAGGTTTTCCACTTCGACATCATCCAAAATATAAGGAAAGACGCGTACGCCCAATTGAATCAACTCGGGACTGTAAGCACGAATCAGGTGCACACGTTCCTATCTATCTTATTTTTCCCTGAGTTTTGTATGCTAGTGCTTCTCTTAGATTTTGAACATCAGGACGGTGTTCCGTTCATGTCTGGGGGGAGGGGGGGTACTCTTTGAGTGTCATGGCTGTGAATAGAATTTAGATCTTGAGTTATTCGTTTTATTTTATCTTTTTACGTTGGATTAGACAGACATATATCTAGTACGAAAAATTTCGAACTTTAGTCACCTGTATGCAACTTTGTCGAATCGGGAACAAAAGTTTAGGTTTGCTGAAACATACCTTTAGATATCGATTAGTTAGTGATGGTGCATGAATCCATAGCCTATAGTTGTATTCCGTCCCTAAGTTTCAATCCCAAGCAATTATATCTCCGAGCATACCGTTCATTCTTTGTTTTGTTTCCATCGTTATATTTCCACACACTTACACTCCCCTATCAATAGAATAAGTTCTTTAACTATTTCAGCCTTACATTGACATGAGTGCATTGATAAGGGTTTTTCTTAGTGGTGGGTCGATGCTGTTTTTCTACGTCCTAAGGGTTAGAGTCGATGTGTATTCACAATAGTTTAATAAAAAATCTGCAATAACGCAACCTCTTCACTCCGCTAAGGTTACAAGACCTTATGAGTGTGCCAATCGGCAACCTGGTGTAAGTATAAGGCCATCCTCTTCAACTCCGACGCCCTAGAAAATAAGTGAAAATTTTCAAAGAAAAAATGTGTGAACACCGAAAATAAGAAAAGAGAACCGAAAAAGAAAAATAATTGTTTTAAAGAATTGTATCGAACAATTTGCGCATTAGAATAGGTATGGAGATCACTTGGATGTTGTCTAGGGGTTAGTGAAATGAACTTAGATATGTGTAGGATTGCACGTTAGTGGCTCTCGGTAGATAGAGGTCTAAATTCGATGCATTTAGATCTATGGTCGTGTGACGCGTTGTTTGTAAGGTGGCTGACTTTTCGAGTTGTTTGTGCTAGTATCCGGTTGTTGACTAACTCCTCTCATACGTAGTTCTAGTCTTGCTCGAGGAAGTCTGAAGGAGTTTCATAACGTCTATTTTGTTAAAGTATTTTAGTTCATTTTCGTAGTTAGTTTACCGAGCATTAAGCATCACTTAGTCATGTTTCATCAGTTTTTCGTGTTATTGCAGGAAATAAAATATCGAGATACAAACACGAGTAAATGAAGCAAAACTAAGCAAACCCACTCTCCTATCAGCTATGCACGTTCCGAGTTCAAATATTTATAAACCATAGAAGAGAAATTGAAGCAATGGTCGCTTACAAAAATTGAAACAATGGCCGCTTACAAAAATGGAAACAATTGCCGCTTACAAAAATAGAAATTGTTGGCCTTTCGAATAGAATGGAAATGTGATGGCTGCCTACACAAAATGGAAGCATGGCTGGATATGAGGAATGAAAATAAATAGTCGCAGCCTACAAGAAATAGAAATCAGCCGCATGCCTTAAAAAATGGAAACTCACGGCTGGAACAAAAATGGAAACTTTCGGTGGCTGGAACAAAAAAAATGGAAACTTTCGGTTGCTGGAACAAAATTAAGAAGACCACGGTTGGAACATGAAAATGAAACATGGTTTACATGAAATACAAGCAGGTTGATAGAACAAAATGTAAACTTCCAAGCGCCAACACAAAATGGAAAGATAGCCGCCTACACGAGAATTGGAAACATCAACCGTCAGAGATAGAAAATGGAAATGGCTGCTGGAACAATTAATTTAAACGCAAGAACAAGAAAGAAGGCAGCCACGCAAATAGGAAAAAGAAGTTAAAAAGAAATGGAAATCATTGCTGCACAAGAGGAAAATAAAACACAAGCTGCCAAAGAAAATGGAAATTAGCCAAAAAGGAAAGGAGGACGAAAAAGAATGGGCTGAAGAGCTTAGATTCGGACAAAGAGGAAAATAAGGAGAAAAGGAACAAAAGGAAAGAGGAAAGGGGACGTAGGGGTCAAGAGGGCTGAAGAAATTCGGACACCACATACCATCCCACACACAACACACACGAGATAATAAGAGAGAGCAATAATCGTCTCGTTTTTACACGTATTTCTCGCATGATTTTATAGATGTTTATGTATAGATGCAATGTTTACGTATGATTTTGTATCCGTTTTACTAGTTTTCATGTTTTAGTATCCTACAGGTTTTAATGCAAATTCGGTTCATTTCGAAGCTAAGGAACATACAGAGGGCGAAGCGCTAGCATCGCGGATTGTAACAGAACAAACGAGATGAGATATGGGCAAGACATTAACCTGCATGGCCAAGCACAATGCAGAGCACGGCCGGCCACATGAGAGAATGGAGTGCCCGACCATTCAGCACTCATTAGCATGACTAGGCATGGAGTGAAACCACCGGCACAACCATGCAGGAGTAGCAGCACGACCTGCTCCATTGAGGACAACAATGCTCGACCGAACACCAGCCCCCTACATGATCGGGCTCCTCAACCATCAACGTCATGCACGAGCGTGCACTAACTCCTGCCCGACTGGGCTCTTGAGACAACAATCTTCCCCGAATTTTCAGCACGGCCCGGGCTTCTATGTTGCACGATCGGGAGACACAAAGAGGAACCTGCACGATCGGGCTAATCCTGACGCACGGCTGGGCGTGAAGACAGACCTGCAACACGAGAAAAAAGGAAACGTTTTAATCGACAAAAAACAAAAGGAAAGACCACAGGAAAGAATGGAAAAGCATGGAAAAAGGGGAAAGAATGAAGAAAAGGAAAGAGAACAGAAGATGGAAAAGGAAAAATTCATTCGGTTTTACACATTACTAACGTTAAAGAGCTACACAGAGAGACAATTGCAGAGAGTTACAAATAGGGACTTGCAGAGGAGACATTCAAGGGCATTGAAGATCAAATAGGGACTTCTGTTTCGTTTGTTTTTCTATGTTCCTTAAACTATCTATTTAGATTAAGTTTTCTTCCGAAGACACGAGCGATTCTTCCGGACCAGCTTTTGATTTATCTTTGAATGCAATTTCCCATTTTCGTTTATCTATTCTTTGTCTGAGTGCTTCATTGACTTGTATTTGCGATGGCCACGTAGATGCATGTTTTAGTAATTTAGGAGAAGGTTCGAAAGGAGAATTCTAATTCTGGATAATCAGGTTTAGAACAACCGAGGATAGGCCACGATAGTAGGGTAGCAGCGGTTGAGGGAAGAACAGCTGAATCATAGAATTTATGGGCTTAGTTCAAGGTGTCAGCCAAGAAAGTAGGGGATAACTTGACTAGTCACGTGTCTATGCCTTGAGAGACGGTAACTTGAACGGGATTGCATGATTAGATAGGTTGATTATTGGTTTCGGTGGTCTCGTGGTGAAACCGGATTTCTAGAACGTTTGTCTCACTGTTAAGAACTCGTTAGTTTATTGTTTTTAGTTATTTCAATCTTAAAACCAACATTCGTTCGTTTGCAAGTTTGATTCGTAGTTTGAGTTTACGTTGTGTTGCATAGTTCCTGTGGGATCAACACCTAGAGTACTACACACGTGTCTTGCACTTGCGGGTAGTTTAGGTTAATATATGTTTAACTTTGAATGACATCAAGTTTTTTTTTTGCGCCGTGGCCGGGGACTATTGTCAACACGTCTTAGATTCGAGCCTAGAGTCGTTCTTGTTTTGTATTCTTTTTCTTTCATTATTTCTACCTAAATACTTTTTATTTGTCATTCAAAGAGCCGTCAGATCAATGAAGAGATGTATAATGAGAACGGCCAGGGACATAAACAACAACAGCAACTCGCACCGCGAGAACCACAAGCTCCTCCAGCACGTCGCCTCAGAGATTACGTGGCGCCGAATATGAACAACGTTAAAACCACTATACGGATGCCGGGAGTTGCTAGAGAACTGTTTAAAATTAGGTCGGTGATGACCAACATGCTTTATCAGAAGCAATTCATTGGAGGAAATCATGAGGATCCCCATCAGCACCTTAGAGACATCCTAGATCATTCCGGTACATTCAAAATCCACGGACTCTCGGAGGATGCAATCTTACTGCGTCTCTTCCCTTTCTTAATTAGGGGACGAGTGAAAACATGGCTGCAATCGCTTCCTGTTGGTTTTCATCTCTACTTGGGACTAGCTCTACACATTGTTCCTCTCACGATTCTTTCCTCCGAGCAAGACAATTCAGATGAGGATGGAAATTACAACATTTAGATGCATAGATGGACAAACGTTGTTCGAAGCGTGGGGACGATTTAAGGATCTTCTACAGATGTGGCCACACCATGGTCTCGAGCAGTGGTATGTTATCCAAACCTTTTACAACGAAATTTCAGATGAACACCGAACGACGTTGGATAATGCTGCTCGAGGATTGTTTATGGAACTTAGAGTGGAGGAGGCATACGAGCTGATTGATAACCTCTCCATCAACCACACCATGTGGTCGACACCGAGAGGTATGCCTCACAACACTCGATGCCTATATTAGCCAAATCAGAGCAGAGCAACGGGCAATGCAGCGAACGCCATGTATTGTGTGAATTGTGGAGATACAGAGCATGTTGCATATCAATGCACGACATGAAGATTTCAAACAGATGAACTATGCCCAGCGGCAAGGAAAAGCACAATTCAGGAATACCTACAACCCGAATTGGAGAAACGACCCAAATCTTTCGTATCGAACGACTCAATCGATGAAGTATTCGAAATTTCAGCAAGTACAACTAACGTACCAGCAAGATAACCAGAAATTTCAGCATGCTCTCCAAGTTCCGCAAGCTCCTCAACCTCCTCAAGCCCCTTCATTAAACCTTGAGGGAGTGATGCTCGAATTTATCAAGCAACAAAGGCAGCAACAATCGACTCAAGCCAAATTCAATGCGGATGTGGGGACAGCGATTAGCGAGCTCAAGACTCATATGGAATCCTTGAGCACACATGTGAACATGTTAGAAATCTCCATAGCACAACAGGCTGCCACATTTTTTCGGAATCCCGGACAGCTTCCCGGAAAACCTGATCTTAACCCGAGAGAACATGTGAACGCCATCACCTTGCGCAGCGGAAATGTGATCGAGAATCTGCCCCCGAAAGAGCATGAGAAAGCTGCTGGAAAAATCTGTGGATAAAGGAAAGGGCATTGTGAATGTGGAAGGAGCTGAACCAGAATTGGAAAAACCGTACATTGCTCCACCGGCATACAAACCTCTCATACCGTTTCCTCAATGGTTGGTGAGCAGCAGAAACGAAGTAAGGTATGGACGTTTTGTAGAGATTCTCAATAAGCTTCTTATCAACATACCATTTGTAAAAGCCCTCCAACAAATGCCCACGTATGCCAAATTTCTCAAATAAATTCTGTCCAACAAACGATGTATTGAAGAGAGTGAGACGATAGCACTCACCGAGGAATGCGGTGCCATTCTTCAAAAAAAGCTGCCCCCAAAGTTGAAGGATCTCGGAAGCGTCTCCATTCTGTGCACAATAGGTAATCTTGATATTGACAAAGCTTTATGTGATTTAGGAGCAAGCGTGAGCCTCATGCTACATTCGATCTTCAAGCGGATGAACTTCGGCGATCTCAAACCTACTAAGATGTCTCTCCAACTCGCTGACTGTTCGGTAAGAGATCTGGAGGGGATTGTTGAGAACATTCCCACCAAGGTAGGTAATCTTTGTATACCCGCTGACTTTGTTGTAATTGATATTGAAGAGGATGCTAGGATACCTATTATTCTTGGTAGACCGTTCTTAGCTACTGCAGGTGCGATGATCGACGTACAACAAGGAAAGCTCTCTCTATGAGTCAGAGACGAAAAGATTGAATTCAACTTTTCCAAATCCATGAATGGGCCCTCCTTCAAGGAGTCTTGCTTTCGAATTGACTTGCTGGACGAGTTAGCGAATGACACGTTTGATCAAGTAAGTATTTCCGATCCCCTCGTGAGATGCTTAACTCAGGTTTGCAAAGATGTAGGATTTACTGATGAAAAAGCTGATACGTACGCAGAATTTATGAGTGCTATTGATGCACTAAGAGACGCCCCATGTGGGGAGATACCACACGAAACACATGCTGACTTTGCAGTGGAGAAGGCGCCTAAACTCGAGTTGAAGCCTCTGTCTTTTTCTCTTCGGTTTGAGTACCTTGGACATAATGATACATACCCCGTCATTGTTAATGCTGACTTGATTGCAAATGAGACGCAAAACTACGTGAATGCTTAAGGAAGCATAGGAGAGTGATCGGATACGCCATCGAGGATATCAAGGGACTAAGCCTATCGTTATGCATACATCGAATACTCATGGAGGACGGGCACAAACCATCAATCGAAGCGCAAAGGCGGCTGAACCCCAACTTAAAAGAGGTAGTGAAAAAAGAGATACTAAAACTTTTGGATGCGGGTATCATATATCCTATCTTTGATAGCAAATTGGTGAACCCCGTGCATGTCATTCCAAAGAAAGGAGGAATGACGGTAGTACGCAACGATAACAACGAGCTGATTCCAAAAAGAACCATCATGGGATGGATGATGTGTATGAAGCTACCGCAAGCTCAACAAAGCTACAAGGAAAGATCACTTCTCTCTCCCATTCATCGACCAAATGTTAGAACGGTTAGCGAATCATGCCTACTTTTGTTATTTGAACGGATATTCTGGTTTCTTTCATATTCCCATTTATCCTCAAGACCAAAAGAAGATGACTTTGACATGTCCTTATGGGATATTCGCTTATCATCGTATGCCTTTTGGCCTCTGCAACGCTCCGGCTACTTTCCAGCGTTGCATGATGGCCATATTTCCCGATTTAATTGAGCATATTATGGAAGTGTTTATGGATGATTTTTCTGTTTATGGTCTACACTCGATGATTGCCTCGTTAACCTTTCTAGAGTTTTGCAGTGATGTGAGGAAGCGAACCTCGTTCTTAATTGGGAAAAGTGCCACTATATGGTGAAAGAATATATTGTACTTGGACACATGATCTCATCGAGGGGCATAGAAGTTGACAAAGCCAAAATTGAGGTAATCGAAAAACTTCCTCCACCAGTTTCAGTTAAGGAAATTCGTAGCTTCCTAGTGATGTGCGTTAAGCTCAAGTAATAAAACCTAGACTAACGCTTCCGCAAGAATACGGATCATATAGTAACAGGGTCGAACCACAAGGAATTGATGCGACTTATAAGCTATTAAACTAATGGAATAGACGTGTAAGGTGACTAAAAATGGAATTGTGATTGAACTAAACTAAACTAAATCGACGAGATAAACTTATAGCTAAGCACCATGGGTATCGAGAGTTTGCATAACGATGTAACGAAGTTCTAAAAGGATGATTGGTCTTAGGTACTATCATGAGTTCAGGGAATTCAAGCTCTCCTATAGGAACTGACTGGCGTAGACTTGTCCACTATCTAGCATGCATATACCAATATATCTATTGTGCATCTTACATGCATAGACGCATTACGACTGCTATCCTAATCCCTAGATTCAATCGATTGACCTGGCGTAGATTCTAAACCGATTAAACCCTAAATCATGGCTAAGTTCCAAAGTCTAATGCCCTGGCGTAGATTTATTAGACTTCTATCATCATCAATCAAGTGGCATACAAGTATTGAAACATTAAGATCAACCAAAAACATGATAAAATACCAATTTCATTCATTCGAGTGGCGTACAAGTAATGAAAGCATTAAGTTCCACCATTCATTAAGCGTAAGACTTCGTTACAACATAGCAAATCTCTCTAACCCATGGCAAAGGATCTACTCAGACATAGATACAGAAAAGGAAACACAAGAGAAGTCTAGATTCGACATAGATATAGAAAGAGATGACTCCCTATTCATAAACCGATGTCTTCGGTAGATTCTCCTCGCTCCCGATCCGTAGATCCGTCTTTTCTTCCTTCTTCCTTCTGCCCTAATGTCTCTGAATCTTCCCTGATCCAATCTGGTTCCAAAACTCCTTTTTTCAGATCTGATTTTCCCTTAATTTTGTCGTTCCAAAACTTAGGAATTAGTTGAGAGAAACAAGGACCCGAGCGGGCATGTCCTCTACCCGCTCGTGCAGGTCACTTGCCCGACCGTGTGCACACAATTGAGCCCG
>CM071864.1:18081992-18115555 GCA_036759665.1 Gynandropsis gynandra | reverse complement strand
TGCCCGATCGGGCATGGCATGTGTGCCCGCTCGGGCACAAGGCAAAATGGTCCTAAATGCTTGCCTGAGTCGTGCTAAATGGTCCACACAATTGGCCGTAGGTTTTGCCCGATCGTGCAAGGGTTGTGCCCGACCGGGTGAGGCTTTTCCAATCTCAATCTCGTCCCGTTTGTCCCGTGATGATCCCCAAAGTTGCTCCTTAGCTCCGTGCATGTTCCTTTAGCTCCAAAATAGTCCGCGTAAAAACATATGTATCAAAAACGTCTCCTAAATCGTGCAAGAAATACGTATGAAAATGAGATGATCATTCTACTATTTAATTCTCGGCTTAAGCTTTTATCGGGCAAACTACGGTCCAGTTGGTGTGGTCCTTTTCAGGTACTAGAGCTATTCTCGCATGGAGCAGTAGAACTTTGGAGCGAGACAAGTGGGACGTTCAACGCTAATAGGCAGTGGTACTCTGGATCTATGTAGAGTCTGGATCCCTTTAAATCTGACGTCCTAGAAGCCTAGTGTGTTCGCATAACATAAAAAAATACATAAAAAGAAGAAGAAAAAAAGGAAAAAAAAGAGAACAAATAATGAAAGAAGCTCAGAAATGAAACAAGCATTCTCAATTGGTCTACGTTTAGCATTTGTCTAAAGTCTTATTTGGTGGAGAGGGTTAGGGTGGTTTGTTTAATTTTCTTTCGATTTGCTTTCTCGTAGCTAGCCTTGGTGAACCTAGAATGAAGACTGAAAATTTAATTACGCCGAATTTGCTATCGATTTGTTAGTTGATCGGTTAGGTTCGTTTTAACGGTATTTCTAGGAGAATAGGGAATTCTCGGTTTTTATATACCCCACGTGGTCCACGTTTACGTTTGCTTAGGGACAAGAAAACATTCAAGTCTGGGGATTTTGAGGACAAGAAAACATTCAAGTCTGTGGGATTTTGATCGTCTCGTTTTTACACGTATTTCTCGCATGATTTTATAGATATTTTTGATATAGATGCAAAATTTACGTATGATTTTGTATTTATTTTACTCGTTTTCTTGTTTTTGTGTCTTTACACGTTTTAATGCAAATTCGGATCATTTCAAAGATAAAAAACATACACGGGACAAAATGCTAGCATCGAGGATTGTAACGGAGCAAACAGGACAAGATACGAGCAAGACAACAACCTGTATGGCCAAGCACTATGCATAGCACGACTGGAAAAATGAGGGAATGGAGTGCCCGACCTTCAACATTCATTAGCACGACAGGGCATGGAGTGTAACCACCTGCAGGGCTGTGCACGAGCAGCAGCATGACCGTGCTCCATGGAGGACAACAATGCTCGACCGAACACCGGCCCCCTCCACGACTAGGCTCCTCAACCATCAACCTCATGCACGACCATGCACTAACTCCAGCCCGACCTGGCTCTTGAGACAACAATCTTCCCCGACTGTTCAGCACAACCCGGTCTCCTATGTTGGACGATCGGGCAACACAAAGAGGAACATGCACGATCGGGCTTATCCTCCTGCACGGTTGGGCTGGAGTTAGAGCACGAGGATATCCAAGAGGATATGCAAGAGGCAAAAGTAATTCAAGTGATAACGATGTGACAAAACATAAGAAACTTAGTAAACTCCTGTGGGGCATCTCGCGACTCCCAATATTCTATTGTATCAAGCTAAATAGTTAATTTTCAGGATGAAAATTTCGCTAGGGAACTTTGTGCAATCACAACGTCGTCGATCTCCAAAAATACATTGATTGGAAAACAATTTCTCTAATTTTGAGCTGCACGTTAAAAGTTATTGTATTTCAAAACTTCAAATATAATTTACTACACAATAATCTAATAACGTTGATACCATAAAGTAAAAGGAAAAAGGGGTGAATCACGACGTTTTTCCAAGAGGATCCGCAAGAGAAAAAGATAACTTAAGTGCATAATGAGGCTACAAAACATATGTAACTAAACAAATTTGAATGGGGTATCTCGTAGCTTTAGAGTGCAAACTATCAAACAAAATAGTTGATTTTTAAGATGAAAATGGGTCAGGAAACTAAGCATAATCCACAAAATTGTAGATCTAAAAAAACTTGCAATGAAATGTTTTTCTCTAATTTATTACATTCTACGCAAAAGTATTGAATTTCAAAATCTAACTCATAATTTAGTGCGCTATCATTCAATAACGACGTGACAAAACATACATCAAGTAAGAAGCTTGGATGTGTATCTCACAGCTCCCAAATTTCCAATGTATCAAATTAAATAATTGGTTTTTAGGATGAAAATAGGGCCAATCTGGTAAGCACATTCTGTGATGTCGTAGATCTAAGGAAAATAGTTTGAGGGTGAAACTGGGATCCGGTTGCATAGCACAAAGCACAAAACTTTAGATTTGAAAACCTACTTGTAGCTTTCTAGGAAAACTTATCGTATTTCAAAGTTTAAAATATAAATTAAAGCACAATCATCCACTACCGACGAAAACATAAATGAGAAAAACACGACGACTTTGCAAGAGGATATGCAAGAGGCAAAAGTAATTAATGTGCATAACAACATGAAAAATATATGTTACTTAAGAAACTAAAATGACATTTTGCAGCTTCTAAAAATCCAATGTATCGAGTTAAATAGTTGTTTTTAAGATGAAAATGGAGCTGCGCTTTTAAGCATAACTTGCAATGTCATAGATCTCAAATAAATAGTTGGAGTGAAAACATATTTCCTCGAATTGAGAGCTTTCTATGCAAAGTTATAGTATTTCAAACCATAACATATAATTTTGTGCATAATTGTCAAATAGTGGCCAATATATAAAATAAAAATATATAGGCGGTGCAACAAGACGGCTTTCAAGAGGATATATATGAAGCATAAGTAATTCAAGAGTATAAAGACATGACAAATAATGCATAACTTAAAAATTCGAGTGAGACATCTCGCAACTCTTAAAAGTCAAATGTATGGAAATAAATAGTCAATTCTGATGATGAAAAGGAAGGGGGTCGGGAAGCTTTGCGCAATCCAAAACATTGTTGATTTTATAACATACTTGGAATACAAAATCTTCAATTCATTGCTTTTACATAAAATTGTTGTATTTCAAAGTCTTACATATAATTTGTTTATTTATGAAGAAATTATACACGTACTCTTTTTATATTATAACTCCTATATTTTTTAAGCTCGCCACAACAATATACAACTTACAAAATGGCTTCTAAATTGATACATGATAGTTGATGTCGTCAATTTTTTGTAATTTTCCATTAACCACCGATCTTGTAGATGTCTCTTAACTTCCACGTAAATCGACACGCCATCCAAAAATTAGAAATAAAAATATTTAATTTTCCTTAACCACTTATGACTCACTCTCTCTTCCTAATGCAAACAATCCAAGAAATATAGCATGCAAATCAGTCCATTGTCTCTTCTCTTGATTGAAATTTTCATTTCTTTTCCATTTTTCATTTCCTCATATCTTCTCTTCATCTTGCTTCAATTTTTCATTTCGATTCGCTGTCAGTAACTAATAAATCTTGTCTGAGTTGCACGACGATCATGGCATTGCTTCTAATATTTGAAGATGTTGATTAGGTTGTTCACCAATGCTCATTAAACTTGACCAATGAAACAGCGGAAGAAAAAGTAAAGGAGAACAGTGCAAACCATGGTTAGGTTGCTGGTGTGTCTGAAACACGAGTTATAAATATTCCTAGACCACTTCACCGCAAGTATACGGATCGTGTAGTACCAGGGTCGGTCTCTAGGGACTAAAGCAGCTAAACTAAGAATAAAACTAAACTAAGACGGAAAGAGATAGTAGGGGATGTGATCCTAAATTCCTTAAACTATCCTAAATGGTGACAACGAAACTAGGTTGGGGATAAGGTTAGATATGGCAAACACTACGGGTGTACGAGATACCGGGAATTGTATAGATGAAACAAGTAAGATTCATAGATCTATCAACTATTCTTGACAATGGGAAATTCATGCCCTAGGGTGAGGAGTGATTCTTCCGAGCCTAAACCTCCTAACCATGGATACATGCAACCCTACTTTCCAGCAGTGATTAACACATATCATGGCAGCATTATGAACGCAATATTATCCCTACCATGGATACATGCAACCCTACTTTCCAGCAGTGATTAACACATATCATGGCAGCATTATGAACGCAATCATTATCCCTAAGATGACTAACCGACCGGTGAGGTTCTCATTAGCCAATCTTAATCTACAACATAGTAGGTCCGGATTCGTTCTTTAACCTTACAGCAAAGTCCTAAATCCAATGTCGCTGAGCGGTCAGCACTAGCGTAGGAATGATAATGCTAAGTGTAGAACCGTAAATCAATAATAAATCGATAAAACTAAGCATTAACGCAAATCATTGTTCATACAATACAAATCCGATATCCCTACCCGCAGTAGGGACTCTACTCACTCATGGAGAAAATAAAAGATGAAGATAACATAATCCTATACATGATAGACTCTAAGGAATTCGATGCCTCGACCTTCCCTATCGTGTTACCGGTGTAAGGATTGATGCTTCTCTTCTTCTCCGATGCATCCCGAGCCTTTCCTGATGTTTTTCCAGCCTTTCCTTCCCCTGTACGTCGCCCCCTTGCTCTAGATCTATTCTGTTCCTTAAATTCGGACGTTTGAAATCAAGATCTAGGTTGTTGCGAAATACACGGCCCGCTCGGGCACCAGTGTTGCCCGGTCGTGAGAGGCTCGCCCGGTCGTGTTGCTGTCTAATGCCCGATCGGGTAGACATCACCCGATCGCGTGGTTGAGCGGCCCGAGTCGTGCAAACTCAAGGGGAAAATTGGATGAATTAATGCCCGAGCGGGTATACTTCCTGCGCCCGATCGGGTAAGGCTACCCGATCTCGTTGCCTTTGTGCCCGGGTCGTGCAAGGTGTGCGGATAAAACCCCGTAGGTTTTACCCGAGCGGGTGTACGTGTGGTGCCCGACCGAGCACCCTTGTATCTTTGAAATTTCTCTTTTCCGCTCGTTGCTCGGGTGTTCCTTTGGGTTCTGAACCTCGATCTTGGCTCTGAGTAGATATATCTTCAAATCATGTGGTTTTGATCAGGAATCCGTCATTTTAAGATCATTTAGGCCTTGTCGCCTAAAAACCTGAAAACCAACAAAACGGGTGTGTGAAGCTCGAAATCTTATCGAATATGTAAATCTATACATAAGATATATACGAAAATGGTGCTAAAATCTATCCTAATATTGATACACTTTCAGTGTTATCAGTTGCCAAGTTTGGACTTCAAGAAAACAAGAGAATGTAGATCAAGGGAGCTGAACTAGATGTCAGAAACTCAAAGTAAAAATATAGGTCTAAGTAAGAATGAAGAAAGGGAGAAAAACAGGAAGAACAGTCTCAGAATCAGCTGTAGAACTTGCACCCAAATGCAAACAAAGGAATTGATCCCAATAAGAACGATCACGGGTTGGCGCATTTGTATTGACTACCGTAAGCTGAACGCCAACACTTGGTAGGATCACTTCCCTTTGCCTTTCATTAATCAAATGCTTGAACGTCTAGCTCTTCACTCCTATTTTTATTTTCTTGATTGTTATTGACATGTCCTTTTGGTATATTCACATATGGTCAGATGCCTTTTGGTTTGTGTAATGCACCTGCTACTTTTCAGCGGTGTATACTTATATATTTTCCGATGTGAATGGAAAAATTATGGAAGTGTTCATGGACGATTTCTCGGTCCATGGACCTTCCTTTGATGTTTGTCTAACAAAATCTTTGTAAAGTGTTAGACAGGTGCGTGGAAGCGAATCTTGTGCTGAATTGGGAGAAGTGCCATTTCATGGTTCGCGAGGGAACGTATTGGGACATAAAATATAAGCAAAAGGGATAGAGGTTGATAAGGAAAAGATAGAATTTATCGAGAAGTTGCCACCTCCTAGGAACGTTAAGGCCATCCGTAGCACCCCAAGACTTGTGAGGTTTTATAGACGCTTCATCAAAGACTTCTTGAAGATATCTAAACCTCTCCTGGATCTATTGGGCAAGGACGTGCTGTTTGAGTTTAGAACGGAATGTCTTGCTGCATTTTAAAATTTGAAAAAGGCGTCGGTTTCTCCACTAATAATGCAACTGCCAAATTGGGAGCTCTCGTTTGAGATCATGTTCGACGCGAGCAATTATGCGGTTGGGGAGTGTTGTGACAACGAAAAGATAAGATGTTGCACGCCATTTATTATGCTAGTATAACATTAGACAATGCCCAATGCAACTACTCAACAACCGAGAAGGCACTACTCAAAATAGTCTTTGCTTTTGAAAAGTTCTGCTCCTATCTAGTCGGCTCCAAGGTGATAGTATACATGGATCATGCTGCCTTACTTTACCTTCTCATCAAGAAGGATACAAAGCCGAGGCTCATTTTATGGGTTCTACTGATGCAAGAGTTTAATCTTGAAATACGGGAGAGGAAAGGAACCGAGAATGGGGTGGCTGACCATCTTTCATGTCTATAAGTCCCTGAACGCATTCCCATTGACGATTCCCTTCGGGATGATGCGGTAATGTTCATGACTTGCGCTTCCACACCATGGTATGCTGACTTCGTGAATTATCAAGGATGTCGAGGGCTATTGGAGGACTGGAATTATAACGCGATAAAGAAATTTCTTCATTACATTAAGGCATACTATTGGGATGAGCTGAATCTTTTCAACAAACAAACATAATCTTTAGACGCTGCATCCCTGAAGAAGAAGCTACACACATACTGTCACATTGCCATTCAAGTTATGGAGGTAACTTTGCAGCAGCCAAGACAACAGCAAAGGTGCTGCAAGCGGGATTCTAGTGGCAAACACTCTTCAAGGATTCCCACAGCTACGTAGCATCTTGCGACAATTTCCAAAAGACGGAGAATATTTCTAGATGCCATGAGATGCCGCAACACTACATTCTATAGATCGAGCCGTTCCATGTGTGGGGGATAGACTTCATAAGCCCTTTTCCCGTCTTCATGCGGGAACCTCTATATATTGGTCGCTTTGGATTACATGAAGAAGTGGGTAGAAGCCTTAGAAAGTCCAACCAATGACTCCAAACCTGTAACGAAGATGTTCAAACGTGTCATATTCCCCCGTTTGGGAGTTCCAAGGGTAGTGATCAGCGAAGGAGGAAAGCACTTTGTGAATCGTATAATAGAAGAGCTATTGAAGAAATACGACATCAAACAACAAATAGCAATGCCGTACCATCCTCAAACTAGTGGCCAAGTTGAAGTGTCCAACCGAGAGATCAAATCAATCTTGAAGAAGACGGTCTCTATGTCTAGGAAGGATTGGACGCTGAAACTCGATGATGCATTATGGGCTTACTGAACAACCTTCAAAATACTAATTGGAATGACTCCGTTCCAGCTAGTGGTAACGTCTATTTGTTATAGTATTTTAGTTCGTTTTTGTAGTTAGTTTACCAAGCATTGAGCATCACTTAGACCTCTTTTATCGTTTTCTCGTGTATTTGAAGGAAACGAAGACATCGAGTACAAACACGAGCAAATACGAGCAATTGCCTTACATCACCCCAAGGGCACGACCGCACATGGAAGATGACAACCTGCCCGACTGATCACCCTGACCACCCCGACCGGGCACACAAGGATGTTTAGGTGCCCGATCGTGCAGCACATACAGCCCGACCAGGCTCCTGAAAATGGTAACCAACCCGACCATGCGGCAACATACAGCCCGCCCGTGCTCCTGAAAATTGCAACCAGCCCGACCGTGCAGCCATGCCAGCCCGACTGGGCTTGTGAAAACAGTATCTCTCCCGAATGTGCAGCATGACTCGGGCATGTATGGAGCTCGACCAGGCTATGCGTAGCTGAAGTGCCCGACTGAGCTCACTCTTTTGCTCGATCGGGCGTGTTGAACCTACATGCACCAAAGAAAAAAAAAAGAAAAGATTCAGCAATAGAAAACAAAAGGAAACTTACCACAGAAGAATCGTAAACACTCGACCAAAGAGGAAAAAGAAGAAAAGGAAAACAAGAAAAGAAAAGAGAGGGGAGCGAAGCAAATGATGGATTCGGATTTAAAAACACAGAAATAGATAGTAGAGAGATGTAACATAGGAGAGAGAGTAGAGAGAGCAGAAAGTACACGAAGACAAGGACGGAGCGACAAAGCCGGATCGCAAGGAGCTGTTGAAGACATCGTTACTAGAACAGGGAGTAATCTAATTCTTTATCCATGTTGAAGATAGTTTTCTTTTGCCTTTTATTTCTAAGTTTATGTCCGAGTAGGTCCATAGACATAGATTAGAGAGCTTTGCCGAATGTAACGAAGTCAGGTTCTTAATGCTTGGTGGTTCTTAATGCTTTAGTTCTTGTACGCCACTTGAATGAATTATTTTGGTATTTGATCGTTTTCAGAATGATTGGTTATTTTTAATGCTTTCGTTCTTGTACGCCACTCGAATGAATGATTATAGACTTCAAAACTTAGCCATGCTTTATGATTTGAACGGTTTAAAATCTATGCCAGGTCGATCAATTGAATCTAGGGATTAGGATAGCAGTCTTAATGTATTTAAGGGTGAGATTGCGCAATCGGGAGATTGGTAGTACGCACGCTAGGTAGTGGACAAATCTACGCCAGTCAGTTCTTATATTAGAGCTTGAGTTCCCTGTACTCGTCATAATATCTAAGACCAATGATCATGTTAGAACTTTGTTGCATCATCGTGCATCTCTCAAAACCTGTGATGGTTAGTTAATTGTATTTAACTGTTAATTATTTAGTTTAGTTTTATTTGCATTCCAAACACTCATCGGTTTTTACCGTCCTATTCAGGAGTTTTACTAGCTTTAGAGTTGCATCGATTCCTCGTGTTCGACCCTGGTACTATACGAGCCGTATTCTTGCGTCCCGGTTCTAGGTATTTTATTACTTGAGATTAACAATATCAAGTTTTTGGTGCCATTGTGGGGGAATTGGTTATGGCTTTAGAGTTAGAATACTTTTGGATTAGGACATAGTCCTTTCCGGAGTCTTATTTGTTTTTAGTGTTTTTGTTTCATTTTCTTTTTCTTGAGTCAAATTTTATTTATTTTCACCTCTCAGAGTCTACCGATACTTGTATTTTTATTGTGGGAGGTACTTTATCACGCAAGATTGAAGAAAAACAAATGGCAGAACGTCGCGTCCTAAACGTGCCATAAATTCCAGTCGCGTTATCGTATGGAACATGCATGGCTCATAGGCATACAAAACTCTTGTCTTGCATCGTTAGAAGGGATACCCACGTCGAATGACAACCAGCATTCATTCAAATGGTCGCAACATTCAGAGGAAGATCCACCGAGGATCCAAATCAGCATCTTACTGATCTTAAGATGCTTTGCCAAACCATTAGGACCGGAGAAGGAGTCTTGGATGAGGATGTCATGCTCGCTGCTTTCCCATTCTCAGTGAAAGATAAAGCGCAAGACTGGTTGTATTCCCAATCGGTGAACTCTATACAATCGTCGGGACAACTAAAGGAAAAGTACATGACGCGATTCATCCCTCAGAGTAAAGCTCAGCTCGCCAAGAATCAAATCAAAACATTCGTCCAAGGAGCAACTGAGAGTTTATACGAAGAGTGGGAACGTTTCAAAGGCTACCAACGCCATTGCCCACATCACGGCATGGACCAGAGCTATCTAATACACAACTTTCTTCAAGGACTCATGGATAACACTAGAATTCTTATCATAGCCGCAGTTGGAGGTTCTTTGAACAACCTCAGGTTTCCATAGATCAAGGACCTAATCGATTGTATGGCTGATGAACGCATCAACGTTGCTGGAGAATATAATCCCAACACTCCAACAAGAGTGGCTAACTTAAACAAGTCGCAGGAATATATAATCTCATATCTAAGTCACGTCGTCCTCATTATTCGGAGCAATCAGAGGAAAAAGGGGTTCAAGGGTACAAGGAAGTGAACTATGTAAGAAACAACCAGCCTTTGGGGAACACATACAACCTGGGATGGAGGAATCACCCTAACATCTCCTACAAGAATTTCGACGGTGCTTTGAATGCGCAACAACTATCGAGTAACTTTTAGCCTTGAATGATGCAAAGGAATCAGAATTTTCAGCCAAGGACACAGCCCCAAACCCAGAATTATAAGCCACATACGCCTCCTCCTCCGCAACAAGAAGCTGACGCCGATATTTCGTCTATGCTAGGTCAAATCTTACAAGGACAAAAATATCGATACAACGAGTTTCGAGGGATGAGAGCATATCATGACGATGTAAAGAAACAAATTGTACTGATGAAGACACACTTACTGATCTTGGATACTCTAGTTGCACAACTCGCTGTGAACTCTTCTCAACCGCAAGGAGTTTTACCGGGAAGGCCAAAAGCGAATTCTTGTGAGAACGTCAACGCCATATATCTAAGGAGCGATAAGATTGTGGATCAGGCCGCTCTTTCGATGTTTGAAAGGGTGAAGCATCTAGTACATATGCGAAAAAAGGCAACAACATTGAAGAGCACAAGAAGAAAACCGAAGAGGAAGAACAACCAAACTACGTAAAACCCAAACCAAGACCGCCTCCTTTGCCATTACCGCAACATCAACACAAGAAACTGATAGATCAGCCCACTCCTTCAACATTTGATAAAGGTGAAACGTCTAGTACAACAATGGAAAAAGGCAGCAACGTTAAAGAGCATAAAAAGAAAATTTAAGAGGAGGAACCGAAATACGTAAAACCTGATCCAAGACCGCCTCCTTTGCCTTTCCCCAACGACAATGCAAAAAGAACGAGGATGCTCAACTTGCCAAGTTTGCTGAGATGTTTAAGAAGATGCATATTACCATTCCGTTCCACAAAGCGTTGAAGAAGATGCCTTCATATGCTAAGTTCTTGAAAGAGATGCTTGCGAACAAAGGAGACGTGGAGATGGAATTCGTCTTGGTGACTTACTCGATGCTGCAGCCAAACCTACCCAGAAAGATGTTTTGTAAAATAGGTGATTATGAAATTAACCATGCACTAATTGATGTCGGAGCAAGCATGAGCGTGCTACCATTGCTGTTATACGAAAAAATGGATCTTAGTGACAAGGTGGATCTTAAACCTACATGAATGGCGCTCACCATGGCTGATCGAAGTGTTAGAATACCCGAGGTCATGCTGGAAGACGTGCCATTACAAAATGGGAAGTTCTTCGTCCCGGTCGATTTCGTCGTCTTGGATATGGAGGAGGAAAAGAAAATCCCGATTATTCTCGGTTGGCCGTTTCTCAATACGGCAAAGACGATCATACACTGTGCTGAAGGTAGACTCACGCTTAAATTTGGAGATGAAGAAGTGGATTTTAAACTGAATGACACACTCAAGCAGCCTTGTATGGTAGATTCTGTATTCCACATCGACGTCCTACAGAAACTAGCCGAAGAAGTTGTTGAAGAGTTCGGGAATATGGATTCCCTTGAGATGGCTCTTTTAGCAGCTGAAAAATAAGTGTGTAAAGACCCAAACGACGCAACATAATATACTAAGCTGCTAGATGAAGAAAAGACGAAGGTGATCCCGAACACCGAGCTAGACGCACTCCGAGCAGATTTCTGTGCGATCTGAGCACAACAGTTCGGGAATATGGATTCCCTTGAGATAGCTCTTTTAGCAGCTGAAAAATAAGTGTATAAAGACCCAAACGATGCAACATAATATACTAAGCTGCTAGATGAAGAAAAGACGAAGGTGATCCCGAACACCGAGCTAGACGCACTCCGAGCAGATTTCTGTGCGATCTGAGCACAACAGTTTGTAACCCAAAGAAAATGAGAAATTTTGGACAACCCTTATCAAGAGGAGTGCTCGACACACAAACACACAAGCGCAGATCAAGTGGACATAAATTCAGGTCAAGAAAACGTCTTAAATCAGTGTGCAAACCTCCACGCGTCCAAGGCATATTCCAGTGTGTATCAAGCAGCATGCAGCGCGAGTTCAACCACTCCCGACCTGCCTCACAGCCACGCCAAACTTTCAGCACCTAATTGGGGCATCGATAAGGCACCTGAGGTGACGATGAAGCCTTACCAAAAGGGCTCACGCACCAACAAATTCAGGAGACGTTGAAGGAAACGAGAGACGAACGCCTAACCGGTTTCTTGGAGAGCATTGCCGGACTTATGGATCGCTCAACAAAATTCTTTGGACAGCACGATCTAGCCCGCAACACAGAGAAAAACATTACTGAGCTTAGGGAGGACATGACCGATTGTGCAAGGAATCCAACTGATCCACGTGCTACACCCTTTCCAGCACACTATTCCCGTGAGACGCTATGTATACGACGACGTAGAGGACGTCCATCTAATGAGTAGCACATATTGGTGAGGCTCGAGACCTTAACCATGCGCTTCTCGGGAGGCATCCCGAGCCCCAACAACTTTGATGTATCGTACTATCTCCTTCGTTTTATTTTTTTAGAATTCGACTCTTATTCATTTCACAAGCATTCACCTTACCAACAACTTTGATGTATCGTACTATCTCCTTCGGATTATGTGACTTTTGTTGCAGGTTTTCCACTTTGACATCATCTAAACATAAAAAAATACACATATGCCCAGCTTCATCAACTCCGGACAGTAAGCACGCAGCAGGTGTACATGTTCCTATCTATTATACTTTTCCCCTAGTTTTTGCATGCTAGTCATTCTCTTTCTATTAGGTTTTGAACACCGGGACGGTGTTCCGTTCAAGTCTGGGGGGAGGGTACTCTTTGACGGTCATGATTGTGATTAGGATTTAGATGTTGATTTCTTCATTTTATTTTAGCTTTTGCGTTAGTTTCGTTAGGATTACACAGACGGATATCTAGTACGATATGGGTCTAAATTCGGTGCGCTTAGATCTATGTTTGTATGAGGCATTGTTGCGTAGGGTGGCTGACTTTTCGAGTTGTTTGTGCTAGTTTCCAATTGTTGTCTACCTTCTCTCTTGCTTATTTCTAGTCTTGCTCGAGGACGAGCAAAGGTTCAAGTTTAGGGGAGTTCGGTAACATCTATTTTGTTATAGTATTTAGTTCGTTTTCGTAGTTAGTTTACAAAGCATTAAGCATCACTTAGTCCTCTTTTATCGTTTTCTCTTGTATTTACAGGAAACAAATACATCAAACACAAACATGAGTCCCTACATCACCCCAAGAGCACGACCGGGCATGGAAGATAACAACCTACCTGACTGCTCACCCTCACCAGCACGACTTGACTGAGGTGCTCGACAGTGCAGCACATACAGCTCAACTAGGCTCCTGAAAATGGCAACCAACCCGAACATGCAGCAACGCACAGCCCACCCGTGCTCCTGAAAAATGGCAACCAGCCCGATCATGCATTTATACTAGCCCGACCGGGCTTGTGAAGACAGTATCTCTCCCGGATGTGCAGCACGACTCGGGCTTGTATGGAGCCCGACTAGGCTATGCTTAGATGAAGTTCCCAACTGAGTTCACACTTGTGCCTGGTTGGGCATGTTGAACATGCACGCGCCGAAGAAAAAATGGAAAGATTCAGCCATTGAAAACAAATGAAATCTTACGACGGAAGGATGGCAACTACTCGACCAAAGAGGAAAAAGAAGAAAAGGAAAAAAAAAAGAGAAGAGAGGGGAGCGAAGCAAAGGATGGATTCAGACTGAAACACGTAGAAATAAACAGCAGAGAGAGTAGAGAGAGCGAAACATACACAAAGACAAGGATGGAGCGACGAAGCCGGGTTGCGGAGGAGCTATTGAAGACATCGGTAATAGAATAGGGAGTAATCTCATTGTTTATCCATGTTGAAGATAGTTTCTTTTGTGTTTCCCGAATGTAATGAAGTCTTGTTCTTAATGCTTTGTGGTTCTTAATGCATTCGTTCTTGTACACCACTTGAATTAATGATTTTGGTATGTACTCCACATAATGCCCGAGCATGCTGAGGACTTGTCCGACCCGTGCTCAAGTTGCTGGACCGAATGGTGAACGAAAGGCCCCGCACGGGCTGGGGAGTGCCCCGCGCGGGCTGAGCTTGTTCCTCGCCGATTCTCATCCCGTTTGTTCCGTGATGATTCTCAATGTTGGTACTTTGTCTCGTGTACTTCCATTAGCTCTAAAATGAATCGAATACACACTAAAACCTGTAAGAACACGAAAACACGAAAACAAGTAAAATAGATACAAAATCATACGTAAACATCGCTTCTATATGAAAATGAAACGATCAAAATCCCCCAGACTTGGATGTTTGCTTGTCCCTAAGCAAACGTAAACGTGGAACATGTGGGGTATACAAAATCCGAGAATTCCCATTTCTCCTAGAAATACCGCTAAAGCGAACCTAACTGATCAACTAGCAAATCGAGAGCAAATTCGGCCTAATTAAATTTTCAGTCTTCATCCTAGGTTCACCAAGGCTACACACGAGAAAGTAAATCGAAGACAAACTAAACAAGCCACCATAACTCTCTCCACCAAACAACACTTCAGACAAATGCTAAACCTAGAACAATCGAGGATACTTGTTTCTTTTCCGAGCTTCTTTCTTTCTTTCTTTTTTTCTCTTTTTTTCTTTTCTTTTGTTTTTATGTCTTCTTTTTTCTTTTCTAATTTTTTTTGTTTTTTCTTTTTTTTTTGTTATTGATGACAGAAATATCAAGTTATAATATTTCCTAGACCACTTCACCGCAAGTATACGGTTCGTGTAGTACCAGGGTCGAACTCTAGGGACTAACGCAGCCAATCCTAAGCATATCACTAAAGTAAGACGATGAGAAATAGACGATGGCGTGGTGTAACTATCTAGAAAACTAAGGTAAATAAGGACAACGATGAAGGGATGTGGAAAACTTGACGATGACAAACACTACAGGTGTCGGGATACCGGGAATCGTATGGATGTAACAACTAAAGATCATAAACCTATCGAATTATCTTGTTAATGGGAAATTGATGCTCTATTGTGAGGAATGATATTGCGGAGCCTAGACCTCCTAACCATGAGTACGTGCAACCCTACCTTTCAGCAGCGATTAACCCGTACTATGGCAGCGTTACGAGCGCAATCCTAATTCCTAAGTCGTTTAACCGACCGGTCAGATTCTCATTAATCGAACTTAACCTAGAACTCAACGGTTCCGGATTCATACTTTAACCTTCCAGAAAAATATGAATTCCTATGTTACTGAGCGGGCAGCACTAGTATAAGAGTTATGATGTTGATTGTAGGACCGAATATCAAAACAATTACGATAGATCTAAGCATGAACGTATAAATTTGTGCATCCGTTACAATCCGATATCCCTAACCCATAGTTGGGAATCTACTCACTCATGGAGTTTGCTAACAAAGGAAATAACACAACCCTAAATATGATAAACCCTAGGAAACTCGATGCCACGATCTTCCATATTGTGTTACCGATGTGCGGATTGATGCTTCTCTCCTTCTCCAGCGTCTCCCAAGCCTTTCCTGATGATTTCCAAGCCTTTCCTTGCCCTAGGCATCGCCCCCTTACGTCGGGATCTGTTCGGTTCTTTTAATTCGCTCGTTCGAATTCAAAAGCAAGGTTGTTGCGAGAAAGGCGTCCCGCTCGGGGACACCTTTTACGCGGTCGTGCAGAGGCACGCCCGATCGTATACTTCGTGTTGTCCGATCCGGCATCAGCACCCGATCGCATGGTTGAACAGCCCGAGTCGTGTAAACTCTCGGGGATTTTCAGGATCAATTAACGCCCGAGCGGGTACCTTGTTGCGCCCGATCGAGTATGGTTACCTGATCATGTTGTCATCGTGCTCGGGTCGTGCAAGGTTTTGCCCGAGCGGGTAGACCTCAGTGCCCGAGCGGACACTCTTTAATCCATGTTTTTTCTGTTTTTCGCTCGTTGTTTGGGTGTTCCTTTGAGTTCTGTGGCTTGATTTTGGGTCTGATTGAATTATATCTTCAGAATGTGTGGTTTTACTCAGGAATTCGACTTTTTATGCTCATTTAGGCCTTGTCGCCTTAAAACCTGAAGACCAACAAAATGGGCATATGTAAAAAAGAATCGTATCGGAAAGGTAACTCTAACTAAGAAATATATGCGAAAATGATACTAACCTAAAATTGACACACTTTACGTGTTATCAGTTAAGCATACACACTAGGCTGCTAGGACTTCAGATTTGAAGGGATCTAGCCTCTACTTAGACCCAGACAATCGATGACGGTATACTCATGCATCTCGTTCAAGAGTGCAGCGGAGTAGGCGGCGTTTTTGTTTTGCCATGCCCTTAAGATGTAGATAGATGATCATCAACTTACCACTTAGACCCGAACCATCGAAAGAGTATCAAGGTCGTTGCACTCATATGGATTTTGGATCATGCTTTTAGGCATTTTTTTAATCGACAGCGGAGTGTTAGTGTGCGCTCTTAATCTACAAAATAAGCTCGATTTCATACGATCTAATAATCCTCATAAGAAAAGAATTAAAGCATCATCTATACAAAGCATGACCATCTAGATAGAGAGAATAAACGATAAACTAGCCTGGCAACATCGTCTAAACCTCCCACAAGCAACACTAGGATTTCCAAAGAATTACGACCTATTGTTTTTCAGTCGACTAATAAGCTCTAACAATTAGGAAAAACCTAGCTCAAACATGCAAAATCTCACGGAAAAGGGAAAATTCTTAAGTATCATAGGTTCAGGGTTCATCTCAAAACATGGCACCAGACAAGTGCCTGAGACGACTCTGACTCACGAAAGCAAAAACAAACTAAAAACTACAACATCAAAGAGAAAATTAAAGAAATAAAACGAAATCACCTGACAAACGTGAGCTGCTCCCCCATACTTGAATTGAACGGCGTCCTCAACGTGAACCTCCGATGGAGGGTAAGAGAAGTAAAGTCATGTTTGTGGTGGTATTTCTTTTGTGTTTTTTTTTTGTTTTTTTGACGAGTCTTAAGCTAAACAACTAAGAAAAATTAGAAACAAACAGCTGGGTTGCCTCCCAGAAAGCGCTTATTTAACATCTTTAAGCTTTGACGTCTCCATTCCTCTTGTTTGCGAGACAGGTGGATCGGAAAGGGAAATGGAGTTTCCACATTCGATTGGTTGAGTGGCTTGGTAGAGCTTTAGTTGCTGTCCGTTAGCTTTGAATGTTCCGCTCAAATCGCTCCATAGTTCCACTTCTCCATGTGTGAAAACTTCTCGTACCTGAAAAGGACCAGACCAACGAGACTGTAGGTTGCCCGAAAAAAGCTCCGGAGGAGAATTGAAAAGTAGAACTAAATCACCTGGTTGGAAGTCATGAGGTAGGCTCTTTTTGTCGTGCTATCCCTTAGTCACTACTTCTTTCTTTGGCACATCATGCACGGGATTCACTTGTTCGCTGCCCGAGGTTGGATAAATGGTATCTGCATCGAAACGTTTTATGATGTCTTTTTCCATTACCTCTTGCAAGTGCGGGTGCAGCCTCCTTTGAGTTTCAGTGGAAGGTTCGTGGCTGTCTTCCGTAGAACTTCCGTGCGTACATATTGAAGAGCTGACTCTCCTATGCTTCTTACGCGAGTGGGTTGTTTTCTCATCTAATCTGCACTCAAGTTAGCATTCATAACAGCAGGACATATTTTATCGCATTCAACGTACTCATACCAAAAAGAATACGGAGGTGGCTCAGGCTCAAGTTTGGACGTCTTGTCCACTGCGAAACCAGCATGCTTTTCGTGTGGTATCTCCTCACATGAGGCGTCTCCTAGTGCTGCAATAGCACTCATGAATTTCATCTACAGCTTGGCTCCTTCGTCCGTAAATCCTGCATTATCGCATACTCGTGTTAAATATCGTTCAAGAGGATCAGAAGCACTTACTTGATCATGCGTGTTTTTCGTTAACTCGTCCAGCGAATCACTGTAAAGCAAGACTCCTTGAATTAGGGTTCGTTCATGGAGCTGGACAAGTTGAATTCTATCGTCTCATCTCCGACACGTAAGGAAAGCTTTCCTTGTTGTATGTCTATCATGGCACCTGCAGTAGCTAAGAAAGGTCTACCAAGAATAATAGGTATCCTAGCATCCTGTTCGATATCAAGTACACCAAAGTCAGTGGGTATACAAAGCTTACCTACCGTGGTGGGAACATTTTGAATAATTCCTACCGGCCGAATGATTCGCGAGGCGTAGATAGATCTTTGTAGGTTTGAGATTCCCGAAGTCCATCCGCTTGAAAACCGAGTGTGGAATGATGCTCACGCTTGCTCCTAAATCACACAAAGCATTGTCAATGTCAAGATTACCTATTGTGCATGGAATGGAGAAGCCTCCGGGGTCCTTCAACTTTGGGGGCAACGTGTTTTGAAGAATTACACTACATTCCTCGTTGAGTGCTACTATCTCGTTCTCTTCGATATGCCTGTCTTTGGAAAGAACCTCTTTCATGAGTTTGGCGTGGTAATTCATCTTTTGGAGGGCTTCCACGAATGGGATGTTGATGTCAAGCTTCTTGAGACCCTCTACAAATCTGCCCACTCGTTCTTCATTCTTACTGCTCACCAACCATTGACGAAACGGTATAGGAGGTTTGTATGTCGGTGGAGCAATGTATGGTTTGTCCAAATCCGGTTTGACTCCTTCCATAATCGCGATGGTACCTTTGCATTTTCTCATGGACGTACCAGCAGCTTGCTCTTGCTATTTGGAGGGCGAATGCTCGATCATATCAGTGCAGCACATGGAAATAGCATCAACGTACTCTCTCGGGTTTATCTCGGGTTTACCAGGAAGCTGTCCGGGATTCCGAGAGGATGAGGCAGCTTGCTGTGCTATGGAGTTCTCTAAGCTCTTCACATGGTTGTTCAAGGATTCCATCTGAGTTTTGAGCTCGTTGATCGCTGTCCCCACATCCGCATTGAATTGGGTTTGAGTTGAATGTTGCTGCTTTTGCTCCTTGATAAATTCGAGCATTACCGCCTCAAGGTTCAACAAAGGGGCTTGAGGAGGTTGAGGAGCTTGCGGAACTTGCTGAGTCTGCTGAAATTTCTGGCTATTTTGCTGGTATGGCTGCTGTGGTTGCTGAAATCCCGAATACTTCATCGGTTGAGTTGTTCGGTATGAAAAATGCGGGTGGTTCCTCCAATTCGGGTTATAGGTATGCCTGAATTGCGTGTTTCCTTGCTGCTGGGCATAATTCATGCATTCCACGTTCACTTGAAGCGTGCATTGATAAGCCACGTGTTCTGTTTCTCCGCAATTCACGCAGTACATGACGTTCGCTGCATTCCCCATTGCTTTGCTCTGATTCGGCTCATATAGGCGTCGAGTGCTATGAGGCATACATCTCGGTGTTGATCACATAGTGTGGTTCATGGCGAGGTTCTCGATCAGCTCGTATGCCTCCTCGGCACTCAAATCCATAAACGATCCTCAAGCAGCGTTATCCAACGTCTTTCGGTGTTCGTATGAAATTCTATTGTAAAAAGTTTGGATAACATACCACTGCTCGAGACCATGGTGTGGACACATCAGTAGAAGATCCTTAAATGTGCCCCACGCTTCGAACAACGTTTCTCCATCTCTGCATCTAAACGTTGTGATTTCACCCCTCATCTGAATCGTCTTGCTCGGAGGAAAGAATCGTGAGAGGAATAATGTGCAGAGCTGGTCCCAAGTCGTGATTGAACCAGCGGGAAGCGATTGCAGCCGAGTTTTTGCTCGTCCCCCAATTGAGAAAGGGAAGAGACCCAGTAAGATCGCATCCTCTTAGACTCCATGTATCTTGAATGTACCGGAAAGTTCTAGGAAGTCTCTGAGATGCTGATGGGGATCCTCGTGATTTCCACCCATGAATTGCTTTTGATAAAGCATGTTGATCATCGTCAGCTTAATTTCAAACTGTTCCCTACCAACAACAGACATCCTTATGGCTGTTTGCACATTGTTCATGTTCGGTGCGACGTAATCTCTGAGGCGATGTGGTGGAGGATCCTGTGGTTCTTGCGGTTGAGGCGTGAGTTGCTCTTGCTGCATGTGCCTCAAATTACTGAGAGGTAATTGAGGTTGTTCGTGGCCGTTCTGATTATCCATATCTCGTTGATTTGACGGCTCTGTGTTACCTTCTTCCATGCCCTTTCTTAGTTGTCGGCAAGTGCGCACGATCTCGGGGTCGATTTAGAGTAGACTAGAAGCACCTTGAGATCTGCTCATAAACCAACAAAGGACAAACGAACAGAATTAGGTAGAAATAAACGAAAGAAAAGAAAAAAAAAGAAAAACAAAACAAGAAAGACTCTAGGCTCGAATCTAAGACGTGTTGACAATAGTCCCTGACAACGGCGCCAAAAACTTGATGCGTATCAAAGTTAAACAAATATTTAACCTAAACTACCCGTAAGTGCACAGCACGTGTGTAGTACTTTAGGTATCGATCCCACAGGGACTATACAACACAACCTAAACTCAAACTATGAATCAAACTTGCAACGAACGAATATGGGATTTGAGAATGAAATACTAAAAACAAATAAATAAACAAGTTCTTAACAATGAGACAAACGTTCTAGGAATCCGATTTCGCCACAAGACAATCGAAACCAACAATCATCCTATCTAATCATGCAATCCCAATTAAGTCATCTAAGGAAGACGATCCTAATATGATATCTACCCTCTCTCAAGGCATAGACACGTGATCTAGCCAAGTTATCCCCTACACTCGTGGCTGACAACTTAAGCTAAATCCCTAAGTTCTATGACTTATCCGTTTCACCCTCAACCGCTGCTACCCTACTTTCGTGGCCTAACCTCGGTTGTTCTAAACCTGATCTTCTAGGACTAGAATTCTCCTTCCGGTCCTTCTCCTAATCCCTAACACATGCATCTACTTGGGCTTCGTAGGTACAAGTCATTCAAACTCTCAGACATAGAATAGATAAATGGAAACGAGAAATTGCATTCAAAGATAAATCAAGGTGGTTCCAGGATAGCCATGGGCTAATCCCTTCTCCTACAACAAAACAACTACTTGCTCATGCGTTAGAAACAAAACATAATCGAAGTAGAAAGTCTAAGGAACATAAAAACCAAACGAAACCGAAGTCTTGAGTTGATCTCCAATGCCCTTTGAATATCTCCTCCGCAAGAGTCTTCTTCTTCTTCGATTCTCTCTCTACTCTCTCTTCAATGAAACTGAAAACTCCCTCTCACTCCACTCCTTCGACCCCTAGCTCTTGTTCTTCCTTTTTCTTCTTCTTTTTTTCCTTTTCTCCTCCTTTTTTTCTTTTGGCCGTTCACTTCTTTTCCTTTTGTCACAGCAGCCACCGTTTTGCCGTTTTATGAGTTTTATATTCTTGATCAAGTTGGACAACGTTTCCATTCCTTTCTCCAGAAAATTTCTCTTATTCCTCTTCCCTCTTCCCTAAGTTCGTTTTCCTTTTTGTATAAGTCACCAACAAATTCCTTTTCGTGTTTAGATAAATATCCTTTTCTTGTTATTGCAGGTGACGGATGCGGGCGCGACGCGCTGTGTTCGATGGAAATAAGGGGTGACCGGCGCAGGCTAAGGTATGCCCCGCACGGGCTGAGGCTTCACATGATGCCCGAGCGTGCTGAGGACTTGCCTGACCCGTGCTCAAGTTGCTGAACTAAATGGTGAACCAAAGGTCCCGCGCGGGCTAGGGAGTGCCCCGCGCGGGCTGAGCTTGTACCTCGTTGATTCTCGTCTCGTTTTTTCCGTGATGATCCTCGTGTTGATACTTTGTCTTGTGTACGTCCTTTAGCTCCAAAATGAACCGAATACACATTAAAACCTGTAAGAACATGAAAAAGCGAAAATGAGTAAAACGGATACAAAATCATACGTAAACATCGCATCTATATCTTAAACATCTCTAAAATCGTGCAAGAAATACGTATGATAATGAAACGATCAACTACCAATCTCCCAATTGTGTCATCTCACCTACTAGATGAATTAAGATCACTATCCTAACTCCTAAGTTCAATAAACAGACCGACCAAGGTTTTAAATCAATTGAAACTTCATATTATGGCTACGTTACAAAATCCAATTCATCTCCCAATGCAATTAGATTTTTATAAACATTCATTCAAGTGGCTAAGAAGAACAAAAGCATTACAAACAACCAATCAATCCAAACCAAACAAATATTATAACCAAGCATTAAGAACAAAACTTCATTAAATATCGGAAAAAACTCTCTAACCCATGGTTATGGACCTACTCGGACATGAACTTAGAAAACGAAACACAGAAGATAAATATATTAAACAAGGATAAAGAATGAGATCCCTCCCTATTCTATTACCAACGTCTTCAACAGCTCCTCCGCGCTCCGGCTTCGTCGCCCCGTCCTTGCCCTTGTACGCGTTCTGCTCTCTTTCTTTCTCTCTACGTGTGTGCTCTATTTTCTCTCTAATTTTCTGTATGTCTTGGGCTTCTGAAGCTCTCCCCTTTTAGCCCTCTTTCTCCTCTGTCCTTTTCTCTAATCTCCCCTCTTTGGCCGTCCTCTTTTCTTCCTCTCTAGTTGCTGGAATTTCCTTTTTCTTACAGCTACTGCAGTTTTCCTTTTCCGAGTTTTTCCAACTCTTGTTTTTCCATTCTTGTGTAATTGTCAACGTTTCCTCTTTATTTTCCAGCCATGTAGCTCCCCTTTATCTTACCTAACAATATTTCATTTTGGTCTAATTAGCCAGCATGTTCCTTTTTCTTGTTTTACTAAATTTCCTTTTCTGGTTTATGCAGGTGATGAACACGACCCGCGCGAGCTGATGAGTGCCTCACACGGGCTGGCTGGCAGGAGAGAGCCCGCGCAGGCTGATGGGGAGCCCGACTCAGGCTGGACCTGCTGGAAGAGTGAGCTGATTGTCTTGCCCCGCGCGGGCTAAGGTAGGCACCCCCGGCAGGTTGCCTGATAACACGTAATTTGTTATAGTTTTTATATCATTCTTAGGTCTAGTTTAGAGTAGATTATTTATATTTCATTCATCTATTGAGCATATTCGAAGACTTTATCCACATTTCGTGTTTTGTGTAGGAAACGAAGGATTGAAGAGAAACACGAGTGATTATGCAATCTAAACCCGAAAACGAAGCTGTGTAACAAGGTTCGGCTTATGCAAGGCCACGGATGGAAGCGAGCACTCAAACACCAAGCGAAAGGAGCGGAAACTACACTTCAAGACATGCCCGCTCGGGGGGATTGAGAGTGCCCGGTCGGGCTAGTTCATGCCAATCAACCCCGTAGGTTTGCACGACTCGGGTGCTCAAGGGACATGCTCGGGCTCATGTGCCCGCTCGGGTGCCTTTGAAGTGCCCGCTCGGGCTGAATCATGCCAAGAAAGCCCCGTAGGGTTGCACGACTCGGGCTGATGAAGTGCACGGTCGGGTATGGTGCCCGCTCGGGCTCTTTTGTGTGTGCACGGTCGGGCATAGTGGTTACACGATCGGGTGCAAGGCATGCCCGCTCGGGTCACTCACTCCAACAAACTTTCCTAAGATCTAGATCGGCAAAATTAAAAGGGAAAATCAGATCTAAAAAGAGGGGGGACGAACCAGAACACATCAGAGGAGATTGGGAGACATTAGGGCAAGGAGAAGAAGGAAGAAAACGACGGATCTACGGATCGGGAGCGAGAAGAATCTACCGAAGGCATCGGTTTATGAATAGGGAGTCATCTCTTTCTACATCTATGTCGAATCTAGACTTCTCTTGTGTTTCCTTGTCTGTATTTATGTCTGAGTAGATTCCTTGCCATGGGTTAGAGAGATTTGCTATGTTGTAATGAAGTCTTACGCTTAATGAATGGTGATGCTTAATGCTTTCATTACCTGTACGCCACTTGAATGAATGAATTTGGTTTCTATCATGTTTTCAGATTTCATGGTTGTTCTTAATGCTTTCTCTACCTGTACGCCACTTGATTGAATGATCTTAGAAATCTAATAAACCAACGCCAGGGCATTAGGTTTCGGAACATAGCCATGATTTAGGGTTTAGCCGGTTTAGAATCTACGCCAGGTCAATCGGTTAAATCTAGGGATTAGGATAGCGGACGTAATGCGTCTATGCATGTAAGATGCGCAATGGATACATTGGCATATGCATGCTAGATAGTGGACAAGTCTACGCCAGTCAGTTCCTATAGGAGAGCTTGAATTCCCTGAATTCATGATAGTACCTTAGACCAATTATCCTTTTAGAACTTCATTACATCGTTATGCAAACTCTCGACACCCATGGTGCCTAGCCATAAAGTCTATTCTCTTCGATTTAGTTTAGTTCAGCTCAATCACAATCACAACTTTAATCGCCTCACACGTCTATTCAATAAGTTTAATAGCTCATTAGTCGCATCAATTCCTTGTGTTCGACCCTAGTTGCTACACGATCCGTATTCTTGCGGAAGCGTTAGTCTAGGTTTTATTACTCGATATAACGCATATCAAGTTTTTGGCGCCGTTGCCGGGGAGTTGATTACGGCTTAGGAGTTAGGAAACTTTTAGATTAGACATTAGGTTTTTAGGAGTCTTGTTTGTTTCTTGCTTTTTCGTGTTTTTGTTTGTCATTTCGTTTAGAGTCAAGTTCTTTTGCTTCTCGGATCTCACGCGATTTTGTGTTTATCTTCTTTTTCTTGTGCAGCTTAATTGTGCATGAGAAACACCGGAAAAGCGGATCTAGTTTTCGACCCCGACATTGATAGAACACTCAGAAAATTAAGGAAAGAATCGAAAGCTAGTGCAAGCAATTCAGTTGATAACACGCAAGCACATTTGAATTTCCAAACCGAGGAAGTGATCGAACAACCGTTTGTCGAAGAGCTAATGGCTGAACGTCAAGATATGAACGTTCAAAACGCGCAGCAAGTGCAACCGGCACTGACCTATGGATCATACACGGTCCCTAGGCACACGCAGCTCTTATCTTGCATTGCAAGAAGAAACGTCCGTGTAGAGCTTCAACCGGCATTCATTCAAATGCTTGGTAACGCGGCGTTTAGAGGGAGACCAACCGAGGACCCAAACCAGCATCTCACTGATTTCAAGATGCTGTGCCGAACCGTAAGGGGTGGAGATGGGGTATCGGATGAGGATATAATGCTAGCTGCTTTCCCGTTCTCGGTGAAGGATAGAGCACAAGATTGGTTATATTCGCAACCAGCGAATTCTATTGCGTCATGGGAACAGCTAGAGGAGAAGTTTATGACGAGATTCTTCCCTCAAAACAAAGCTCAGCTAGCCAAGAATAACATCAACACATTTGTGCAAGGGGCAGCCGAGAGCTTATATGAAGCATGGGAGCGATTCAAAGGCTACCAACGCCTTTGCCCACATCACGGTATGGATCAAAGTTACCTCATATGCAATTTCATGCAAGGTTTATCGGACAATACGAGGATCTTGATCGTAGCCGCTGCTGGAGGTTCTTTAAGCAACCTCACCTTCCCACAAGTCGAGGATCTTATAGATCGTATGGCTTACGAGGGAAACCACAACGCCGGAGAGTACAATCGCAACGCTCCAGCAAGGGTAGCCAATGTTGATAACACGCGTAACATACATGCCGAGCTAGCCGATATGAGAGCCGAGATGAATGGTAAAATCAATGGGCTCTACGAATTGATGTCCGGAGTAAATCAACAGCAATATTATGAGCAGCCGGACGAACAAAGAATTCAAGCGTACGAAGGGGTGAATTATGTAGGTAACAACCAACCTTTGGGTAATACCTATACCCCCGAGTGGAGAAATCACCCTAATCTCTCGTACAAGAATTCCGATGGTGCATTCAATGCACAACGCTCATGGGGGAATTTTCAGCCGCGTTTGATGCAACGCAATCAGAATTTTCAACCAAAGACGCAACCCCAAGATCAGTATTACCAACCACGTACACCGGCCCCTCCACAACAAGAAGCTAGTCCCGATATTGCATCAATGCTAGCTCAAATCATTCAAGGGCAGAAGGAGCATTCCGATGACTTCGTTTCGCTGAAGAGAGAATTTAATGAGTTGAAGACGCATGTAAAAATCTTGGATACTCAAGTTGCACAACTCGCTGCGCAATCATCGCGACCGCAAGGGGTTCTACCGGCGCGGCCGGAAGCAAATCCTCGTGAACACGTCAATGCTATATATCTTCGGAGTGGCAAAGTGGTGGATCAGCCCACTCATTTGATGTTTGAGAAGGATGAAGTGACTAGCACAGCAGTGGAAAATGGCAGCTACGTTGAAAAGCGAAACATGAAAGCCGAGGAAGAGGAAGAGCCAAAGTACGTGAAACCGGAACCAAGACCGCCACCTCTTCCATTCCCACAACGTCAACGTAAGAGACTCATGGATCAGATCATTCCCTCGACATTTGACGAAGATGAAGAGTCAAATAAAGCAATGAAAAAGGGCAGTGGCAGCAAAGAGCACAAAAATAGACCCGAGGAGGAGGGAGAGCCGAAATACGTGAAACCGGAACCGAGACCACCTCCTTTGCCATTTCCTCAACGTCAACGCAAAAAGGATGATGATGCTCAATTTGCGAAATTTGCTGAGATGTTGAAAAAGATGGACATCACGATACCATTCCATGAGGCGTTGAAGAAGATGCCTTCATACGCCAAGTTCCTCAAAGAGATACTTGCGAACAAGCGTGATGTAGAGATGGAATCCGTTATGGTAACGAATTCAATGCTGCAGCCTAATCTACCCAAAAAGATGCCGGATCCAGGTATATTCGTAATCCCTTGTAAAATTGGAGATTATGAAATAAACCATGCGCTAATCGACGTCGGAGCAAGCGTAAGCGTGCTACCATTGTCTTTGTATAAGAAATTGGATCTTAGGGGTAAGATGGATCTTCGACCGACGAGAATGGCGTTAACCATGGCTGATAGGAGTGTTAGGATACCCGAGGGAAGGCTGGAAGACGTGCCTTTGCAGGTAGGAAGATTTTTCGTCCCGGTTGATTTCGTTGTATTGGATATGGAGGAGGACGAGAAAATTCCAATCATCCTTGGTAGGCCGTTTCTCAATACGGCAAAGACGATTATACATTGCGCTGAGGGTAGACTCACACTTAAATTCGGGGATGAAGAAGTGGAGTTCAATCTGAACGACACACTTAAGCGGCCATGTATGGTGGATTCGGTATTCCACATCAACGTCTTAGAGGAGTTAGCCAACGAGGTCTTTGAGAAGTTTGGGAAGTTAGATTCTTTTGAGATGACTCTTCCAGCAGCTAGAGAGGGTTTTTGTGAGATTCCTAATGGAGAGAAGCTTTGTACAAAGCTGCTAGATGAAAAGGGTATAGAAGAAATCCCAAACCCCGAGTTAGATGAACACCGAGCAGAATTCTGCGCGACCCGAGCAAAGCGGATCGCAACCTCAGATAAGGATGGATTCTCGGGTAATCCTCATCAAGGCAATTTCTCAACTCATAACCACATGAGTACAGATCAGTTGGGGAAGGTTTCAAGTCACGAAAACATTGCAAACCAGTGCACAACCCTCCGACAATCCCAGGCAGATTCCAGCATGACACAAACGGCTTACATCGACAGTTTGTCTATTCTTGAGATGCCTAGCAGCCACTACAAACGTCCAGCATCAGATTGGAACATTGATAAGGCATCCAAGATGAAGGTTGAAATGAAGATTGGGGACGACATGACTGATCGGGGAAGGAATTCAATTGAACCGCGTACTGCACTCTATCGACCACCTCATGTACGCAAGATGCTACACACTCAACGACGTCAAGGACGTCCATCTAATTGGTAGCACATTTTGGTCAGGCTCAAGACCTTAAACAAGCGCTTATCGGGAGGCAACCCGACTTTTGCATTTCTCATTTTATTTTATTTTTTTTTTTCGGACTATTTCTTTTTCTTTTCACATTGACTTACTCGGTAGATAGTATTCCTTCTTTTGGGATTGTGTGAATCTTTTTCACAGGTTTTTCAACGTTGATATCATCCTTGAGGAGGAAACGCATACAATGTCCGGACACAAGCACGGGATTGCAAGATACACAAGGTGCACACGTTCTAACCCTTATTCTTCCCGTTGTTTGGTATGCGAATTTCTCTTAGGTTTTGAACACCGGGACGGTGTTTCATTCAAGTCTGGGGGGGTACTCATCGAGTATTGTCATGTGATTAGGATTAGATTATTAGGATTAGATGTAGATTTTTGTTTTTAGGAATAAACGGATGGATACTTAGCATAAATTTTCGAGTTTTAGTCATTAGTGCAACTTTGTCGAATCGTGAACAATGGTCTAGGTTTGCTTAGAAGTCTTCTTGATTCCGATTAGTTAAGTAATTGTGCTTGAAGCCTTGACCTATAGTTACATTCACCTCCTAGTTTCGGTACCAAGTATCATATCTCCGTGAATACCAATTAATCGATGCTTGTTTGATAGATTTTTAGCGTTCATTAAACTCCACACGCTTATACTCCGCTGTCAATTTTTTCTCCTTGGATAAGTTAACTATTTAAGGTTTCCATTGACATGAGTACATCGATATCGATGGTTCGGGTCTAAGTGGTGGGTTGAGGCGCTATTCTACGTCCTAAGGGTTAGAGTGATGCGTATTTTTCATAAGAAAAGAAAAAAAAAAGAAAAGAAAGAAAACCATGGTTTAAAATGAGCTTCAATGACGCATCTCTTCACTCCTCTAAGGCCTTGCAACCTTATGAGTGTGCCATAGGCAGCCTGGGTCTAAGTAGAAAGCCAACCTCTTCGACTTCGACGTCCTAGGAACCGAGCGTGGAATTATAAAGAAAGAAAAGAATAAAAAAAAATAATAAGAACGAGAGTATGAGCTTAATGATATCTCAAGTTTAGAAGAATTTGGTATGGAGATCGCTTGGACATTGTTTAGGAGTACGGATTTTTTTTCACTTAGGTCATTGGTGGGATTGCATGGTTCAAGACTTTCGGTGGATAGAGGTCTGAACTAGGTACGCTTAGGCTTGCGTTCATGTGACGCGTTGATTTGTATGATGGCTAAATTCTTCGACGTATTTGTATTGGTATCCATGGTTGTTTAGCTCTTCTAGTACTCGACTCTAGGTTTGCTCGAGGACGAGCAAAAGGTTAAGTCTGGGGGAGTTTGATAACACGTAATTTGTTATAGTTTTTATATCATTCTTAGGTCTAGTTTAGAGTAGATTATTTATATTTCATTCATCTATTGAGCATATTCGAAGACTTTATCCACATTTCGTGTTTTGTGTAGGAAACGAAGGATTGAAGAGAAACACGAGTGATTATGCAATCTAAACCCGAAAACGAAGCTGTGTAACAAGGTTCGGCTTATGCAAGGCCACGGATGGAAGCGAGCACTCAAACACCGAGCGAAAGGAGCGGAAACTACACTTCAAGACATGCCCGCTCGGGTGGATTGAGAGTGCCCGGTCGGGCTGAATCATTCAAGAAAACCCCGTAGCCTTACACGACTCGGGTGCTCAAGGGATATGCTCGGGCATAGGTGCCCGCTCGGGTGCATTTGGAGTGCCCGCTCGGGCTGATTCATGGCAGAAAACCCCGTAGGTTTGCACGACTCGGGCTGATGAAGTACACGGTCGGGCATGGTGCCCGATCGGGCTCATTTGTGTGTGCACGATCGGGTAGGTCACCTGCACGATCGGGTAAAGAGCATGCCCGCTCGGGTCCAGCGTTCCAACAAACTTTCCTAAGATCTAGATCGGCAAAATTAAAAGGGAAAATCAGATCTGGAAAGAGGGGGGACGAACCAGAACACATCAGAGGAGATTGGGAGACATTAGGGCAAGGAGAAGAAGGAAGAAAACGACGGATCTACGGATCGGGAGCGAGAAGAATCTACCGAAGGCATCGGTTTATGAATAGGGAGTCATCTCTTTCTACATCTATGTCGAATCTAGACTTCTCTTGTGTTTCCTTGTCTGTATTTATGTCTGAGTAGATTCCTTGCCATGGGTTAGAGAGATTTGCTACGTTGTAATGAAGTCTTACGCTTAATGAATGGTGATGCTTAATGCTTTCATTACCTGTACGCCACTTGAATGAATGAATTTGGTTTCTATCATGTTTTCAGATTTCATGGTTGTTCTTAATGCTTTCTCTACCTGTACGCCACTTGATTGAATGATCTTAGAAATCTAATAAACCAACGCCAGGGCATTAGGTTTCGGAACATAGCCATGATTTAGGGTTTAGCCGGTTTAGAATCTACGCCAGGTCAATCGGTTAAATCTAGGGATTAGGATAGCGGACGTAATGCGTCTATGCATGTAAGATGCGCAATGGATACATTGGTATATGCATGCTAGATAGTGGACAAGTCTACGCCAGTCAGTTCCTATAGGAGAGCTTGAATTCCCTGAATTCATGATAGTACCTTAGACCAATTATCCTTTTAGAACTTCATTACATCGTTATGCAAACTCTCGACACCCATGGTGCCTAGCCATAAAGTCTATTCTCTTCGATTTAGTTTAGTTCAGCTCAATCACAATCACAACTTTAGTCACCTCGTACGTCTAATTCAATTAGTTTAATAGCTACGAAGTCGCATCAATTCCTTGTGTTCGACCCTAGTTGCTACACGATCCGTATTCTTGCGGAAGCGTTAGTCTAGGTTTTATAACTCGATATAACGCATATCATTGCCTCTCCTTTGGCGTGGAACGGTCACGTTTTGCGGCATCCGCTCGTGTTTGTGTTGCGGTATCTCCATTTGCTGCAAAACATGAGGAATCACTAAAATAGGACTAAATGATGCTTTAATGCTTGGTAAAGTTCAAATGAATGATGAAACTAACTATAAAAAGAGACTAAAATACTATAACAAAATAGACATTATCAAACTCCCCCAGACTTGAACCTTTGCTCGTCCTCGAGCAAGACTAGAAATAAGCACGAGAAGAGTTAGACAACAACCGGAAACTAGCACAATCAACTCGAAAAGTCAGCCACCCTACGCAACAACGCGTCACACAAACATAATTGATGTGGTTAATCTCAAGTAATAATTTACCTAGAATAAAGCTTCCGCGAGAATACGGATCGTATAGTACCACGGTCAAAACACAAGGAATTGATGCAACTCTAAAGCTAGTAAAATAATTAATAAGACGTGCACAATCAATAAGTGATGAGAATGCAAATAAGATAAACTAACAAACTAACTATCGGATTAAACTCAATGACTTAACACCACAGGTTTCGAGAGATGCACGATGATGCAACAAAGTTCTAACAAGATCATGGTTATAGATATCATTACGTATTCGGGAAATTCAAGCTCTTTTCTAGGGAATGACTCTCCGGATGCGTAAACGCATTATCTAGCATGCGTACGACCAATCTCCCAATTGTGTAATCTCACCTACTAGATGCATTAAGATCGCTATCCTAATTCCTAAGTTCAATCAACCGACCGGCCAAGGTTCAAAATCAATTGAGACTTCATATCATGGCTACGTTCCAAAATCCAATTCATTTCCCAATGCAATTGTATTTTTATAAACATTCATTCAAGTGGCCAACAAGAATAAAAGCATTACGAACAACCAATCAATCCGATACGAACAAATATTATAACCAAGCATTAAGAACAAAACTTCATTACATATTGGTAAACCTCTCTAACCCATGGCTATGGACCTACGCGGACATGAACTCAGCCAAAGAAACACAAAAGATAACTATATTCGACATAGATAAAGAATGAGATCCCTCCCTATTCTATTACCGATGTCTTCAATAGCTCCTCCACGCTCCCGCTTCCTCGCTCCGTCCTTCGCCCTCGTGTGTGTGTGCTGCTCTCCTTCATTCTCTCTCTCTCTCTGTGCTTTCTCTTCTTTCTCATTTTCTCTCTCAATTCGTCCCTCAAGCTCCCTCTTTAGTTCCTTGCAGCAGCCACCTCCCTTTGTTGTCTTTTCTTGAGTTTTCCAAATCTTGATTAAGTTGGCAGCATTTCTATTACTTCCTCCAGCGAAATATCACTTATTCCTCTTCTCTAAAGGAGTTTTCCTTATTGTATAAGTCCCCCACGAACTCCCACTTGTTTTAAGTCAAATTAACTTATTTGGAGTTGCAGGTGACGGACGCGACCCGTGCAGGCAAGGTAAGTGACCCACTCGGGTACGGCGCGGAAGATCGCACAAGAACGCGATGAAAAAGGCAGCCCGCTCGGGCTGATGTGCTGCCCGCTCGGGGTGGCTTGCTGCCCGCTCGGGCTGAGGCCCCGAGCGTGGATTTTCTTGCCCGACTCGTGCACAATTTGCTGGACAAAATCGCCGTAACATTTACCCGCTCGGTCTAGGGAAGTACCCGCACGGGTAATGGCTATTCCTTGCCGTTTCTCATCCTGTTTTTCCCGTGATGATCCTCGATGTTTGCACTTTGTCTTGGCACGTCCTTTAGCTCCAAAATGACTGAAAACAGGATGATAGTGATGCTTAATGCTTGGTAAAATCAAATGAATAATGAAACTAACTATGAAAATAGATGAAAATACTAGAACAAAATAGACGTTATCAAACTCCCCCAGACTTGAACCTTTGTTCGTCCTCGAGCAAAACTAGAAAGAAGCAGGAGAGGAGTTAGCCAACAACCGGAAACTAGCACAATCAACTCGAAAAGTCAGCCACCCTACACAACAACGCATCACACGAACATAGATCTAAGCGCACCAAATTTAGACCCCTATCTACCGAAAGCCACTAACCGTGCAATCATACATATGTCCTAAGTTCATTTCACTAACCCCTAGACAACATCAAAGCAATCTCCAAACCTATTCTAATGCACAAATAGTTCAATACCATTCTTAAGACAACTATTTTTCTTCTTTTTCGGTTCTCTTTTTCTTCTTCTTTTTTTTCGGTGTCCACACATTTTTTTTTTAAAATTTGCACTCGGTTTCTAGGACATCGGAGTTGAAGAGGACAGCCTTCTACTTAGACCTAGGTTGCGAATTTGCACACTCATAAGGTCTCGTAACCTTAGCGGAGTGAAGATGTTGCGTTTTTGCTGATTGTTTCTTTTTTTCTTCTTCTTTTTTCTTTTTGATTAACTAGTGTGAATACTGATCATCTCGTTTTCATACGTATTTCTTGCACGATTTAGGAGACGTTTTTGATACATATGTGATGTTTTACGTATGATTCCGTATCCGTTTTATTTGCTTTCGTGCTTTTCATGTTCTTACAGGTTTTTACGCGTATTTGGACCATTATGGAGCTAAAGGAACATGCAAGGAGCTAAGGAGCAACTTGGGGGATCATCACGGGACAAACGGGACGAGATTGAGCATGGAAAAGCCTCACCCGGTCGGGCACAACCCTTGCACGATCGGGCAAAACCTACGGCCAATTGTGTGGACCATTTAGCACGACTCGGGCAAGCATTTAGGACCATTTTGCCTTGTGCCCGAACGGGCACACATGCCATGCCCGATCGGGCACCATTCCAGCACCACAGGACGCGCACAAACTGCCCTAGCCGCA
>CM071864.1:18055593-18074129 GCA_036759665.1 Gynandropsis gynandra | reverse complement strand
CCAATTGGCACACTCATAAGGTCTCGTAACCTTAGCGGAGTGAAGAGGTTGTGTTTTTGCTGATTTCTTTCTTTCTTTCTTTCTTTCTTTCTTTCTTTCTTTCTTTCTTTCTTTTTGATTAACTAGTGTGAATACGCATCGACTCTAACCCTTAGGACGTAGAAAAATGGCCTCGACCCACCACTTAGACCCGAACCATCAATATTGATGCACTCATGTCAATGTAGGGCTGAAAAAGTTAAAGAACTTAGTCTATTGACAGCGGAGTGTAAGTGCGTGGAAATATAAAGATCGAAATAAAACAAGGAATGAAAGGTACGCTCCGGATATAAGTGCTTGGGATTGAAGCCTAAGGGAAGGAATACAACTATAGGCTATGGATTCATGCACGACCACTAACTAATCGATATCTAAAGGTATGTTTCTGCAAACCTAGACTTTTGTTCCCGATTTGACAAAGTTGCACAAGGTGACTAAAGTTCGAAATTTTTCGTACTAGATGTCTGTCCGTCTAATCCTAAAAAAATACAAAATGAAGAACTCAACATCTAAATCCTAACCACAATCATGACATCTGAAGAATACCCCCAGACTTGAACGGAACACCATCCCGGTGTTCAATACCTAAGAGAAGGACTAACACGCAAAAAAAATCGAGGAAAAATACTATAAATAGGAACGTGTTCACCTGATGCGTGCTGGCTGTTCCGAGTTGATGCAGCTGGGCGTACGCGTCTTTCCTTATGTTGTGGATGATTTCAAAGTGGAAAACTTGTAACAAAAGTCACACAATCCAAAGGAGACAGTACGATACATCGGGGTTGTTGGTAAGGAGCATGCTTGTGAAAAGAATAAGAGTCGAATTCTAAAAAAAACTAAAACGAAATAACTAAAGGATATGGGGCTCGGATTGCCTCCCGAGAAGCGCTTGTTTAAGGTCACGATCCTGACCACGATGTTACTCATCAGGTGGACGTCCTCGACGTCGTCGTGTGCGTAGCGTCTCGCGTGCATAGTGTGCTTGATAGGGCGTAGCACGCGGATCAGTTGAGTTCCTTTCACGATCAGTCATATCTTCCCTAAGAATTTTCATGATGTTCTCTAAGTTGGGGGCTAGATCGTGCTGTCCAAAAATTCTGGTCAAGCTGTCCATAAGTCCGGTTGTGTACTCCATGAAACCGTTTAGGCAGTCATCGCTTGTTTCCTTCAGCGTCTCTGGAAATTTTTGGCGCGTGAGCCTTTGTGGTGAAGGTTTCATCTTCACCTTGGGTGCCTTGTCAATGCTCCAATGATGTCCTGGACGTTTGGTGTAGCTTCTCGGCATCTCGGGGTCGTTTATGTACTGATTTGCACCGCATTTAGCTCGGGTTGTGCGGAAGTCCCGATCGTGGGATTCCTTCTTGTTTTTGTTGTCAAGCAGCTCGTTTGGTATCTTGTACAATCCTTCTCCAGCTGCTATAAGATTGATATCTAGGGAATCCGTATTCTGAAATTCCTCACAAACTTCCTCGGCTAAATTCTCAAAGATGTCGTCGGGGAACACGAAATCGATAGCGCACGACTGCTCAAGTGTGTTGATTAAGCTGAACTCTACTTCCATCTCGGGTTTCTTCTCATGCTTATCAATGTACATCGCATTATCTGCTGCCGTGTTAGATTCTTTCTAAAATACTACACACGTGCCGTGCACTTGCGGGTAGATTAGGTTATATTTAACTCTAATACGCATCAAATACGCATCGACTCTAACCATTAGGACGTAGAAAAACCGCCTCGACCCACCACTTAGACCCGATCCATCAATATTGATGCACTCATGTCCATGTGGGGCTGAAAAAGTTAAAGAACTTAGTCTATTGACAGCGGAGTGTAAGTGCGTGGAAATATAAAGATCGAAATAAAACAAGGAATGAAAGGTACGCTCCGGATATAAGTGCTTGGGATTGAAGCCTAAGGGAAGGAATACAACTATAGGCTATGGATTCATGCACGACCACTAACTAATCGATATCTAAAGGTATGTTTCTGCAAACCTAGACTTTTGTTCCCGATTTGACAAAGTTGCACAAGGTGACTAAAGTTCGAAATTTTTCGTACTAGATGTCTGTCCGTCTAATCCTAAAAAAATACAAAATGAAGAACTCAACATCTAAATCCTAACCACAATCATGACATCTGAAGAATACCCCCAGACTTGAACGGAACACCATCCCGGTGTTCAATACCTAAGAGAAGGACTAACACGCAAAAAAAATCGAGGAAAAATACTATAAATAGGAACGTGTTCACCTGATGCGTGCTGGCTGTTCCGAGTTGATGCAGCTGGGCGTACGCGTCTTTCCTTATGTTGTGGATGATTTCAAAGTGGAAAACTTGTAACAAAAGTCACACAATCCAAAGGAGACAGTACGATACATCGGGGTTGTTGGTAAGGAGCATGCTTGTGAAAAGAATAAGAGTCGAATTCTAAAAAAAACTAAAACGAAATAACTAAAGGATATGGGGCTCGGATTGCCTCCCGAGAAGCGCTTGTTTAAGGTCACGATCCTGACCACGATGTTACTCATCAGGTGGACGTCCTCGACGTCGTCGTGTGCGTAGCGTCTCGCGTGCATAGTGTGCTTGATAGGGCGTAGCACGCGGATCAGTTGAGTTCCTTTCACGATCAGTCATATCTTCCCTAAGAATTTTCATGATGTTCTCTAAGTTGGGGGCTAGATCGTGCTGTCCAAAAATTCTGGTCAAGCTGTCCATAAGTCCGGTTGTGTACTCCATGAAACCGTTTAGGCAGTCATCGCTTGTTTCCTTCAGCGTCTCTGGAAATTTTTGGCGCGTGAGCCTTTGTGGTGAAGGTTTCATCTTCACCTTGGGTGCCTTGTCAATGCTCCAATGATGTCCTGGACGTTTGGTGTAGCTTCTCGGCATCTCGGGGTCGTTTATGTACTGATTTGCACCGCATTTAGCTCGGGTTGTGCGGAAGTCCCGATCGTGGGATTCCTTCTTGTTTTTGTTGTCAAGCAGCTCGTTTGGTATCTTGTACAATCCTTCTCCAGCTGCTATAAGATTGATATCTAGGGAATCCGTATTCTGAAATTCCTCACAAACTTCCTCGGCTAAATTCTCAAAGATGTCGTCGGGGAACACGAAATCGATAGCGCACGACTGCTCAAGTGTGTTGATTAAGCTGAACTCTACTTCCATCTCGGGTTTCTTCTCATGCTTATCAATGTACATCGCATTATCTGCTGCCGTGTTAGATTCTTTTCCTTTTTCAAATATCAAGGGATTTGGCTGATCTACCGTCTTCATGCGTTGACGTTGTGGGAATGGCAATGGAGGTGGTCTCGGATCTGGTTTTACGTACTTTGGCTTCTCTTTCTCCTCGAGCTTCTCCTTAAACTTGTTGACAGCCGTTTCCGCTACTGTGATAGATGCTTCACCCCTTTCAGACACTGAAGTAAGCTGATCCACCGTCGTACAATCCCTTATGCAAATTTCGTTGACATGCTCACGAGGATCTATTCTTGAACTTCCCGATAGAACCTCTTATGGTCGTGATGCCTCTTGTGCAAGTTCTGCAGGTTGCGTGTTCAATTGTCTGAGGAAACCATCCATCTGCTCATTGGCGCTTTCTTGTTCCGCTTTTACTCCCATAAACAAGTTGTTTTGATTCTCAAATACTACAAGGAGGCGGCTGAACATGGCGGAAAAGTCGGGGGTTGCTTCGGATTGGTTTGGTGGTGGCTGAGAGAATTAATGATTGATAGTTCTGAGTTGTGTCCATGGCTGAAAGTTCCCAAATGATTGTTGTGCATTCAGCATACCATCGGTATTCCTATACGGGAAGTTTGATTTATCGCTCCATCCGTGACAGTCTGTATTTCCGAAAGGCTGATTGTAACTATCGTAGATCTCTTCTGCATACCCCCAAACTTCTTTTTCCCATGATTGCTCCGAGTAATGCGGATGGTATGAGTCAGAAAGCATAGACGAATTTCAGAAAGTTGATATTTCATTTCAGCTATATCGGCACACAAAGAGTTGATGTTGTTCATGTGACCCCGCAAAATAAAGAACACAAAAATCGATTAAGGTCCGAGAGGTAAACAAAATATGACTCAATAAGAAAGAAAAAAAAAAGCAAAAATAAGAAAAACAAATAAAGACTCTAGAAAGGACTATATCTTAATTCAAAGTATCCTAACTCTAAAGTCGTAATCAATTCCCCGGAAACGGCGCCAAAAACTTGATGTGGTTAATCTCAAGTAATAATTTACCTAGACTAACGCTTCCGCAAGAATACGGATCGTATAGTACCAGGGTCGAACACAGGGAATTGATGCAACTCTAAAGCTAGTAAACTAATGAATAAAACTTGTAAAATAATTAAGTGATGAGAATGAAAATAAGATAAACTAACTAACTAACTTTCGGATTAAACTCAATGACTAAACACCACAGGTTTTGAGAGATGCACGTTGATGCAACGAAGTTCTAACAAGATCATGGTTATAGATATCATTACGTATTCGGGAAATTCAAGCTCTTTTCTAGGAAATGACTCTCCCGATGCCTAAACCCACTATCTAGCATGCATACTACCAATCTCCCAATTGTGTAATCTCACCGACTAGATGCATCAAGACAGCTATCATAATTCCTAAGTTCAATCAACCGACCGGCCAAGGTTCTAAATCAATTGAGACTTCAATCATGGCTACGTTCCAAAATCCAATTCATCTCCGAATGCAATTAGATTTTTATAAACATTCATTCAAGTGGCCAACAAGAATAAAAGATTTACGAACAACCAATCAATCCGAAACGAACAAATATTATAACCAAGCATTAAGAACATAACTTCATTACATATCCGCAAAGCTCTCTAACCCATGGCTATGGACCTACTCGGACTTGAACTCAGCTAGAGAAATACAAAAGATAACTATATTCGACATAGATAAAGAATGACATCCCTCCCTATTCTATTATCGATGTCTTCAATAGCTCCTCCACGCTCCGGCTTCCTCGCTCCGTCCTTCGCCCTTGTGTGTGCGTGCTGCTCTCCTTCTCTCTCTCTGTATGTGCTCTCTCTTCTCTCTCATTTTCTCTCTCAATTCGTCCCTCAAGCTCCCTCTTTAGTTCCTTGCAGCAGCCACCTCCCTTTGTTGCCTTGTCTTGAGTTTTCCAAATCTTGATTAAGTTGGCAACGTTTCTATTTCTTCCTCCAGTGAAATATCACTTATTCCTCTTCTCTAAAGGCGTTTTCCTTATTGTATAAGTCCCCCACGAACTCCCACTTGTTTTAAGTCAAATTAACTTATTTGGAGTTGCAGGTGACGGACGCGACCCGCGAGGGCAAGGTTAGTGACCCGCTCGGGTACGGCGCGGAAGATCGTGCAAGAACGCGATGAAAAAGGGCAGCCCGCTCGGACTGATGTGCTGCCCGCTCGGGCTGACCTGCTGCCCGCTCGGGCTGGCTTGCTGCCCGCTCGGGCTGAGGGCCCGAGCGTGGTTTTTTTGCCCGACTCGTGCACAATTTTCTGGACAAAATCGCCGTAACATTTGCCCGCTCAGGCTAGGGAAGTACTCGCACGGGTAATGGCTATTCCTTGCCGATTCTCGTCCCGTTTGTCCCGTTATTATCCTCGATGTTTGCACTTTTTCTTGGCACGTCCTTTAGCTCCAAAATGACTGAAAACGGGATGATAATGATGCTTAATGCTTCGTAAAATCAAATGAATGATGAAACTAACTATGAAAATAGATGAAACTACTAGAATAAAATAGACGTTATCAATAATTCTAAACATACCAAATTTAGACCCCTATCTACCGAAAGCCGCTAACCGTGCAATCCTACACATATCCTAAGTTCATTTCACTAACCCCTAGACAACATCCAAGTGATCTCCATACCTATTCTAATGCGCAAACAGTTCGATGCCATTCTTAAGACAATTATTTTTCTTCTTTTTCGGTTCTCTTTTTCTTCTTTTCGGTTTCCACACTTTTTTTTTAAATTCGCACTCGGTTTCTAGGACGTCTAAGTTGAAGAGGACAGCCTTCTACTTAGACTTAGGTTGCCAATTGGCACACTCATAAGGTCTTGTACCCTTAGCGGATTGAAGAGGTTGTGTCATTGCTGATTTTTGTTTTCTTTTAGCTATTGTGAATACACATCGACTCTAACCCTTAGGACGTAGAAAAACTGCCTCGACCCACCACTTAGACCCGAACCATCAATGTTGATGCACTCATGTCTATTGACAGCGGAGTGTAAGTGCGTGGAAATATAATGATCGAAACATAACAAAAAATGCAAGGTATGCTCGGAGATATAAGTGCTTGGGATTGAAGAATAAGGGGAGGAATACAACTATAGGCTATGGATTCATGCACGACCACTAACGAATCGATATCTACAGGATTATTTCATCGAACCTAGACTTGTGTTCCCGATTCGACAAAGTTGCAAAGAGGTGACTAAAGTTCGAAATTTTTCGTATTAGATATCCGTCCGTCTAGTCCTAACAAAACTAACATAAATGGAAAAATAAACGAAGAACTCAACATCTAAATGCTAATCATAGTCATGACATTCGAAGAATACCCCCCTCCCCCAGACTTGAACGGAACACTGTCCCGGTGTTCAAAACCTAAGAGAAGGACTAACATGCAAAAACTCGGGGGAAAATACGATAGGTAGGAACGTGTGCACCTGATGTGTGCTTGCTGTCCCGAGTTGATGCAGCTGGGTGTACGCGTCTTTCCTTATGATGTGTATGATTTCGAAGCGGAAAACGTGTAAGAAAAGTCACACAATCCAAAAGAGACATTACGATATGTCGGGGTTGTTGGTAAGGAGCATGCTTGTGAAAAGAGTGAGAGTTGAATTCTAAAAAAATTAAAACGAAATAACTAAAAGGATATAGGGCTTGGGTTGCCTCCCGAGAAGAGCTTGTATAAGGTCACGAGCCTGACCAAGATGTTACTCATCAGGTGGACGTCCTCGACGTCGTCGTGTGCGTAGCGTCTCGCGTGCATATTGTGCTCGATTGGGTATAGTACGCGGATCTGTTGAGTTCCTTGCACGATCAGTCATGTCTTCTCTAAAATTGGTCATGATGTTGGGGGCTAGATCGTGCTGTCCAGAAATTCTGGTCGAGCTGTCCATAAATCCGGTTTCCTTCAGCGTCTCCAAAATTTTTTTTTGCATGAACCTTTGTGGTGAAGGCTTCATCTTCACCTTGGGCACCTTGTCAATGCTCCAATTATGTGATGGACGTTTGGTGTAGCTTCTCGGCATCTCGGGATGGTCTATGTATTGATTTGCGTCGCATGTAGCTCGGGTTGTGCGAAAGTCTTGGTCGGCGGGTTCCTTTTTCTTTTTATTGTCAAGCAGCTCGTTTGGTACATTGTATAAACCTTGTCCAGCTGCTATAAGAGTCATATCTAGGGAATCTGTATTCTCGAATTCCTCACTAACTTCCTCGGCTAAATTCTCAAAGACGCCGTCGGGGAACAAAAAATCGATAACACACGGCTGCTCAAGTGTATCAATTAAGTTGAACTCTACTTCCACCTCAGGTTTCTTCTTATGCTCATCAATTTCCATAGCCTTATCCGTTGTTGTGTTAGATTCTTCTCCTTTTCAAATATCGAGGGATTTGGCTGATGCACCGTTTTCATGCGTTGACGTTGTGGGAACGGCAATGGAGGTGGCCTCGGATCTTGTTTTACGTACTGTGGCTCCTCTTTCTCCTCGTGTTTGTTTTTATGCTCTTCAACGTTACTGCCCTTTTCCATTGTTGTAGTAGACATTTCATCCTTTCCAAATGTTGAAGGATTGGGTTGATCTACCATCTTCCTGTGTTGATGTTGTGGAAATGTGGCCTCGGGGCTGGTTTTACATATTTTGGCTCCTGTTCCTCCTCGAGCTTCTCCTTAAGCTTGTTGACAGCCGTTTCCGCTACTGTGATAGATGCTTCACCCCTTTTAGACATCGAAGTAGACTGATCCGGCGTCTTACAATTCCTTAGGCAAATTTCTTTGATATGCTCACGAGGATTTGTTTCTGATCTTCCCGATAGAACTCCTTGTTGTTTGGAGGAATTTGCAGCGAGTTGTGCAATTTGATTGTCTAAGTTCTTTAGGTGTGTTTCGAGTTCCATAGCCTCCTTCTTTATGTCTCCATAACTCACTCGCATCTCTCTAAGTTCGGTGTAGTGATCTTTCTCCCCTTGTAAGATTTGAGAAGGCATGGACATAATATCGACGTTGGCTTCTTGGTGCGGAAATGGGGGCGCATGTGATTGATAATTCTAAGGTTGGGGTTGCATCCATGGCTGAAAATTCTGGTTTTATTGCATCGCTTGCGGCTGAAAATTTTCCCACAGATGTTGTGCATTCAACACCCCGTCGAAGTTCCGATACGGGAAGTTTTGGTGATCGCTCCATCCGTGATTGTATGTGTTCCCGAACGGCTGATTATAACTCTCGTAGTTCACTTCTTCATATCCCCAAACTTCTTGTTCCCATGATTGCTCCGAGTAATGAGGACGGTGTAAGTTCGACAGCATGTGATAAATTCTGGAAATTGGATCTTTTAATTCAGCTGTGCCGGCATACAAAGAATGTACCTCATTCATGTTACCTCGCAAAATAAAGATCACAAAATTCAATTAAGCTTTGAGAGGTAAAAAAATGACACAAAAAGAAAGAAAACAAAAGCAAAAAAATTACGAAGAACAACTAAAGACTCCGGAAAGGACTATATCCTAATTCAAAAGTATCCTAACTCTAATGCCGTAATCAATTGCCCGACAACGGCGCCAAAAACTTGATGTGGTTAATCTCAAGTAATAATTTACCTAGACTAACACTGACGCAAGAATATGGATCGTATAGTACAAGGGTCAAACACAAGGAATTGATGCAACTCTAAAGCTAGTAAACTAATGAATAAGACGTGTAAAATCAATAAGAGATGGGAATACAAAAAAATATAAACTAACTAACTATCGGATTAAACTCAATGAACTAAATACCACAAGTTTCGAGAGATGCACGATGATGCAACGAAGTTCTAAAAAGATCATGGTTATAGATATCATTACGTATTCGGGGAATTCAAGCTCTTTCCTAGGGAATGACTCTCCCGATGCTTAAACCCACAATCTAGCATGCGTACTACCAATCTCCCAATTGTGTAATCTCAGCTACTAGATGCATTAAGATCGCTATCCTAATTCCTAAGTTCAATCAACCGACCGGCCAAGGTTCTAAATCAATTGAAACTTCATATCATGGCTACGTTCCAAAATCCAATTCATCTATCAATGCAATAAGATTTTTATAAACATTCATTCAAGTGGCCAACAAAAACAAAAGCATTACGAACAACCAATCAATCCGAAACGAACAAATATTATAACCAAGCATTAAGAACAAAACTTCATTATATATCGGCAAAAACTCTATAACCCATGCTTATGGACCTACTCGGACATGAACTTAGAAAACGAAACAGAGAAGATAACTATATTCAACATGGATAAAGAATGAGATTCCTCCCTATTCTATTACCAACGTCTTCAACAGCTCCTCTACACTTCGGCCTCGTCGCCCCGTCCTTGCCCTTGTACGCGTTCTGCTCTCCTTCTTTCTCTCAACGTGTGTGCTCTATTTCTCTCTAATTTTCTCTACGTCTTGGGCTGCTGAAGATCTCCAGTTTTAGCCCTCTTTCTTCTCTTTCCTTTTCTCTAATCTCCCCTATTTTGCCGTCCTCTTTTCTTCCTCTCTAGCGGCTGGAATTTTCTTTTTCTTACACCTACTGCAGTTTTCCTGTTCCGAGTTTTTCAATCTCTTGTTTTTCCATTCTTGTGTAATTGTCAACGTTTCCTCTTTATTTTCCAGCCATGTAGCTCCCCTTTAATTTACCTAACCATTTCCTTTTGGTTTAAGTAGCCAACATGTTCCTTTTCTTGTTTTGCTAAATTTCCTTTTCTCGTTTATGTAGGTGACGAAAACGACCCGCACGGGCTGGCTGGCAGGAGAGAGCCCACGGGGGGTGATGGGGAGCCCGACTCGGGCTGGATATGCTGGAGGAATGAGCTGATTGTCTTGCCCCGCGCGGGCTAAGGTAGGCACCCCGCGTGGGTTGCCTCTCCTTTGGCGTAAAACGGTCACGTTTTGCGGCATCCGCTTGTGTTTGTGTCCCGGTTTCTCCATTTGCTGCAAAACATGAGGAAACACTAAAAGAGGACTAAATGATGCTTTAATGCTTGGTAAATTTCAAATGAATGATGAAACTAACTATAAAAAGAGACTAAAATACTATAACAAAATAGACGTTATCAATTACGCAATCGGGAGATCTGTAGTATGCACGCTATGTAGTGGACAAATCTACGCCAGTCAGTTCCTATATTAGAGCTTGAATTCCCTGAACTTATGATAATATCTAAAACCAATGATCATGTTAGAACTTTGTTGTATCATCGTGCATCTCTCTAAACCTTTGGCATTTAGTTGATTGAATTTAAACCGTTAATTAGTTAGTTTTAGTTTTATTTGCATTACAAACACTCATTGATTTTTACTGTCTTGTTCATCAGTTTACTAGCTTTAGAGTTGCATAGATTCCTCGTGTTCGATCCTGGTACTATACGATCCGTATTCTTGCGAAAGCGTTAGTCTAGGTATTTTATTACTTGAGATTAACCAAATCAACTACAACTACAATACGACTGCTGAAAACGAGTGCTACAGCTCCATCATCTGGAGGAGATGTGTCTCCACTCATCCGAGAACGCAAAGATCCACAAGGAGTGCACAAAGAAGTGGCATGATAGACACATAGTCTAGCAGACTTTCAAACAAGGTGATCAAGTACTTGTTTCAATTCCCCTTCAAAACTTTTTCTAGGAAAACTCAAGTCACGTTGGTCTGGGCCGTTCACAATTAAAAGCGTATCACCAAACATTGCTATTGAGATTATAGGAATCAACATTCATTCAAGGTGAATGCCCAACGATTGAAGCTCTACAACACAGACAACACGGCTAACGAGCGAACTGCTTTCGCTCTTTCGGAACCAGCTCACGTGTTACAGGTTTTCCACTTCGACATCAGCCATAACAAATGAGAGATATATACATCCAACTGCATCAACTCAGGACAGCAAGTACATACCAGGTGCTCTGTTCAAGTCTGGGGGGGTACTGTTTGAGTGTTATGAGTGTGATTAGGATTAGATGTTTAGTTCTTCGTTTTGTTTTAGTATTTATGTTATTTTCTTAGGATTAGACGGATGAATATCTAACATGTTACTTCGAACTTTAGGCATGTTTGTGCAACTTTGTCGAATCGAGAACAAAAGCCTAGGCTTGCTGAAAAAAGACTTTTAGATATTGATTAGTCTAGTAGTTGTGAATGAAGTACATGACTCATAGTTGCATTTCACCCTTTAAATTTCAGTCCCAAGTGTCGATATCTCCGAGCATACCATTGATTCTTTACTAAGTGGGATCCCTTCTTCAAATACTTCGCTATTTTATGATTCCTTGCTCTTACACTCCGATGTAAATAGAATAAAGTTTCAAGCAATTTCCACCTTAAATTTACATGAGTGCATTGATCTCAATGGTTAGGGTCTAAGTGGTGCGATGAGGCCTTTTTTCTATGTCCTAAGGGTTAGAATTAATGCGTGATTTTAATAGTTTGGTTTAGAAAGGAAAATAATTCTCAATGACGCAACCTCTTCACTCCGCTAAGGTTACAAGACCTTATGAGTGTGTTAATCGGCAACCCGGGTCTAAGTAGAAGGTTGTCCTCTTCAACCTTGTTATACCAGAAACGGAGTGCGAATTTTTAAAGAAGAATTGTGTGGAAACTGAAAAAGAAGTAAAAGAGAAACGAGAAAAAAATCATTGTCTGAAGAATGGTATCCCACTTGAGCATAAAGAAATATGTATGGAGATCATTTGGATTTCATATAGGGTTAGTGAAATGAACATAGGATATGTAAAGGATTGCACGTCTCATGTTTTCCGTGGATAGGAGTCTGAACTAGGCATGCTTAAGTCTATGTTCACGTGATGCGTTGTTATGCATGATGACTTATTTTTCGAATTGATTGTGCTAGTATCCGGTTGTTATCTAACTCTAATTGCGCTTAACTTTAGTTTTGCTCGAGGACGAGCAAAGGTTCAAGTCTGGGAGTTTGATAACGTCTATTTTGTTATAGTAATTTTGTCCATTTTGAGTTAGTTTGATCATTCATTAAGACTTTATCGAGCATTAGGCATCATTTCGTCCTCTTCTAGAGTCTTCTTGCGTATTTGCAGGAAATGAAGATATCGGACACTAAAACGAGAAAATGTCATAAAAAGGAGCAAAACGACTTTCAAATCAGCTATGCACGGTCAGCATCGAAGAGTCATAAACTGACGAAGCGAAAGGGAAGCTAGACGGCTGGAACACAAATGGACACACGGCTGAAGAGAAATGGAAACTTGCTGGCCGCTCGAGCAAATGGAAATTTTCGACTGCCGCAATACTTGGAAAGACACGGCTCACCGATAATGGAAACTGAATGGAGTAGAAGAGGTAACACGGTGAGCAGGCAAAGGTAAACTCCAACCGCTGCAAACAAAAATGTAAACTCCAGCCACCTACACAACAAAAGGAAACTACAGCCGCTGGACAAGAATTGGAAGTGCACGCCCAAAGAGGAAAAGAAGGAGAAAAGGAAAAGTAGAGAGGATTAAAGAAAGACGAAGGGGTCAAGAGGACAAGAAGAATTTGGATAGAGCACACATCAAAACACACACACGGAGCAAGAGAGAGATAGAGCATAATGCCGAGAAATAAGAGACGGGGCGACGAACTCGGAATGCGGAGGAGCTATTGAAAACTACGGTACTAGGACATGGAGGAATCACATTCTGTATCTATGTTTAACATAGTTTTCTTCCGTGTTTTTTTGGGAATCCTTGTTTTTGTAGTTCAATAGCTACGGGTTAGAGTTTTGCCGATATGTAATGAAGTCCTATGTTCAATGCTTAGTTATGATATTTGATCGGTTACGAATTGATTGGCTGTTTTGAATGGCTTTGTTTTTGTTGGCCTCTTCAATGAATGATTATAAAAGTATGATTGCATTGGCAGATGAATTAGATTTTGGAACATAGCCATGATTTGGGGTCTTCATCGATTTTCAACCTTGACCTGTCGGTCGATTAAACTCGGTAATTAGGATAGCAGTCTTAATGCATTTAGTGTGTGAGATTATGCAATTGGAAGATTGGTAGTACGTATGCTAGATAGTGGGATTAGGTATCGTATGAGTCATTCCCTAGGAAAGAGCTTGAATTCCCCGAATACATGATGATATCTATAACCATGATCTTTGTTAGCACTACATTGCATTATTGTGCATTTCTCGAAACCTATTGTGTTTAGTTTATTGAATTTACAACCATTTAGATTAGTTAGTCTTAATTTCGAATTAAATCATGAATTTTAACCGTCCTATTGATCATTTCATTTTCGTACATGATTCTCGCATGATTTTAGAGATGTTTATGACGATAGATGTGATGTTTACGTGTGATTTTGTATCAGTTTTACTTGTTTTCCGTTACTTCATGTTCTTATTGGTTAAATGCGTATTTGGTTCGTTTCTCAGCTAAAGAACATACACGAGACAATGTACAAGCATCGAAGATCATAACAGAGCAATCATGACGAGAAATGAGCAAGGAGTGTGATACAGCATGAGGAGACAAGCCTAATATAGGAACTGACTGACATAGACTTATCCTCTACCTAGCATGCGTACTATCATTCTTCCGATTGAGTAATCTCACCCACCAGATGCACTAAGAACCCTATTCTAATCCCTAGATTCAACCAACTGACCTGGTGATAACACTGAAAGTGTATCATTATTAAGATAGGTTTTTACACCATTTTCGCATATTTCTTACATCGAGTCATACTTATCCGATACGGTTTCGAGCTTTACATCCCCGTTTTCTTGGTTTTCAGGTTTTTAGGCGACAAGGCCTAAATGAGCTCAATATGAAGGATTCCCTGCAAAAACCACAAGATTTGAAGACATATCTACTCAGAGCTCCAGAACCCAAAGGAACACCCGAGCAACGAGCGGAAAAGATAGATTTCAAGGATACAAGGGTACCCGATCGGGCACTATTCCTTCACCCAATCGGGTAGAACCTATGGGGTTTCTCCACGCATTAGACACGACCGGGCACATGAGCAAAGAGGATCGGGTGATCACCACCCGATCGGGCGAAATCTGAATACCTGCTCGGGCAGTTAACCATCTATCAGCCCCGTAAGTTTACGCAACTCGGGTCCGCTTAGTCACGCGATCGGGTGACATTCACCCGATCGGGTTCACGAATCAACATGGTCGGGCTGCCTACACCCGACCGGGTAACATATGTGCCCGAGCGGGCCATGAACTTTGCAACAACCTAGATCTATGTTTCAAACGAGCGAATAAAAAGAACTGAATGGATCTAGGGCAAAGGGGGCGACGAACAGGGCAAGAAAGAACTGGAAAACATCTGGGAAGGCTCGGGAAGCATCAGAGAAGAAGAGAAGCACCAATCCGTACACCGGTAACACAATAGGGAAGGTAAGGCATCAAATTCCTTAGGTTTTATCATGCATAGAATTGTGTTATCTTCTGTTTTCGTTTATTCCATGAGTGAGTAGAGTCCCTACTGCGGGTAGGGATATCGGATATGTATGTATGAACGATGATTCTCATTAATGCTTAGTTTTATGATTTTTACTCTTGATTTACGGTTCTACGCTTAGCAATATCAATCATACGTTAGTGCTGACCGCTCAACAACATAGGATTTCGAACCTTGCTGGAGGGTTAAGGAACGAATCCGGTCCGCTAAGTAGTAGATTAAGCTTTGGCTAATGAGAATCTGACCGGTCGGTTAGTCATCTTAGGGATAGTGATTGCGATCGTAACGCTGTCATGGTATATGTTAATCGCTGTTGGAAGGTAGGGTTGCATGTATCCATGGTTAGGAGGTTTAGGCTCGGAAGAATCACTCCTCACCGTAGAGCATGAATTTCCCGTAGTCAAGAGGATGTTATAGATCTATGATCCTTAGTCGTTCATCTATGCAATACCCGGTATCCCATACACCCGTAGTATTCATGATATCTAGTTTCATCCTTACCCTAGTTTCGTTGTCACCATTAGGATAGTTTTAGGTTTATTAGGATCATATCCCACTCTATCATCTTTCGTCTTAGTTTAGTCTCGTTCTTAGTTTAGCTGTTTTAGTTCCTGAGATCGACCCTGGTACTACAAGATCCGTATACTTGCGGTGAAGTGGACTAGGTTAATTATAACTCTTGTTTCCACACGTCGCCTGGCATTGATTCTAAATTGATTAAATCCTAAATCATGGCTAAGTTCCAAAGTCTAATCCCCTGAAATAGATTAATTAGACTTCTACAATCATTCATTCAAATGGCATGCAAGAACGAAAGCACTAAGAACATCCAATCATTTTGAAAAACGATCAAATACCAAAATCATTCATTAAAGTGGTATGCAAGAACAAAAGTATTAAGAACCACCAAGAATTAAGAACAAGACTTCATTACATATCGGCAATACCCTCTAACCCATGCTTATGGATCTACTCGGACATGGACTTAGAAATTAAAACACGAAAAATAACTATATTCAAAATAGATAAAGAATAAGATCCCTCCATATTCTATTACCGATGTCTTCAACAGCTACTCCATGTTCCGATTTCTTCGTCCCGTCTCCAGCCTTCCGGCGTGCTGCTCCCTCTCTTGTTCCTTCGTGTGTGTTGTGTGGTGTATTGTGTGTTCTATCTGAGTTTCTTCTGCCCTCTTGACCCCTACGTCCTCTTTCATCCTTTCTTTATTTCCTTTTGTCCTTCTTTCCCTCTTTGGCCGAATCTAAGCTCTCCAGCCTATTCCTTTTCGTTATCCTTTCCTCTTTGGCTAGTTTCCATTTTTTCAGTTTCCATTTTCTCCAGCAGCTTTTGTTTCCTTTTCCTCTTGTGCAAAAATTATTTCATTTTCTTTTCTATCCTTTCCTCTTTGGCTGGCTGCCTTCTTTCTCTTGTCCATGTATTTCCATTTATTGTTCCAGTAGCCATTTCTATTTTCTATCTCCAACAGTTGCAGTCCAATTCTCGTGTAGGCGGCTAGCTTTCCATTTTTGTGTAGGCTGTCGGAAGTTTACATTTTCTTCCAGAAACTTTCTTCTATTTTATGTAAACCATGTTTCCTTTTCATGTTCCAACCATGTTCTTCTTATTTTTGTTCAAGCAACTGAAAGTTTCCATTCTTATGAGCCGCGGCCTAAGTTTCAATTTTTGTGAGCGACCATTGTTTCCATTTTGCTTCAGCTGTGTAGCTTCCATTTCTCTTCTTCGGTTTATGATTCTCTGGATGCTGACCGTGCAGGGTTGATGGGAGAGTGGTTTTTGCTTCAAATCCTCATGTTTGTGCCCCGATATTTCATTTCATGCAATAACACGGGAAAATAGTAGAAGAGGACAAAATGGTGCTTAATGCTCGGTAAAGTCTAAATGAATGATTAAACTAACTCTGGAAATGGAATAAAATACTATAACAAAATAGACGTTATCAGCATCTCACAACCATTATTCCATCGTAGAAAGTTTGATTCTAGTTTTATTCTTAGTCCATGTTCCGTAGTCCCTGTGGGATCGACGCCTAAAACACTACACATGTCTTGCGTACTTGCGGGTATATTAGGATAACTTTTTTAACTTGACACACATCAAGTTTCTGGCGCCATTGCCGGGGACTATTTGTCAACACACCTGAGATTCAAATTTAGAGTCATTCTTGTTTTTATTTTCTTTTGCTTTCTTTTCTTTTTATTCTTTCTACTAAGTATTTTTGCTTGTCCTTTGTAGTTGCATGACCCAATGTCAAGATAGTTCGAGCTTACATTGAATCAACCCCAAGATTGGGAGAATGATTAGACATCAGAAAAAGGGAATGGAAGAAGAAAGAGTAGACCCGACCGATCAACGAATGATGGGCAACCGAAATGATATATTAGACGGTCATGGACAGCCCCAATTACCTCTGGGTAACTTTGGCACAATTATAGCAACCACAGACTCCTCCACCACGTCGACTTCGTGATTACGTCATGCCAAACATGAGTAACATCTAAACCCTAATTAGGACACCTACACTTTCTAGGGAGCAATTCGATATAAAGCATGCGATGATAAACATGCTATATCAAAAGCAATTCAAGGGTGAAAATCACAAAGACCCTAATCAGCACCTAAGAGACTTCCTCAAGCTCTCATGCACATTTAAAATACATGGAGTCTCGGAGGAAGCAATTTTGTTTTGTCTCTTCCTTTTCTCAATTGGAGGACGAGGGAAGACATGGCTGCATTCTTTTCCCGCTGGGTTCAATCACTATCACGGTTCTTTCCTTCAAGCAAGATGATACAAATGAAAGGAGAAATCACGATGTTTAGATACTAGAGGGAGAGACATTATTTGAAGCATGGGGATGATTCAAGGACTTTTTGCAAATGGGTGCACATCACGGTCTAGAGCAGTGGTACGTGATCCAAACCTTCTACAATGGGATCACGGATGAGCATAGAACGACGTTAGACAATGCTGCTCGAGGATCATTCAAGGACCTAAGCGTTGAAGAGAGATATGAGCTGATTGACAATCTTACCATGAACCACACCATGTGGTCTAGACCAAGGAGTATGTCGAACAAGACAAGAGGTCTATAGGAGGTGAATCAAGCTAGAGCGATGGGCAATACAGTGAATGTGATGTATTGTGAGAATTGTGGAGATATGGAGCATGTGGCTTACCACTGCACGATGCAAGAAGGCATGGAACAATTGAATTATGCCCAGCAGCAAGGGAACACGCAAGTCGGGAACACCTTCAAACCGAATTTGAGGAACCACCCGAGTTTGTCTTACCGCACGAACCAACCAATAAAGTACTCGCGATTTTAGCAGCCACCACAGCCGTACCAATCAGATACCCAGCGTTCCAGCAAGTCCAGCAAACTCCTCAACCTCCCCAACCTCCTTAACCTCCTTCTTCAAATGGAATCCTTGAGCAAGCCGAATGAAACGCTCACTAATTTTGCATTAGAGAAAGCATCTAGCCCTGAGTTCGAACCTTTTTCTTCTTCTCTTCGGCATGAGACACAAAAGCCACCCATTCGTCTCAAGACGCGTAGGAGAGTGAATCCTTCATTGTGTATGCACAGGATGCTTAAAGAGGACAGCCGCGAGCCCTCCATCGACGATCAAAGGAGCCTGCACCTAGGTTTGAAATAGAAAGGAGCGACGACGGTAATGCACAATGAGAAAGACGTCCGCGCTGAAGGATGGCACGATACAAAGACCATACCTCATGACTTTCGGCCAGGTGATTTGGTTCTACTTTTCGATTCTCGTTTTAAC
>CM071864.1:18028779-18048564 GCA_036759665.1 Gynandropsis gynandra | reverse complement strand
GCGAAGACACTTTGTTTGCCTTCCATTTTGTCCGCATTGTAGAGTTTCAAACGTTGGGTATTCAGTTCGAATGTGCTGTCATTTCCCATCAGCTCTATAGTGCCATGCGGTGAGACGCTTTTGATTGTGAAAGTCCCGGACCAGCGTGACTTGAGTTTTCTTGGAAAAAGTTTCAAACGTGAATTGAAAACAAGTACTCAGGCACCTACCTCGAATGTCCGCTGAACTATGTGTCTATCATGCCAGTTCTTCGTGCGCTCCTTGTGGATCATTGCGTTCTCGTATGAATGGAGGCGCATCTCCTCTAGATGATGGAGCTGTAGCATCCATTTTTCAGCAGCTGAATTGTAATCAAAATTAAGTGGTTTGATCGCCCAATATGCTCGATATTCTAGCTCGACCGGTAGATTGCATGCCTTACCATACACTAGCTGAAACAGAGTCATTCCGATTGTCGTTTTGAATGCTGTATGATAAGCCCATAATGCATCGTTGAGTTTCAGTGCCCAATCCTTCCTAGACTTATAGACCATCTTCTCCAAAATCGACTTGATCTCTCGATTAGAAACTTCAACTTGGCTGCTAGTTTGAGGATGATATGGAGTTGCTAGCCGATGTCGAACACTGTACTTCTTCAACAACTCTTCTATGATGCGGTTCACGAAATGCCTACCTCCATCGCTGATCACAACCCTCGGGACTCCAAAACGTGGGAATATGATACGTTTGAACAGCTTGGTTTCTGGTTTGGATTCGTTTGTTGGACTTGCCAAAGCTTCTACCCACTTCGTTACGTAGTCCACCGCGACTAGTATATAGAGGTTTCTGCACGAGGATGGGAAGGGGCCCATGAAGTCTATTACCCATACATCAAATGGCTCGACCTCCAGAATATATTGTTGTGGCATTTCATGGCGTCTAGAAATATTAGCCGTCCTTTGGCAATTTTCGCATGATGTGACGTAGTTGTGGGCGTCCTTGAAGAGTGTAGGCCAATAGAAGCCCGCTTGCAGAACCTTTGCAGCTGTCCTAGCTGCAGCAAAGTGTCCTCCATAGCTTGAGGAATGGCAACGTGATAGTATGTGTGGAGCTTCATCTTCGGGGATGCAGCCCCTAAAGATTCCGTCTATGCCTCTTTTGAAAAGATACGGCTCATCCCAATAGTACGCCTTCACGTTGTAATTCAGCCTTTCCGGTAATACTTGACAAGCTAAATAATTCACAAAGTCAGCATACCATGGAATGGAAGTGTAAGTCAAGGACATTACCGCATCATCTCAGAGATAGTCGTCGACAGGAGTGCACTCGGGGATTTCAAGACGTGAAAGATTATCAGCTACCCCATTCTCGGTTCCTTTCCTATCTCGTATTTCAAGATAAACCTCTTGCAGCAGTAGGATCCATCTACTGAGCCTCGGCTTTGTGTCTTTCTTGGTGAGTAGGTAACGTAAGGCAACATGATCCGTGTAAACTATTACCTTGGAGCCTACTAGGTATGAGGGGAACTTTTCAAACGCAAAGACTATTGCAAGTAGCTCCTTCTCGGTTGTGGAGTAGTTGCATTGGGCGTTGTCTAATGTTCGACTAGCATAATAAATGGCGTGCAACATCCGATCTTTTCGCTGACCCAACACTACCCCAACCGCATAATCGCTCGCATCACACATGAGCTCAAACGGAAGCTCCCAATTCGGCGGTTGTATGATGGGTGGAGAAACAACCGCCTTCTTCAACTTTTCAAATGTTGCTCGACATTCTGCTGTAAACTCAAATGGTATGTCTTTGCCTAATAGATCAGTGAGAGGTTTAGATACCTTCGAGAAATCTTTGATGACCCGTCTATAGAACCCCGTATGTCCTAGAAAACTACGAATGGCCTTAACTTTCCTAGGAGGTGGCAGTTTCTCAATAACTTCTATTTTTGCCTTATCTACCTCTATTCCCCTTGCTGATATCTTATGCCCCAACACGATGCCTTCGCGAACCATAAAATGACATTTCTCCCAATTCAACAAAAGATTCGCTTTTACGCACCTGTCTAACACTTTACACAAATTGGTTAGACAAACATCAAATGAAGGACCATGAACCGAGAAATTGTCCATGAACACTTCCATAATTTCACCATTTACATCGGAGAAGATAGAGGTCATGCACCGCTGAAAAGTAGCAGGTGCATTACACAAACCAAAGGGCATCCGACGATAGGCGAATGTACCGAAGGGGCATGTGAACGTCGTATTTTCTTGATCGTTCGGATGGATTGGTATCTGAAAGAAACCTGAATAACCATCAAGAAAACAAAAATAGGAGTGAAGAGCTAATGTTCCAGCATTTGATCCATGAAAGGTAAAGGGAAGTGATCCTTCCGAGTCTTGGCGTTCAGCTTGTGGTAGTCGATGCACATGCGCCATCCCGTGATTGTTCTTGTCGGAATCAGTTCATTGTTCGCGTTTGAGACGATGGTGATGCCTCCTTTCTTTGGAACTACGTTTACAGGACTCACCCACGCAATATCCAATATAGGATATATAATTTTGGCGTCTAACAACTTAAGGACCTCTTTCTTAACTACTTCCATCATGTTTGGGTTTAATCTACGTTGATGTTCAATGGAAGTCTTAGCATCATCTTCTAAGTGAATCCTATGCATGCAAAGGGCTGGACTAAGTCTCCTAATATCCTCTAATGTATAACCTATGGCATCCCTATACTTCCTAAGAGCTTCTAGCAATCGTGCTTTTTGGGATTCGTCTAGGTTATCATTCACTTTCACTGGATAAGTAGATTCAAGTCCAAGAATTTTGTACCTCAACCTTTGTGGTAAGGGCTTCAACTCCCCTGTTGGGGCTTTGTCAACACTCCATTCACGTTTTGGACGCTTGGTTTGGCTATTAGGCATATCGGAAATGGTCGAACTAGCGTTGTAAGCCGCTTCAGGTGCGCTGGAATATGTCTGGCATGTGCGGAGGTTTGTGCACTAAATTATGGCGTTTTCTTGTCTTGAATCCCTCCCCATTGGATCTGTGCTTATGTGTTTATGAGTTAAGAAGTCTCCTTGATAAGGATTGTCCGAAATTCCATCTTTTTCCTGGGTTACGACCTGTTGTGCTTGGATTGCACAGAAATCTGCTCGGACCGCGTCTAGCTCAGTGTTTGGGATCTCTTTCATCTTCCCTTCGTCCAACAGCTTTGTGTAATGTTTCACTTCATTAGTGTGATGTGGTTAATCTCAAGTAATAATTTACCTAGACTAACGCTTCCGCAAGAATACGGATCGTATAGTACCAGGGTTGAACACAAGGAATTGATGCAACTCTAAAGCTAGTAAACTAATGAAAAAGACGTGTGAAATTGATGAATGATGGGAATGCGAACGAAACTAAACTAAACTAATTAACAGGATAAACTCAATGACTAAATACCACAGGTGTCGAGAGATGCACGATGATGCAACGAAGTTTAACAAGATCATGGTCTCAGATATTATAACGAGTTCAGGGAATTCAAGCTCTAATATAGGAACTGACTGGCGTAGACTTGTCCACTATCTAGCATGGGTATACCAATTCCCAATTGTGTATCTCACCTACTAGACACAGTAAGACTGCTACCCTAATCCCTAGATTCAATCGATCGACCTGGCGTAGATTCTAAACCGATTAAATCCTAAATCATGGCTAAGTTCCAAAGCCTAATCCCCTGGTGTTGATTCATTAAACTTCTATGATCATTCATTCGAGTGGCATACAAGAACGAAAGCATTAAAAACAACCAATCAATCTGAAAACGATCAAATACCAAAATCATTCATTCATGTAGCGTTCAAGAACAACAGCATTAAGAATCACCAAGCATTAAGAACAAGACTTCATTACATATCAGCCAAGCTCTCTAACCTATGGCTATGGACTTACTCGGACATGAACTCAGAAAAAGAAACACAAAATATAACTATATTAGACATTGATAAAGAATGAGATCCCTCCCTATTCTGTTACCGATGTCTTCAATAGCTCTTCCACGCTCCGGCTTCCTCGCTTCGTCCTTCGCCCTTGTGTTTGCGTGCTGCTCTCCTTTTCCCTCTCGTGTGCTCTGTGTCTCTCTAATTTCTTGTACGAATGTGGGCTGCTGAAGCTCTCCCCTTTTTGCCTCTTTCTCCTCTTGCCTTTTCTCTAATATTTCCTCTTTGGCCGTCCCTTTTTTCGTCCTCTCTAGTGGCTGGAATTTCCTTTTTCTTACAGCCACTGCAGTTTTCCTCTTCCGAGTTTTTCCATTACTTGTTTTTCCATTCTTGTGTAATTGTCAACGTTTCCCCTTTATTTTCCAGTCATGTAGCTCCTCTTCCTCTTATCTAACCATATTTCCATTTGGTTTAAGTAGCCAACACGTTCCTTTTCTTGTTTTGCTAAATTTCCTTTTTTCGCTAGTTTCCATTTTCTCGGTTTCTATTTTCTTCAGCAGCTTGTATTTCCTTTTCCTCTTGTGCAGCAACGATTTCCTTTTCCTTTTTCCTTGTTTTCCTCTTTGTCTTTCTGCCTTCTTTCTTGTTCTTGAATTTCCATTAATTTTTTCTATCAGCCATTTCCATTTTCTATCTTTGATGGTTGCAGTTTCCAATTCTCGTGTAGGTGGCAATCTTTCCATTTTTGTGTAGGCGGTTGGAAGTTTACATTTTTTTCCAGCAACTTGCTTCTATTTTATATGAAACATGTTTCCTTTTCATGTTTCAACCTTGCTCTTCTTACTTTTTTTCTAGGAACCGAAATTTTCCATTCTTGCTCCAACCACCGAAAGTTTCCATTTTTATAAGTGGCCATTTTTTCCATTTTTTTTTTGTAAGCGGCCATTGCTTCCTTTTCTCTTATCTTGCATATGATTCTTTGGATGCTGATCGTGCATAGCTGATAGGAGAGTGGTATTGCTTAGTTTTGCTTCATTTACTCGTTTTTGTATCCCGATATTTCATTTCCTGCAATAACACGAGAGAACGCTAAAAAAGGACTAAATAATGCTTTAATGCTTGGTAAAGTTCAAATGAATGATGAAACTAAAGATAAAACGAGACTAAAATACTATAACAAAATAGACGTTATCAAACTCCCCCAGACTTGAACCTTTGCTCGTCCTCGAGCAAGACTAGAAAGAAGCAGGAGAGGAGTTAGACAACAACCGGAAACTAGCACAATCAACTCGAAAAGTAAGCCACCCTACACAACAACACGTCACACGAACATAGATCTAAGCGTACCGAATTTAAACCCCTATCTACTGAAAGCCACAAACCGTGCAATCCTACAAATGTCCTAAGTTGATTTCACTAACCCATAGACAACATCCAAGCAATCTCCATACCTATTCTAATGCGCAAACAGTTCGATACCATTCTTAAGACAATTATTTTTCTTCTTTTTTGGTTCTCTTTTTCTTCTTCTTTTTTCAGTTTCCACACATTTTTTTTAATTTGCACTCAATTTCTAGGACGTCGGAGTTGAAGAGGAAAACCTTCTACTTAGACCCAGGTTTCCAATTGGCACACTCATAAGGTCTCGTAACCTTAGCGGAGTGAAGATATTGCGTTTTGCTGATTTTTTTCTTTCTTTTTCTTTTCTTCTTTTTTTGAATAATTTGTGTGAATACGCATCGACTCTAATCCTTAGGACGTAGAAAAACGGCCTCGACCCACCACTTAGACCCGAACCATCAATATTGATGCACTCATGTCAATGTCGGGCTGAAAATGTTAACGAACTAAGCCTATTGACAGCGGAGTGTAAGTGCGTGGAAATATTATGGTCGAAACAAAATAAACAATGAACGGTATGCTCGGAGATATGAGTGCTTGGGATCGAATCCTAATGGAAGGAATACAAATATAGGCCATGGATTCATGTACGATCACTAAGAAATCGATATCTAAAGGTATGTTTCAGCAACCTAGACTTTTGTTCCCGATTCGACAAAGTTGCATAAGGTGACTAAAGTTCGAAATTTTTCGTACTAGATATCCGTCCGTCTAATCCTAAAAAAACAAAACAAAGAACTCAACATCTAAATCCTAATCACAATCATGACATTCAAAGAATACCCCCCAGACTTGAACGGAACACCGTCCCGGTGTTCAATACCTAAGAGAAGGACTAACATGCAAAAACCCGGGGAAAAATACTATTAATAGGAACTTGTGCACCTGATGCGTGCTTGCTGTCCCGAGTTGATGCAGCCGGGCTTCCGCGTCTTTCCTTATGTTGTGGATGATTTCGAAGTGGAAAACCTGTACCAAAAGTCACACAATCCAAAGGAGACAGTACGATACATCCGGGTTGTTGGTAAGGAGCATGCTTGTGAAATGAATAAGAGTCGAATTCTAAAAAAACGAAAACTAAATAACTAAAGGATATGGGGCTCGGGTTGCCTCTCGAGAAGCGCTTGTTTAAGGTCACGAGCCTAACCACGATGTTACTCATCAGGTGGATGTCCTCGACGTCGTCGTATGCGTAGCGTCTCGCGTGCATAGTGTGCTCGATAGGGCGTAGCACGCGGATCAGTTGAGTTCCTTGCACTATCAGTCCTGTATAGATTGGTCAGGGGCTATATCGTGCTGTCCAAAAATTCTGGTCGAGCTGTCCATAAGTCCGGTTGTGTACTCCATGAAACCGGTTAGGCGCTTGTCGCTTGTTTCCTTCAGCGTCTCCGGAAATTTTTGGTGCGTGAGACTTTGTGGTGAAGGTTTTATCTTCACCTTGGGTGCCTTGTCAATGCTCCAATTGTGTGCTGGACGTTTGGTGTAGTTTCTTGGCATCTCGGGGTCGTTTATGTACTGATTTGCACCGCATTTAGCTCGGGTTGTGAGGAAGTCTTGGTCGGGGAATTCCTTCTTCTCGTTGTTGTCAAGCAGCTCGTTTGGTACCTTGTAAAATCCTTCTCCAGCTGCTATGAGATTTATATATAAGGAATCCGTATTCTGAAATTCCTCACAAACTTCCTCGTCTAAATTCTCAAAGATGCCTTCGGGGAACACGAAATTGATAATGCATTGTTGCTCAAGTGTGTCCATTAAGCTGAACTCTACTTCCATCTCGGCTTTCTTCATATGCTTATCAATGTCCGTTGCCTTATCCGCTGCCGTATTAGATTCTTTTCCTTTTTCAAATATCGAGGGATTTGGCTGATCTACCGTCTTCCGGCGTTGACGTTGTGGGAATGGCAATGGAGGTGGCCTCGGATCTGATTTTACGTACTTTGGCTCCTCTTCCTCCTCGAGCTTCTCCTTAAGCTCGTTGATAGCCGTTTTCGCTACTGTGATTGACGTTTTACCCCTTTCAGACATTGAAGTAGACTGGTCCACCGACTTACAATCCCTTAGGCAAATTTCGTTGACATGTTCACGAGGATCTGTTTCTAAACTTCCCGATAGAACCTCTTGTGGTTGTGATGCCCCTTTTGCAAGTTGTGCAACTTGTATCTCCAATTGTCTAAGAGTAGTTTGAAAGCTCTCTAGCTGCTTCTTGGTGTTCTCTTAAATCCTCACCAGATTATCTTGACTTTGTTGTATTTCCGAAATCAATTTACCTTCATTCTCGTAGGATTGGAGGAGACGAGTGAACATGGCGTTGAAATTGGGGGCTGCTTCGGATTGGGTTGGCTGTGTCTGAGATGCACATGGCTGATAGTCTTGAGTTTGGGGCTGCGTCCATGGCTGAAAGTTCCCCAATTGATGTTGTGCATTCAGCACACCATCAGTGTTCCTATACGAGAAATTTGCGTGATCGCTCCATCCGTGATTGTATGTATTCCCGAAAGGCTGATTGTAACTCTCGTACATCTCTTCTTCATACCCCCAAACTTCTTGTTCCCATGATTTCTCCGAGTAATGTGGATGGTATGAGTTAGACAGCATATGACGAAGTTCGGCAAGTTGATCTTTTACTCTAGCTATATTTGCATCCAAAGACTTGATGTCGTTCATATTACCTCGCAAGATAAAGAACACAAAATTTGATTAAGCTCCGAGAGGTAAAAAAATTGACTCAATAAGAAAGAAAAAAAACAAAAGCAAAAATAAAAATAAAGACTCCGCAAAGGACTATATCTTAATTCAAAAGTATCCTAACTCTAAAGCCGTAATCAATTCCCCGGCAACGGTGCCAAAAACTTGATGTGGTTAATCTCAAGTAATAATTTACCTAGACTAACGCTTCCGCAAGAATACGGATCGTATAGTACCAAGGTTGAACACAAGGAATTGATGCAACTCTAAAGCTAGTAAACTAATGAATAAGACGTGTGAAATTGATGAATGATGGGAATGCGAACGAAACTAAACTAAACTAATTAACAGGATAAACTCACTGACTAAATACCACAGGTGTCGAGAGATGCACGATGATGAAACGAAGTTCTAACAAGATCATGGTCTCAGATATTATCACGAGTTTAGAGAATTCAAGCTCTAATATAGGAAACGACTGGCATAGACTTGTCCACTATCTAGCATGCGTATACCAATCTCCCAATTGTGTATCTCACCTATTAGACGCATTAAGGCGGCTATCCTAATCCCTAGATTCAATCGATCGACCTGGCGTAGATTCTAAACCGATTAAATCCTAAATCATGGCTAAGTTCCAAAGCCTAATCCCCTGGTGTTGATTCATTAAACTTCTATGATCATTCATTCGAGTGGCGTACAAAAACGAAAGCATTAAAAACAACCAATCAATCTAAAAACGATCAAATACCAAAATCATTCATTCAAGTGGCATTCAAGAACAAAAGCATTAAGAATCACCAAGCATTAAGAACAAGACTTCATTACATATCGGCCAGGCTCTCTAACCTATGGCTATGGACCTACTCGGACATGAACTCAGCAAAAGAAACACAAAAGATAACTATATTAGACATGGATAAAGAATGAGATCCCTCCCTATTCTGTTAACGATGTCTTCAATAGCTCTTCCACGCTCCGGCTTCCTCGCTCCGTCCTTCGCCCTTGTGTGTGTGTGTTGCTCTCCTTCTCCCTCTCGTGTGCTATGTGTCTCTCTAATTTCTTGTACGAATTTGGGCTGCTGAAGCTCTCCCCTTTTTGCCTCTTTCTCCTCTTGCCTTTTCTCTAATCTTTCCTCTTTGGCCGTTTTTTTTCGTCCTCTCTAGTGGTTGGAATTTCCTTTTTCTTACAGCCACTGCAGTTTTCCTTTTCCGAGTTTTTCAATTACTTGTTTTTCCATTCTTGTCTAATTGTCAACGTTTCCCCTTTATTTTCCAGTCATGTAGCTCCTCTTCCTCTTCTCTAACCATATTTTCATTTGGTTTAAGTAGCCAACACGTTCCTTTTCTTGTTTTTCTAAATTTCCTTTTTCGCTAGTTTCCATTTTCTCGGTTTCTATTTTCTTCAGCAGCTTGTATTCTAGGAACCGAAATTTTCCATTTTTGCTCCTACCACCGAAAGTTTCCATTTTTATAAGCGGCCATTGTTTCCATTTTTTTGTAAGCGGCCATTGCTTCCTTTTCTCTTCTCTTGCTTATGATTCTTTGGATGCTGACCATGCATAGCTGATAGGAGAGTGGTATTGCTTAGTTTTGCTTCATTTACTTGTGTTTGTATCCCGATATTTCATTTCCTGCAATAACACGAGAGAACGCTAAAAGAGGACTAAATAATGCTTTAATGCTTGGTAAAGTTCAAATGAATGATGAAACTAAATATAAAATGAGACTAAAATACTATAACACATGAGCTCAAACGGAAGCTCCCAATTCGGCGGTTGTATGATGGGTGGAGAAACCAACGCCTTCTTCAACTTTTCAAATGCAGCTCGACATTCTGTTGTAAACTCAAATGGTATTGTTTTGCCTAATAGATCATTGAGAGGTTTAGATACCTTCGAGAAATCTTTGATGAACCGTCTATAGAACCCCTCATGACCTAGAAAATTACGAATGGCCTTAATGTTCCTAGGAGGTGGCAGTTTCTCAATAACTTCTATTTTTGCCTTATCTACCTCTATTCCCCTTGCTGATATCTTATGCCCCAACATGATGCCTTCGCGAACCATAAAATGACATTTCTCCCAATTCAACAAAAGATTCGCTTCTACGCACCTGTGTAACACTTTACACAAATTGGTTAGACAAACATCAAAGGAAGGTCCATGAACCGAGAAATCGTCCATGAACACTCCCATAATTTCACCATTTACATCAGAGAAGATAGAGGTCAGGCACCGCTGAAAAGTAGCTGGTGCATTACACAAACCAAAGGGCATCCGGCGATAGGCGAATGTACCGAAGGGGCATGTGAACGTTGTCTTTTCTTGATCGTTCTGGTGGATTGGTATCTGAAAGAAACCTAAATAACCATCAAGAAAACAAAAATAGGAGTGAAGAGCTAAAGTTCCAGCATTTGATCAATGGAAGGTAAAGGAAAGTGATCTTTCCGAGTGTTGGCGTTCAGCATGCGGTAGTCGATGCACATGCGCCATCCCGTGATAGTTCTTGTCGGAATCAGTTCGTTGTTCGCGTTTGGGACGACAGTGATGCCTCCTTTCTCTGGAAATACCTGTATAGGACTCACCCACGCACTATCCGATATAGGATATATAATTCCGGCGTCTAACAACTTAAGGACCTCTTTCCTGACCACTTCCATCATGTTTGGGTTTAATCTACGTTGATGTTCAATGGAAGTCGTAGCGTCATCTTCGAAGTGAATCCTATGCATGCAAAGGGCTGGACTAAGTCTCCTAATATCCTCTAATGTATAACCTATGGCATCCCTATACTTCCTAAGAGCTTCTAGCAATCGTGCTTTTTGGGATTCGTTTAGGTTATCATTCACTATCAGTGGATAAGTAGATTCGAGTCCAAGAAATTCGTACCTCAACCCTTGTGGTAAGGGCTTCAACTCCCCTTTTGGGGCTTTGTCAACACTCCATTCACGTTTTGGACGCTTGGTTTGGCTGTTAGGCATATCAGAAGTGGTCGAACTAGCGTTGTAAGCCGCTTGAGGCGCGCTGGAATCTGTCTGGCATGCGCGGAGGTTTGTGCACTGGATTATGGCGTTTTCTTGTATTGAATCCCTCCCCATTTGATCTGTGCTTATGTGTTTATGAGTTGAGAAGTCTCCTTGATAAGGATTTTCGAAATTCCATCTTTTTCTTGGGTTACGACCTGTTGTGCTTGGATCGCACAGAAATCTGCTCGGACCGCGTCTAGCTCAGTGTTTAGGATCTCTTTCATCTTCCCTTCGTCCAGAAGCTTTGTGTAATGTTTCACTTCATTAGGGTCATTAGAAAGTCCCTCTCCAGCTGCTAAAAGAGCCATCTCAAGAGAATCCATGTTCCCAAACTCTTCGATAACTTCCTCGGCTAGTTTCTCTAAGACGTCTATGTAAAATACCGAGTCTACCATACAAGGTTGTTTAAGTGTGTCGTTCAAATTAAATTCAACTTCCTCATCTCCAAACTTCAACGCGAGTCTACCTTCTGCACAATGTATGATTGTCTTAGCCGTATTAAGAAATGGCCTACCAAGTATAATTGGAATTTTCTTGTCCTCCATATACAAGACGACGAAGTCAACCGGGACGAAGAACTTCCCCACTTGCAAAGGCACGTCTTCCAGCATGCCCTCGGGTATTCTAATGTTTTGTGTAGGTCGAAGATCCATCCTATTCTTGAGATCCAATTTTTTTTATAATGACAATGGTAGCACGCTTACGCTTGCTCCAACATCGATTAGTGCATGGTTAATTTCATAATCTCCTATTTTACAAGGGATCACGAATATACCTGGATCAGGCATCTTCTTGGGTAGGTTTGGCTGCAGCATCGAGTTAGTCACCATGACGGTTTCCGTCTCCACATATCGCTTGTTTGCAAGTACGTCTTTGAGGAACTTGCCGATGAAGGCATCTTCTTCAACGCTTCGTGGAATGGAATAGTGATGTGCATCTTCTTCAACATCTCAGCAAACTTTGCAAATTGAACATCCTTGTTCTTTTTGCGTTGACGTTGAGGGAATGGCAAAGGAGGAGGCCTCGGTTCGGGTTTGATGTATTTAGGCTCCTCTTCCTCCTCTTTGTGCTCTTCGACGTTGCTGCCCTCTCTCGCTACTGTCTTAGATGATTCTCCATTTTGAAACGTTGAACGAGTGGGCTGATCCAATGGCTTACCACTCCTTGAGTGAATGGCGTTGATTTGCTCACGAGGATTTGCTTCCGGTCGCCCCGGTAATACTCCTTGCAGTCGTGCTGCCCCTTGTGCTTGTTGTGCAACTTTCGTCTCCAATTGTCTAAGATGAGTTTGAAAGCTCTCTAGCTGCTTCTTGGTGTTATCTTGATTCCTCACCAAATTACTCTGACTTTGTTGTATTTCTAACATCAAGTTACCTTGATTTTCTTGGAATTGAAGGAGACGAGTGAACATGGAGTTGATATCGGGGGCTGCTTCGGATTGGTTTGGCTGTGATTGAGACGCACGTGGCTGATGGTTATGAGTTTTGGGGTGTGTCCTTGGCAGACATTTTTTATTTCGTTGCATCATTCGCGGTTGGAAATTCCCTGATAAACGTTGTGCATTGAATGCACCATCGGAATTCTTATACGAAAGGTTAGGGTGATTTCTCCACTCAGGGTTATAAGTGTTACCTAGAGGCTGATTGTTGCTCACATAATTCACCTCATCATACCCTTTAATTCCTTGCTCTTCCGACTGCTCAAAGCAGTTCGATCGATGCGCTTCGGACATCATATTGTAGATTCCACTAATTTGATCTTTTACTTCAGCTATCTCGGCATATAAGGCATGCGTGTCATTCAAGTTAGCTACCCTTGCTGGAGTGCTGCGATTGTATTCTCCAACGGTGTTGCTCCTTCATCAGCCATATGATCGATTAGGTCTTCGATCTGTGGAAACGTGAGATTACTCAAGGAACCTCCAGCAACGGCTATGATCAGAATTCTTGTGTTATCCATGAGTCCTTGCAGAAAATTATGTATGAGATAGCCTTGATGCATGCCGTGATGTGGGAAAAGGCATTGATAGCCTTTGAATTGTTCCCACGCTTCGTATAGACTCTCAACTCCCCCTTGAACGAACGTGTTGATTTGATTCTTGGCAAGCTGAGCTTTACTCTGAGGGAAGAATCGCATCATGAACGTTTCCTCTAGGTACCCCCATGATCCTATAGAGTTTGCCGGTTGGGAATACAACCAGTCTTGTGCTTTATCCTTCACTGAGAATGGTATGGCGGCGAGCATGACGTCCTCATCCAAGATTCTGTCTCCGGTTCTGATAGTTCTGCAGAGCATCTTAAAGTCAGTAAGATGCTGGTTCGGATCCTCGACAGGTCTCCCTCTGAACACTGTGTTACCGAGCATCTGGATGAATGCCGGCTGTAATTCCACACGAGCGTCTCTCCTAGTGATGCATGACAAGAGTTTTGTATGCATAGGGACCGTGTATGATCCATAGGTTATCACTGGTTGCATTTGTGGCACGTTCAAGTCTCGACGTTCTGCCATTAAGTCATCTTCGCTCTTGTATACAATATGTGGTTCGATTACTATATCGGTGTGTAGGTCTAGGTGCACTTGTGTGTTAGCGACCGGTTGGCTTGCACTAGCTCTCGTTTGTCTCCTTAATTCTCTGAGTCTTCTATCAATATCTGGGTCATAAACTAGATCAGCACTCACGGTATCTCTCATGCACAAGTGAGCTGCACGCGATAAAGAAACAATACACAAAAGTCATGTGAGTTCCAATAAGTAAACGAATTTGACTCAAAACAAAGAAAGCAAAAATACGAAAAAGAAACAAATAAGACTCCGGAAAGGACTATGTCTTAATCTAAAAGAATCTAACTCTAAAGCCATAATCATTTCCCCCCAACGGCGCCAAAGACTTGATGTGGTTAATCTCAAGTAATAATTTACCTAGACTAACGCTTCAGCAAGAATATGGATCGTATAGTACCCGGGTCGAACACTAGGAATTGATGCAACTCTAAAGCTAGTAAACTAATGAATAAGACGTGTGAAGTCGATAAGTGATGGGAATGCGAATGCAACTAAACTAAACTAATTAATGGAATAAACTCAATGACTAAACACCACAGGTTTCGACAGATGCACGATGGTGCAACAAAGTTCTAACAAGGTCATGGTTATAGATATCATTACGTATTCGGGGAATTCAAGCTCTTTCCTAGGGAATGACTCTCCCAATGCCTAAACCCACTATCTAGCATGCGTACTACCAATCTCCCAATTGTGTAATCTCACCTACTAGATGCATTAAGATCGCTATCCTAATTCCTAAGTTCAATCAATCGACCGGCCAAGGTTCTAAATCAATTGAGACTTCATATCATGGCTAAGTTCCAAAATCCAATTTATCTCCCAATGCAATTAGATTTTTATAGACATTCATTCAAGTGGCCAACAAGATCAAAAGCATTACGAACAACCAATAAATCCGAAACGATCAAATATTATAACCAAGCATTAAGAACAAAACTTCATTACAAATCAGCAAAGCTTTCTAACCCATGGCTGTGGATCTACTCAAACAAGAACTTAACAAAAGAAACGCAAAATATAATTACATTCTACATGGATAAAGAATGAGATCCCTCCCTATTCTATTACCGACATCTTCAATAGCTCCTCCACGCTCTTGTGTGTGCGTTCTCCGTCCTTCTCTCTCTCTCTCTATGTCTCTGAGTATCTCCACTGGTCTCTGGTTCGTCCCCTAGCCATAGATGGCTTATTTTCTCTTTAATTGCCCGTTGCAACATTCAAATTAGTTAGTTTCGAGATTAACGGACCGCGCAGGTACAACATGCACCCGGTCGTTCAGAAGGCAAGCCCGAGCGTGTACACTTTTCAGCCCGAGCAGGCATGCTTACCCGACCGTGTGGTCCAACAGCCCGAGTCGTGTTCTGTTTCGGGATTTTCAGTCCTAATTGCAGCCCGAGCGGGACCCTTTTGCAGCCCGAGCGGGTCCCTTTTGCAGCACGAGTGGGCATGGTCACACGATCATGTTCACTTTGTGCCCGAGTCGTGTTGTGTTTCGGGGATAATTTGCGCAACTTTTGCCCGAGCGGGCCTCTTCCATGCTCGGGCGTGTAGCACATCAATTGTTGTTTCCGCTCCTTTCGCTCCATGCTTGAGTGTTCAATTTGGATCCGTGGCCATGCACATGTTGTGTCTTGTCATTTAATAACGTTTTCGGGGTGGAATTGACGTAATCACTCGTGTGCTTCATGTCTTCGTTTCCAATACAAAACAAAAAATGGTAGATGAAATCCTCGAATAAACTCAATAAGTCGGTAAAGTACAAGAAATCTAATCAAAACTAAACCTAAGAATCATGTAAATACTACGACGGATTACATGTTATCAGAGTACAAGCAAGGTAAGCAACACGTTGTTGCAGACGCTCTATCCCGAAGGTATGCTTTGGTAACTACTTTAGATGCTAAGTTGCTAGGATTTGAACAACTTAAAGAGATATATGCATCGGATTTGGATTTTGGAGAAGTGTACAAAACATGTGAGAAGTCTGCATCAGGTAATTACTTAAGGCAAGATGGATTTCTGTTTTATGATAACCGTTTATGCGTGGCTAATTGCTCTATGCGAGATCTTTTTGTTAGAGAAGCTCATGGGGGTGGTCTTATAGGTCATTTTTGGAATTTTAAAGACGCTTAAGGTATTACAGGATCATTTCTTTTAGCCGCGTATGACGAGGGACATTGAACGAATTTGCAGAAGGTGTGTCACGTGCAAACAAGCTAAGTCTAAAGTTCAACCTCACGATTTGTATACCCCTCTACATAACCCGACACATCCTTAGAATTACATATCTATGGATTTTGTGGTTGGCTTGCCTAGAGCTAAGACTGTAAATGATTCTATCTTTGTGGTTGTTGATAGATTTTTGATGTGCGTTTTCTCAAGTAATAAATTACCTAGACTAACGCTTCCGCAAGAATACGGATCGTGTAGCACTAGGGTCGAACACAAGGAATTGATGCAACTTTAAAGCTATTAGACTAATGAATAAGACGTGTGAAATCAAATAATGGATGGAATGCAAATGCAAACTAAACTAAACTAATGAAAGGAATGACTCAAAGACTAAACACCATAGGTATCAAGAGTCGCACAACGATGCAACGAAGTTCTAACAAGATCATTGGTCTTAGATACTATCACGAGTTCAGGGAATTCAAGCTCTCCTATAGGAACTGACTGGCGTAGACTTGTCCACTATCTAGCATGCGTATACCAATATATCTATTGCGCATCTCACATACATAGACGCATTACGACCGCTATCCTAATCCCTAGATTCCATCGGTTGACCTGGCGTAGATTCTAAACCGATTAAACCCTAAATCATGGCTAGGTTCCAAAGTCTAATGCCCTAGCGTAGATTTATTAGACTTCTAATATCATCCATTCGAGTGGCGTACAAGAATGAAAGCATTAAACACAACCAATCACTCTGAAAACACGATCAAGTAGCGAATTCATTCATCTCAAGTGGCGCAAGTGTGAAAGCATTAAGATCCACCATTCATTAAGCACAAGACTTCACTACATATTGACAATACTCTCTAACCCATGGTTGTAAATCTACTTGGACATGAACTCAGAAAACGAAACACAAGAGAAAACTATATTCGACATTGATAAAGAAAGAGGTTCTTCCCTATTCATATACTGACGTCTTCAATAGATCCTCCATGCTTTGGATCCCTCGTTCCGTCCTTCTCGATCTCTCCAAGTGTGTCCTCTAATTTCTCTGAATCGTCCCCTCCTCCAATCTGGTTCGAATCCCCTCTATTTAGATCTGATTTCTCCTTATTTGGCCGTTCTAAAACTTAGGAATTAGTTGAGAAAAACAAGGACCCGAGCGGGCACAGCCTCTACCCGCTCGTGCATAACTTATGCCCGACCGTGTGCCTCATTTAGCCCGAGCGGGCACCCATGCCCGATCGTGTAACTCTTCAGCCCGAGTCGTGCAAACCTACGGCGAATTTGGCAACCATTAATGCCCGAGCGGGCACTCCTTTTCCACCCGAGCGGGCACACCTTCCTGGTCGTGTTCCTTGAGCGCCCGAGTCGTGCAAAGCTACGGGGGTGTTTGGCCTTAATTCCTCAACTTGTGCCCGAGCGAGTACTCTCCATACCCGAGCGTGCAGGTCTTGGTTGTTTCCGCTCCTTTTACTCGGTGTTTAAGTGTTCACTTTCAATCCATGTCCTTGCACAAGTTGAACCTTGTCATTCAACTACGTTTTCGGGGTTAAATCGCCATAATCTCTCGTGTTTCTCCTCATGTCTTCGTTTCCTATACAAAACACGAAATGTAGATGAAGTCTTCGAATAAACTCGATAAATGTATGAAATCTAAGTAATCTACTCAAAACTAGACCTAAGAATTACGTAAATACTACAAATGATTACGTGTTATCAATTTTCTAAGATTTCACATTTCATAGCCTTCCACAAAACCGATGATGCATTGCACGTAGCGAATCTATTCTTTAAGGAAGTAGTCAAGTTGCGTGGGATGCCTAGGACAATAGTTTTGGATAGAGATACGAAGTTCCTTAGTTATTTATGGAAGACTCTATGGGCTACGCTAGGATCTAAGTTATTGTTTTCCACGATGTGTCATCCGCAAACTAATGGTCAAACCGAGGTAGTTAACTTATGATCTTGTTTCTGTACATGATTGTCGCATGATTTTAGATTTATTCCGATAGTAGAAATGTTTACGTGTGAGTTTGTATCCGTTTTACTTGATTTCGTATTTTCATGTTCTTATTGGTTTTTATGCGTATTTGGTTCTTTTAGGAGCTAAAAAACATACATGAGACAAAGTACGAGCATAATAGATTATAACGGAGCAAACGGGATGAGAAACGAGCAAGGAATGCAACTTGACATGGGGAGACAAGGCCCCCCGCGGGGTGTCTTCCTTAGCCCGGGCCGGGTGGTGTTCCAGAAGTTGTTGCCCGAGTCGTGCTAGCCCTTAGCACGCGCGATCATGGATAAAATGAGGACCCCATGCGGGTTGCCTTGCGAGCCCGTGCGCGGCATGCCTATAACAACTTCTCTAGAATGTCTCCTGATAACGTCTATTTTTTTCTAGTACTTTCATCTATTTTCATAGTTAGTTTCATCATTCATTTGATTTTACCAAGCATTAAGCATAATTATCATCCCGTTTTCAGTCATTTTGGAGCTAACATACGTGCCAAGATAAAGTGCAAACATCGAGGATCATCACGGGACAAACGGGACGAGAATCGGCATGGAAAAGCCACTACCCGCGCGAGTACTTCTCTAGCCCGAGCGGGCAAAAGTTACGGCGATTTTGTCCAGCAATTTGTGCACGATTCGGGCAAGAAAAAACACGATCGGGGCCTCAGCCCGAGCGGGCACAAGCCATGCCCGAGCCGGCACCATTTCAGCCCGAGCGGGCACCCCTTTTTCATCGCGTTTTTGCGCGATCGTCTGCGCCGTACCCGAGCGGGTCACTTTCCTTGCCCGAGCGGGTCGCGGCCGTCACCTGCAACTTCAAATAAGTTAATTTGACTTAAAACAAGGGGAAGTTCTTGGGGGACTTATACAATAAGGAAAACACCCTTAGAGAAGAGGAATAAAGTCATATTTGGCTGGAGGAAGTAATAGAAACGTTGCCAACTTAATCAAGATTTGGAAAACTCAAGAAAAGGCAACAAAGTGAGGTGGCTGCTGTGATGAAGGGGGAGAGCTTTAGAGGGACGAATGGAGACAAAAAGTGAGAGACAAGAGAGATCACACAGAGAGAGAAAGAGGAGAGCAGCACGCACACACAAGGGCGAATGACGAAGCGACGAAGCCGGAGCGCGGAGGAGCTATTGAAGACATCGATAGTAGAATAGGGAGGGATCTCATTATTTATCCATGTTGAATATAGTTATCTTTTGTGTTTCTTTTGCTGAGTTCATGTCCGAGTAGGTCCATAGCCATGGGTTAGAGAGCTTTGCCGATATGTAATGAAGTTTTGTTCTTAATGCTTGGTTATAATATTCGTTCGTTTCGGATTGATTGGTTGTTCGTAATGCTTTTATTCTGGTTGGTAGCTTAAATGAATGATAATAAAAATCTAATTGCATTGGGAGATGAGTTGGATTTTGAAACGTAGCCATGATATGAAGTCTCAATTGATTTAGAACCTTGGCCGGTCGGTTGATTGAACTTAGGAATTAGGATAGCGATCTTAATGCGTCTAGTAGGTGAGATACACAATTGGAAGATTGGTATACGCATACTAGATAGTGGGTTTAGGCATCGGGAGAGTCATTGATGTGCGCAGACTCAAGTAATAAATTACCTAGACTAACGCTTCCGCAAGGTAACGGATCGTGTAGCAACTAGGGTCGAACACAAGGAATTGATGCGACTTATAAGCTATTAAACTAATGAATAAGACGTGATGAATCTAATGATAGAAGGAATGCAAATGCAAATGCAAACTAAACCTAAGATGGGAATGACTCAGCGACAAATCACCATAGGCTAAGTTCCGAAGTCTAATGCCCTGGCGTTGGTTTATTAGACTCCTAACATCATTCATTCAAGTGGCGTACAGGTAATGAAAGCATTAAGAACAACCATAAGATCTGAAAACATAATAAAATACCGAATTCATTCATAACGAGTGGCGTACAAGTATGAAAGCATTAAGATCCACCATTCATTAAGCACAAGACTTCTCTACATGT
>CM071864.1:17959111-18022619 GCA_036759665.1 Gynandropsis gynandra | reverse complement strand
GCGGGCACAGCCTTTACCCGCTCGTGCAGGCCTTGTACCCGACCGTGTACATCCATTTTCACCCGATCGGGCACTCATGCCCGAGCGTGTTCTTCTTCAGCCCGAGTCGTGCAAACCTACGGCGCATATTGATGACCATTAACCCGAGCGGGCACTCCTTAGCCACCCGATCGGGCACACATGCCCGACCATGTTCCTTGAGCACCCGAGTCGTGTAAAGCTACGGGGTTGTCATGGCATCAATTACCCGAGCGGGCACCTTCTAATGCCCGATCGTGCACGACCTATAATGATGTTTTCGCTCCGTTCGCTTGGTGTTTGCACGTTCTCTTCAATCCACGGTCTTGCACAAGCTGAACCTTGTCATTTTGGGGTTAAATTGCCAATTTCTCTCGTGTTTCTTGACATGTTTTCGTTTCCTACACAAAACACGAAATGTAGATGAAATCCTCGAATAGACTCGATAAATGAATGAAATCTAATAAATCTACCTAAAACTAGACCCAAGAATGACATAAAAACTACTACAGATTACGTGTTATCAGTCATTCCCGAGAAAAGAGCTTGAATTTCCCGAATACGTAACGATATCTATAACCATGATCTTGTTAGAACTTCGTTGCATCATCGTGCATCTCTCGAAACCTGTGGTGTTTAGTTCATTGAGTCTTAATTCGATGGCTACAAAAGGAATACCTTAACAATACAAGAAGTTCCTGTGACCCGTGCTAAGGCTGGGAAGCTCAAAGAAGCCATCGAAGGACTACTTGTAGCCATGCGGGTTCAGGACGAGTGATCATCTCGTTTTTATACGTATTTCTCGCATGATTTTAGAGATGTTTATGATATAGATACGATGATTACGTATGATTTTGTATCGGTTTTACTCGTTTTTGTATTTTCGGGTCCTTAGAGGTTGTAATGCAAATTCGGTTCATTTTAGAGCTAAAAGACGTACACGAGACAAAGTACTAACATCGAGGATCATCACGGACCAAACGGGATGAGAATCGGCGAGGAATAACACAGCCCACGTGGGGCATTCACCTAACCCGCGCGGGGCTTGACTCCCAGCAACTTCAGCACGAGTCGGGGAGGTCCTCAGCATGCACAGGTCCTCAAGACAAGCTCAGCCCGCGTGGGGAACTCCCTAGTCCGTGCGAGGCCTTTGGTTCGGCATTTGGTCCAGCAAAATAAGCACGGGTCCGGCAGGCCATCAGCACGCACGAGCTTCACCATGAGAATCAGCCTGCGCGGGGCACTCATTAGCCCGCACGGGGAGGCCTTGTTTCCCGCGAACACAGCACACCACAGCCGCACGGAGCATACACTCAGTCGCGCCTGGGTCGCGTCCGTCACCTGCGAAAACCAGAAAAGTAAATTTGTCTAAACACGAAAAGGAACTCGTTAGTTACTAAAAAGGAAAACGGTGTTAGAGAAGAGGAATAAGAGATATTTTTCTAGAGAAAGGAATGGAAATGTTGCCCAATTTAATCAAGAATGGAAAACACCAGAAAAGGTAAAACGATGGCTGCTGCGACAAAGAGGAAGAATTGAACGGCCAATAGGAAAAACAAGGAGCAAAAGGAAAAAAATAAGAAGGAAAGACAAGCAGAGGAGCTAGGGGTCGAGAGGATTCAGTTAGAGTTAGTTTTGAGATTTCATACGTGAGAGGGAGGAGAGAGAGAATCGGAGAAGAAGGACACTCTTGCGGAGGAGACATTCAAGGGGCATTGGAGATCAATTGAAGGCTTCGGTTTCGTTTTGTTTTTATGTTCTTTAGACTTTCTACTTGGATTATGTTTTCTTTCAAATGCATGAGCGAGTAGTTGTTTTGTTCTAGGAGAAGGGATTAGCCCATGGCTATCCCGAAACCACCTTGATTTATCTTTGAATGCAATTTCCCGTTTTCGTTTATCTATTCTTTGTCTGAGAGCTTGAATGACTTGTATTTACTAAGGCCAAGTAGATGCATGTGTTAGGTATTAGGAGAAGGACCAAAAGGAGAATTCTAGTCCTAGAAGATTAGGTTTAGAATAACTGAGGTTAGGCTACGAAAGTAGGGTAGCAACGGTTGAGGGTAAAATGGATTAATCACAGGTCTTATGGGTTTAGTTCAAGGTGTCAGCCACGAAAGTATGGGATAACTTGACTAGATCACATGTCTATGCCTCGAGAGAGGGTAGATATCATATTAGGATCGGCTGCCTTAGATAACTTGATCGGGATTGCATGATTAGATAGGTTGATTGTTGGTTTCGGTAGTCTTGTGGTGAAACCGGATTCCTAGAACGTTTGTCTCACTGTTAAGAACTCGTAGTTTATTTGTTATTAGTATTTCAATCTTAAAAACCAATATTCGTTCATTTGCAAGTTTGATTCGTAGTTTGAGTTTAGGTTGTCTTGCGTAGTCCCTGTGGGATCGACATCTAAAGTACTACACACGTCCCGTGCAATTGCGGGTAGTTTAGGTTATTTGTTTAACTTTGAATACGCATCAACGAGTGCTTGACTCCACAAGAAAACTTCAACATCCAAGTCGTACTTCAGGCCGAAGATCATTTGACAATGATCTATAAATAGGCAAGTGTTTCGTGTGTACTCTTATCCCATCGTTGGTTTTGTTCCACGCGATTTTCCAGCGACAGGTTTTTAACGAGGTCACGAATCATTTACGTCTGCCTATTTGTTGATTTGAGGCTTTATACTTCGATCGTATTGAAGCAAATTATCCTTATCTTTGTTTTATTTTAAATTTCCAAATTTTTATTGCCTTAATCAAAAGTAAAAGAACATTAAATGTGGCATTGATGTCTTGCATGACTTCTCCTCTTTATGTAGCCGGCCGCCCTCCACCCCCCTTGTAAACATCATATTTCTTTTTGAATTTTTAAATCTTTTCTCTTTTAGAAACCTATATTGTCCGTGTGTAATATCTGACTAACACATTTCGATTTCTTTGGTGTGTCATATCCAACGAAGGCAATCTTAGGTATATCAAAGTCTTCTGCAACTCTGGTGCGACAACTCATTCCACACACCTTGTGTAGGGGAGTCTCTCGGCTCAGCTGTAGTAAGGGTTATCCTGTGACTACCTACGTTCTTAAGTGTCGATTCAGCGAGGAACTCATCAGTGTTAAAATCATAAAAAAATAAATAAAATCATAAAAACGAGACCTGCAACCGTAACTTCAGCTTTCCTATCCTCCATCAGAGCTTCACGTCGAGGATGTCGTTCAATTCAAGTCAGGGGGAGTAGCTCACGTTTGTCAGGTGATTTGATTTTGTTTTCTTTTGTTTTTCTCTTTTATTTCTTAGTTCTTAGTTTAGTTTTAGTTTGTTTTTTTTTTTCATTAGTCAGAGTCGTCCCATGCACTTATTGGGTACCACATTTGACATGAACCTTAAATCTAGAATGCTTACGAAGTTGGCCATTTCCGTGATATGTTTCATGTTAGAGCGTATTAGTCTGTTGAGAAACGAGTAGGTCGCAAGTCATTGGGAATCCTAGTGTTTCTCATGGGAAGTTTAGACGAGGTTGCTAGGTTAGTTTTGTTGATTCTCTCTATCCAAATGATTATACTTCATGTGAATGTTGAGCTTGTTCACGAGGATAATGTGATCATATGTATTGAGCTTGTTTTGCAAAATAAGAGCGCACACTAACACTCCTCTATCGATAGAAATAATGCCTAAAAATCATGATCTAAAATCGATATAAGTGCATCGACCTTGTTACTTTTTCGATTGATTTGTTTTCTTATAGGTACCATGGTGAATCTAAGATGAACACTGAAAGTTATTAGGCAAAATTTGCTTTAACTTGCTTATTGATTGATTAGGTTTGCTTTAGCGGTATTTCTAGGGGAAATGGGAATTCTCAATTTTTTTATCTCCCATGTGTTCCACGTTCACGATTTTTATATTTCATTATTCACCTCAAGTAATGAATACATAGACTAACGTTTTCACAAGAATACGGATCGTGTAGTACAAGGGTCGAACACTAGGGAACCGATACAACAATAGAGTTATTAAAACAATGAATAGGACATGTATAAATCAAGTGATTGGAATGCAAAGTACAGACTAAACTAACTAACTAACGGGATAAACTCAATAAAATAAAGTACCATAGGTTTCAAGAAATGCCAGGACATGTAATGGACGTTTCTATGAATAATGAAATGGGATCATCTCGATAAATGGGAAACTCAAAATCAATTATCGGAAGGGACTCTATTGGCACCTAACTCCATACCTAGAAAATCAACTTACTCATCTGCCGATGCACCAAATCTTACATCTAGATACATTAAGATCGGTGGGAAACTTAACTTTAATAGGGAAATCAACCTCAATAATCGGGATTCCTAAAATAGATTAACTTATTAACCTAATTCATTTTAGGGTTATTTCCACGACTTAAATCTGACCTCCCAGCCTTGACAAGCCTCTAAATTAATTCAAACAAGTGATCAACAAGGATGAAAGCATTAAAAACAACCTATCAAACCAATTGAGAGAACAAATCCAACATCAAGAATTAAAATACAAACAAATCCAATATAGTGATGCAACGAAGTCCTATTCAAGATCATGGTTATAGATATTATCATGTATTGAAATTCACCCAATTGCTTAATGTCACCTACTAGATGCATTAAGACCGCTATCCTAATTCCTGAGTTGAACCGACCGACCGACCAAGGTTCTAAATCGATTAAGACCTCATATTATTTCTAAGTTCCAAAATCTAATCCATCTCCAATTGAAATCAGATTTTTATGATAATTCATTCAAGTGGCGTGCAAGAACAAAAACATTAAGAACAATCTATCAATCTGAAAATGATCAAATACTATACTAAAACATTAAGCACAAGCCTGCATTACATATCGCAAAACTCTTACCCGTAGCTACCGAACTATTCTCTAAACATAAAACAAAACGAAAACATATCTTCCCTTCTCTTCTTCAGCTCCAAATAGTCCTTCTCCAGCCTCTCTCTCCCTGTCCAAATTCCTCCTGGCCAATCTCTCCCCCTTTCCCTTTCGTGCTGATTTCCTCTTCTCTAATCGTTTTCTTTTTCTCGGTTTCAATTTTCTTGGCTTTCCTTTCTTTGTGTGCAGCGGTTTTTTTCCTTTTCTTCTTGTGCAGCGGTTGTGCAGCCTTTGGTTTCCTTTTTCTTGTTGTAGCTGATTTCCATTTTGTTGCTCCAACTGATTTTCATTTTGTTGCTCCAGCGGCTTGGTTTCCATTTTTTTGCAGCGGTTGGCAATTTACATTTTGTATTCCAGTGCCTTTCTTTCATTTTGTGTAAGCCATTTTCCCTTTTCATGTTACAACCGTGGTCTTCCAATTGTTGTTCCAGCAATCGGAAATTTCAATTTTGTTCCAGCCGTGTTTCCATTTATGTGCAGCAGTTGTTTCAATTTTTGTGAGTGGCACCCACTGTTTCCATTTTTGTATGCCAACCCTGTGTTTCTATTTCTTGTGACCGAAGGGGGCTTGGATGTTGTGTGTGTACAACTGAGCTTGAAGTAGTTTTGCCAACAATTCCCGACATTTGCTCGTGTTTGTAACCGATATCTCATTTCTTTAAAAGCACGAGAAAATGCAAGAAGAAGACTAAATTGTACTTAATACTTGGTAAAGTCCAAATAAATGATAAAATTAGCTCTATATGGATATGAAAATAATAGAACAAATATGAGATTATCAGAAACGATAGCACATTCAAATTGAACGCCCAACGAATGAAGCTCTACAACACAGATAACACGGATAGCAATCGAACTTTTTTCGCTCTTTCGGAACCAACAGACACTTAGAGCATCTCGGGAGGCAACCTGAGCTTCTTTTCCTTTTATTTATTTCTTTTTATTTCTTAGAACTCAACTCTTCTTCTTTTCGCACACATGCACTCTACTAGTAGCCTCGATGTATTGTACTCTCTATTTAAGATTGTTTGACTTTTTGTTTTCCATTTCGATATCATCAACAATAAAGGAGAGACGCATATATCTAGCTCCATCAACTCGGGACAGAAAGAACACACCAGGTGCACACGTTCATACCCTCTTTATCTTCCCCCGAGTTATGGCATGCGAGTTCCTCTGATAGATTTTGAACACCGAGATTGTGTTTCGTTCAAATCTTGGGAAGGGGTTGATTAGGATTAGATGTTCAGTTCTTTGTATTGTGTTAGCATTCATTTTATTTTCTTAGTATTAGACGGATGTATATCTAGCATGATACTTTGAACATTAGCCATGTGTGTGCGACTTTGTCAAAACAAAAGCCTAAGTTGGCCTAAAAAGACTTTTAGATTACAGATAGTCTAGAAGTTGTGCATGAATTCCGTGATTCATGGTTGCATTTCGCCCCCTAGATTTCAGTCTGAAGCGTCTATATTGATGAGTGTTCATATTGCATAGCAATCACATAGGTTTTTTTATCACATTTTGAGGATATTTCAATGTTTTGTATGCGATTGTGTGCATATTTCTACAATATATTCCTTGCAAGTGCCTTTTTTATTTAGACGCAAAAATAAAGAGTATATAGAGCAAAAAGGCCACATATATCGATCGCGGCAGGAACATGAGGTTAAATTGGAGAAGATATGACGAAGAAATTACTCGGGGTAGCAACAAACGGCCGAGATTTTGGAGTGATGACTCTGTCAAGCAACAAACGTTCAAGATTTGAGTGATGACTCAGACATATAGGTTTAGAAAAGTTTAGGTTAAGCTACGAAAGTAGAAAAACCTGGATTGAGGATTCATAAATGAATAACAAAGCTTAATGGGTGTAGACTAGTTAATTAGCCACGAAAGTAGGAGGTTTGATAGTTTACGCACGTCTCTAGGCGTTTAACAAGGATAGTTGATAGATTAGGATTGTTTGCCTTCATATTGGATGGGAAAAGTATGAGTAGTCGATTGATATGCATTGTTCTAAGAGCTTAGTTGTGTAACCGTATCCTAAGATGTTTGTTTGATTGCTTTCAGCATTAATTTATTAGTCGTCATTAGTTTAGTTTCATTTCATCACTCTTTATTCAATTTTCAAGCATTGATTTGATAATTTTAGTTTGGTTGTGTTGCTGGTCCCTGTGAGATCGACACCTAGATTCTACACTACATACGTCGCTTGCACTTGCGGAGTAGGTTTAGGCTTTATTTAACTTAAACGCGCATCATATATCTTCGAGCATACCGTTCATTCTTTGCTAAGTAGGATATTTGATTTGGTTTATCTCAAGTAATAAATACCTAGACTAACGCTTCCGCAAAAGTACGGATCGTGTAGTAAAAGGGTCGAGCACAAGAGAATCGATGCAACTCTAAAACTTGTAAACTAATGAATAGGATGGTTGACAAATTAATAGGTTAATTAGAAGTAAAGACTAAACTAATCTAAACGAGGTAAATTCAATAAGATATAACACTATAGGTTTTGAGAGATGCATGATAACTCAGTGAAGTTCTGACAAGATCATTGGTCGTAGATATTATCACGATTTCAGGGAATTCAAGCTCTAATATTGGAACTCACTAGCATAGACTTGTCCACTACCTAGCGTGCGTACTACCAATCCTCCGACTGCGTAATCTCACCCAGTAGATGCATTAAAACTGCTATCCTAATCCCTAGATCCAATTGACCGACCTTGCATAGATTCTAAATCAATTGAGATCCTAAAACATTGCTAAGTTACAAATGTAATCCCCTGGCGTAGATTCATTAGACTTCTACAATCATTCATTCAAGTTTCGTGCAGGAACGAAAGCATTAAGAACATCCAATCATTCTGAAAACGATCAAATACCAAAATCATTTATTCAGATTGCGTACAAGAATAAAAGCATTAAGAACAACCAAACATTAAGCACAAGACTTCATTACATATCGCTAAAGCTCTCTAACCTGTAGCTACTAAACTACTCGGACATGAACATAAAAAAACGTAAAAAAATCTATATTCAACATAGATAAAGAACAAGATTACTGCCTATTATAATACCGATGTCTTCAGCAGTTACTCCGTGTTCCGAGTTCGTCGCCCCTTTCTCCAGCCTTCCGGCGTGCTGCACTCTCTCTTTCCTCTTTCCTTTCTTTCCTTTTCACCTTCTTTACTCTTTTGCCGAATCTAAGCTCTCCAACCCTTTCCTTTTCATCCTCCTTTCCTCTTTCTACTCGTTTTGATTTTTCTCGGTTTCCATTTTCTTTAGCATCTTATTTCCCTTTTCCTCTTGTGCAGCAACGTTTCCTTTTCTTTTCTCCTCCTTTCCTCTTTCGCTTGCAACCTTCTTTCTCTTATCCATGCGTTTCCATTTATTGTTCCAGCAGCCATTTCCATTCTCTATCTCCAACGGTTGCAGTTTCCAATTCTTGTGTAGGCGGCTATCTTTCCATTTTTGTGTAGGTGGTTGGAAGTTTACATTTTGTTCTAGCAATTTGCTTCTACTTTATGTAAACCATGTTTCTTTTTCATGTTCCAACAGTGCTCTTCTTGTTTTTGTTCCAGCAACCGAAATTTTCCAATCTTTTGAGCCGCAGCCTACGATTTGTCCATTTTGTGAGTCGTTTATTTCCTTTTCTTTGTGGCTGTGTGCCTTCTTTGCAGTCCACCTGTCCTTTCTTCCATTTTTCTTCTTTGATTCAAGATCCTTGGATGTTGACCGCGCATAGTTGATAGAAGAGTGGTTTTTGCTTCATTTCCTTATGTTTGTACCCCCGATATTTCATTTTCTTCAATAACACGAGAAAACGCTAGAAGAGGACTAAATGATGCTTAATGCTCGGTAAAGTCTATATAAATGGTTAAACTAACTATGAAAATGGACTAAAATATTATAACAAAATAGACGTTATCAAACTCCGCCAAACTTGAACATTTTCTTGTCCTCGAGTAAGACTAGAACTAAGCATGAGAAGAGTTAGTAAACAACTGAATACTAGCAAAATCAATTCGAAAAATCAGTCATCGTACACAACAACGCGTCACATGACATAGACCTAAGTGTGCCTAGTTTAGACCTCTATTTACCGAGAGGCACTAATCATGCATTCCTACACATATTCTAAGTTCATTTCACTAACCCCTAGACGACATCCAAGCGATCTCCATACCTATTCTCTTATGCTCACGTGAGATACAATTCTAAAGACAATCATTTTTCTTCTTCTTTTTTCTTTTTTGGTTTTTTTCTTCTTTTCGGTTTCCACTCATTTTTTAAAAATTTGCGCTCGGTTTCTAGGAAATCAGAGTTGAAGAGGAAAGCCTTCTACTTAGACTCAGGTTTCCGATTGGCACACTCATAAGGTCTTGTAACCTCAACGGAGTGAAGATGTTGCGTCATTGCAGATTTTTTTCTTTTGAATAGACTATTGTGATTACGCATCGACTCTAACCCTTATGACATAGAAAAACAGCCTCGACCCACCACTTAGACCTGAACCATCAATATCGATGCACTCATGTCAATGTAAGACTGAAATAGTCAGAGAACTCATTCTATTGACAGCAGAGTGTAAGTGCATGGAAATATAGCAATCGAATCAAATCAAAGACTGAATGGTATGCTCGAAGGTATAAATACTTGGGATTGAAACCTAAGGGTCGAAATACAACTATATTCTATGGATTCATGCATGACTACTAACTGATCAATATCTATAGGTGTTTCTCAAAAAGACTAGACTTTTGTTCCCGATTCGACAAAGTTGCATAAAGATGGCTAAAGTTCGAAATTTTTTGTACTAGATATCCGTTCGTCTAATCCTAACGAAACAAACGTAAATGCTAAAATAAAATGAAACACTCAGCATCTAATCCTAATCACAATCATGACACTTTTAAGAGTACCCCCCAGGCTTGAACGGAACACTGTCTCGGTATTCAAAACCTAAGAGAAAGACTTGCGTGCAAAAACTCAGGGAAAATAAAGTAGATAGGAACGTGTGCACCTGATGTGTGCTTGATGTCCCGTGTTAATGCAGTGTGGTGTATGCGTCTCCCCTTTTGTTGTGGATGATGTTGAAGTGGAAAACCTTTAACAAAAGTCAAACAACCTTAAAGACAGAGTACGATACATCGAGGTTGTTAGAAAAGTGCATATGTGTGAAAAGAATAACAGTCGAATTCTGAAAAACAAAATAAAACGAAATAACTAAAAGGATACGGGACTCGGATTGCCTCTCTAGAAGCGTTGTTTAAGGTTACGAGCTTGACCAAGACGTGCCACTCATTAGGTGGACGTCCTCGACGACATTGTGTGCGTAGTGTATCGCGTGCATAGGATGCTCAATTGGGTATAGCATACGGATCAGTTGGGTTCCTTGCACAATCGGTCATGTCCTCCCTAAGCTCAGTCGTGTTTGGCCAAGCTGTCCATATGTCCGGTTGTGCACTTCATGAAACTTGTTAGGCGTTCATCTCTCATTTCCTTCAACGTCTCCTGAATTTGTTGTTGCGTGATCCCTTCTGGTGAAGGCTTCATCTTCACCTTAGGTGCCTTGTCGATGCTCCAATTTGGTGCTGGACATTTGGTGTCGCTTCTCGGTGTCTCGGGATTGTTTATGTATTACGTCGCATGTGAGGGGTGGGGTGGGTTTCCTTCTTCTTGCCTTCGTGCAGCAGCTCATTTGAGTCCTTATATAATCCTTCTCCAGCTGCTAAGAGAATCATTTCTGGGGAATCCATACTCCCAAATTATTCAAGTACTTCCTCGGCTAATTTCTCCGAGACGCCGATGTGGAACATCAAATCGATCATGCACGATTGCTTAAGTGTGTCATTCAAGTTGAAGTCCACTTCCTCCTCGGGTTTCTTCTTATGCTCATCAATGTCCATAGCCTTATCCGTTGATGTGTTAGATGGTTTCCCCTTTTCAAATATCGAAGAAGTTGGTTGATCCACCGTTGACGTTGTGGGAATTGAAATGAAGGCGGCCTCAAATCTGGTTTTAAGTACTTTGGCTCCTCTTCCTCCTTGGTTTTCTCCTTAAATTCGTTAATAGCCTTTTCCACTAATGTGATCGATGATTCATCTTCTTTGAATGTTATGGGAACGGGCTGATCCAGCGCCCTACCTCTCCTTAAATGGATGGCATTAATTTGCTCACAGGATTCGATTCGGATCTCCCCGGTAGAACTCCTTGTGGACGTGCTACCCCGTGTGATAATTGTGCAATTTGCGTCTCCAAGTGTCTAAGATGAGTTTGAAAGCCCTCTATCTGCTTCCTTTTCTCTCTTTCTCCGCTTTCATTACCATCAATAGATTTTTCGAATTTATCAGCACTTCCATCAATAGGTTGCTTTGATCTTGTTGTACTTGGACGAAGCGGGCGAACATGGCAGTAACATCGTGGGCTGCTTCGGGTTGGATTGGCTGTGGTGTACATGATCCATACCCTTGATTATGGGGCTGCATTTTTTGCTAGAATTTCAGATTTTGTTGCATTAATCGCGGCTGAAAATTTCACACTGTTGGGGTTCTTATACGAGAAGTTTGGGTGATCTCCCCACCCCGGGTTGTATGTATTCCCGAAAGGCTGGATGTTAACCACGTAATTCACATCCTCATAACCCCAAACTCCTTGTTCGTTGGACTGTTCTGAATAGTGCAGACGGTGTGATTAAGATAGCATATTATAAATTCCCGCAACCTCATTAATGTTACCTCACAAAATAAAAAACACAAAAATCGATTAAGCTCTGAGAGGAAAAAAATAACTCAAAGAGAAAAGAAAATTAAAAATATGAAAAACAACTAAAGACTTCGATAATGACTGTGTCCTAATTCAAAAGTATCCTAACTCTAAACTCGTAATCAATTCCCCGGCAACGGCGCCAAAATCTTGATGTGGTTAATCTCAAGTAATAAATACTTAGACTAACGCTTTCGTAGTAATACAGATTATGTAGTACCAGGGTCGAATACAAGGGAATCGATGCAACTCCAAAGCTAGTAAACTAATGAATAGGACGATTAAAAAATTAATCATTGAATTTGAAGAAAAGACTAACTAATTTAAACGGTTGTAAATTCAATAAACTAAACACTACAGGATTCGAGAGATGCACGATAATGCAAAAAAGTTCTAACAAGATCATTGGTCTTCGATATTATCACCAATTCAGGGAATTCAAGCTCTAATATTGGAACTGACTGCCGTAGACTTGTCCACTACCTAGCGTGCGTACAACTAAAATTCCAACTGTGTAATCTCACCCACTAAATACATTAAGACTGCTACCCTAATCTCTAGATCAAATTGACCAAACTTGCGTAGATTCGAAATCAATTGAGATCTTAAATAATGGATAAGTTCCAAAGTCTAATCCCTTGCCATAGATTCATCAGACTTCTACAATAATTATTCAAGTTGCGTGAAAGAATGAAAGGTTTAAGAACAGCCAATCATTCTGAAAATGATCTAAGAACAGCTCCGCTGCATTCCGAGTTCGTTTCTCCAGCCTTCCGGCGTGCTGCCCTCTCTCTTGTTCTCTCGTGTGTGTTGTGTTCTGAGTTTTCCGCTTGACCCCTTCGTACTCTTTCCTCTTTCGTTTCTTTCCTTTTCTCCTTCTTTCCTCTTTGACCAAATCTAAGCTCTCCTACCCTTTCCTTTTCGTCCTCCATTCCTCTTTCAAATCGTTTCCTTTTTTCTTTGTTTCCATTTTCTTCAGCAGCTTGTGTTTCATTTTCCTCTTGTGCAGCAATGTTTCCTTTTCTTTTCTCCTCCTTTTCCTCTTTGACTTGCAGCCTTCTTTCTCTTATCCATGCATTTCCATTTTTTTTTCAGCAGCCATTTCCATTTTCTATCTCCAACTGGTGCAGTTTCCAATTCTTGTGTAGGTGGCTATCTTTCCAATTCTGTGTAGGTGGTTGGAAGTTTACATATTGTTCCAACAAATTGCTTCTATTTTATGTAAACCATGTTTTCTTTTCATATTCCAACTGTGCACTTCTTATTTTTGTTCCAGCAACCTTAAGTTTCAATTCTTTTGAGCAGCGGCCTAAGTTTCCAATTTTTTTAGCCGCATATTTCCTTTTCTTTGTGGTCGTGTGCTTTCTTTGCAACCCAACCGTCCTTGCTTCCATTTTTCTTCTTTGGTTCAAGATCCTTGGATGCTGACCATGTATAGTTGATAGGAGAGTGGTTTTTGCTTAATTTCCTCATGTTTGTACCCCAATATTTCATTTTCCATAATAACATGAGAAAACCCTAGAAGAGGACTAAATGATGCTTAATGCTCAGTACAGTCTAAATGAATGGTTAAACTAACTACAAAAATGGACTAAACTAATATAACAAAATAGAAGTTATCAATACTTTCTTCATTTACTTCTCGAATTTTTATGATTCCATGTGCTTACATTCCGTTATGAATAGGATATAGTCTCTAGCTATTTCCACCTTACATTGACAGGAGTCCATTGATCTGGATGGTTCAGGTCTAAGTGGTGGGTTGAGGCCATTTTTCTACAGCCTAAGGGTTAGAGTTGATGCGTAATCATAATAGTTTAGTCTAAAGAGAAACAAATTCTTGAATGACGCAACCTCTTCACTCTACTAAGGTTACAAGACCTTATGAGTGTGCCAATCTGCAACTTGGATCTAAGTAGAAGGTTTTCCTCTTCAGATCCGACGTCCTAGAAACTGAGAGCGAATTTTCAAAGAGAAAATATAGAAACCTAAAAAAATGAAAATAGAAGAATGAAAAGAAAAAGAGAAAAGAAGAATAAGATAAGTGTCTTTAAGAAACGATATCTCAAGCAAGCGTAGGAGAGATTGTATGCAGATTCCTTAGATAAGATTTAGGGGTTAGTGAAATGAACTTGAGATATGTGTTATATTGCAGGGCTCATGACTTTCGGTCGGTAGAAATCTAAATTAAGTTTGCTTAGGACTCAGTTCGTGTGATGCGTTGTGGTGCATGGTGGCTATTTTTAAAGTGCCTAACCTAGTATCCGATTGTTTTCTAACTTTCATTGAGCTTAACTTTAGTTTTGCTACGAGCAAAGGTTCAAGTATGTGGGAGTTTGATAATGTCTATTTTGTTATAGTATTTTTGTCCATTTTCATTGTTAGTTTCATCATTCATTTAGACTTTACCGAGCATTAAGCAACATTTAGCCCTCTTCTAGCGTTTTCTCGTGTATTTGCTGGATATGAAGATAACAGATACTAATACGAGCAAATGCCACAAAACTAAGCAAAACAACTCTCCTATCAGCTATGCACGGTCAACATCCAAGAATCATAAAACAAATAAGAGAAATGGAAGCTAGATGGCTGGAACACAATGGACACATGGTTGAATAGAAATGGAAACTTGTTGGCTGCTGGAGCAAAATGGAAATATGGCAGCTGACCCAAAATTGAAATCGCCAGTTGCTGAAACAACAAAATGGAACAATGGCCGAAACATAAAATGGAAACACACAGCCTGTACTAAAGAAAGCCAACCGGTAGAGGCAAGAAAAGGAAATACTAGCCGCTAACACAAAAAAAAAGGAAATTTGGACGCTGGACTGGAAATTGAAGTCCACGACCAAAGAGGAAAAGAAGTAGAAAAGGAAATATAAGAAAGAGGAAAGAACACGAAGGGGGCAACGAGAAGACAATTCAGTTTGGACAGACGAGAGGGAAAAACAGAGACACACGCATGGAGCAAGAGATGGAGAGAATAGAAAACCGAGAGGCAAGAGACGGGGCGACAAACTCAAAACACGAAGGAACTATTGAACACTACGATATTAGAATAGGTAGGGATCTCGTTCTGCATCTATGTTTAAGATAGATTTCATTCGTGTTTTGTATTCGGAACCCATGTCAGAGTAGTTCCATAGCCACAGTTATTTCAGATTGATTGAATGTTCTTAATGATTTAAACTCGTTGGCTGCTTGAACGTATGATTATAAAAGTTTGATAGCTTCGACATATGAATTAGATTTTGGCACATAGCCATGATTTGGAATCTCAATTGATTTAGAACTTTGGCCGGTCGGTTGATTGAACTTAAGAATTAGGATAGCAATCTGAATGCATCTAGTAGGTGAGATTATGCAGTTGGGAGATTGGTAGTATGCATGCTAGATAATGGGTTTAGGCATCGGGACAGTAATTCTTAGAAAAGAGCTTGAATTGTCGAATACGTAATGATATCTATAACCATGATCTTTGTAAGCACTACATTGCATCATCGTGCATCTCTCGAAACATGTGGTGTTTAGTTTATTGAATTTATCACTTTTTAGAGTAGTTTAGTCTTTACTTTTCAATTCAATCAATTGATTTTCACATTTCTTATTCATTAGTCTATTAGCTCAATAGTTGCAGCTTTTTCATAGTGTTTGACCCTAGTACTACACAATTCGTATTCTTGCGGAAACGTTAATCTACGTATTTATTACTTTAGATAAACCACATCAAGTGAGTAAGCCTTTAGCTAAGGGTTAGGGAAATCGCTTTTGTAAGGGATGCTTATGTTTATGCATTGATCTTTCAACATTTTTCTATTTAAATTCTACGATCAATGCTATGAATGTTATATACTAGTGCTGGCCGCTGAGTAGCATAGGATTTCAAGTTTAACTAGCAGGTTAGATTATGAATTCAGAAATATTGATTATTGATTGAGCTTGAATAATGAGAACCTGACCGGTCGGTTAATCAACGTGGGAATTAGGATTGCAGGCTTAATGCTACCGTAATTTCGTGTCAATCATTGATGGGAGGTAGGATTGCATGTTATTGTGGTTAGAGAGTTTAGGTGTAGAGAGAACCATTCTCTACCTAAGAGCATTAATTTTCTATTATCAAGAAAGTTTGATTGATTTATGATCTTTTGGTTCTTGCACCCTTGCGATTTCGGTAACCCGAAGCCCGTGATGTTCTTAATTATCAATTTTTTCGCGTGTGCGCATCATTATTATAATTCTTTTTAGCATTCTCAAAATTTTCCTCATATCACATTACTTTCATCAATCTTAGTTTGTTATATTCTAAGCTTATATTGCATTAGTCCCAAGAGTTTGACCCTAGTATTACATCGATCTGTATTCTTGCGGTAAGTGAATATTAGGAATTTTATTTGCTTGATAGTTTCACGCATAAATTTTTAACACTGTTGTCGTGGACAAACTACTGCCCAGACTATGATTTAGTTCTTTCAGGAGTTTTTTAATTATTTTTATGCATTTCTCTTTTTCCTGTATTGAGTCTTTTCTATCTACATCAGATTTGTACCTTGCCTTTGGTTGCTCATCTATTCTTGTAAAGGTACAATTAGAAGCTCCAACACAAGCATTAGAGAAAGCGACACTACTGAACCCGATATGGACGCTGCTGAAAATACCAATAGAGCTTACACAGCTCCAAAACCAACATCCTATCATGCATGACCCGTCCGACAGCAAATCAAGTTGAGCCGCAATCGACTTTCATCCAGATGCTCAACAATTACGCTTTTAAAGGAATGGAGAATGAGGACCCGAATGCATACCTTATGAACTTCAAGATGCTCTGTGGTACTATTAAAGTCGGCATGGGAGTCACATGCGAAGACTTATACTTGTTAGCATTCCTATTCTCACTCAAAGACGAAACACAAAGATTGTTGTTCAACCTACCAATCGCTTCCAAGAACTCATGGAATCAGCTAGAGCAACTATTCATGTAATAGTTCTTCTCAGATCATAGGACATTGCCAACCAATAGCCGAATCAACTCGTTTCTTCAAGAAAGAGGTGAGAGTCTACATGATGCATGGGAGCGATTCAAGAGATATGACAACATTTGTCCACATCATGGGATGGACAAGAAATACCTCAACACCAGCTTATTGCAAGGACTCCAAGAGACCACACGCTTCATGATTGTAGTAGTGGGTTGTGGCTCCCTTAGCAACCTTACATTCCAACAACTTGAGAATCTGATTGAAAACATGGCAAGGGAGGGAGGCAAGAATGTCGGAGATGGTATGGAGACTGCTTGGATTTTATCTAGTGGTTAGTGAAATGAACTTGGGTTATTTGTTAAATTGCATGACTCGTGACTTTTGGTCGATAGAAATCTGAAATAAGTTTGCTTAGGACTATGTTCGTGTGACGCGTTGTGGTGCATGATCGCTGATTTTTCGAAGCACCTAAGCTGGTGTCCGATTGTTGTCTAAATCTCATTGAGCTTAACTTTACTTTTACTTGAGGACGAGCAAAGTTTAAAGTCTGGGGGAGTTTGATAATGTCGATTTTGTTATAGTATTTTCATCCATTTTTGTTGTTAGTTTCATAATTCATTTAGATATTACAAAGCATTTAGCCCTCTTCTAGCGTTTTCTCGTGTATTTACTGGAAGTGAAGATATCGGAGACTAACACTAGCAAACGCCACAAAACTAAGCAAAACCACTTATGCACGGTCATCATCCAATAATCATAACCCGAAGAAGAGAAATGGAAGCTAGACGGCTAGAACACAAATGGACACACAATTGAAGAGAAATGGAAACTCATTGGCTGCTTGAGTAAAATGGAAATATGGTGTCTCACCTAGAATGGAAATCATCGTTTACTGGAACAACAAAACGGAAAGAGGAAAGAGCACGAAGGGGGCGAGGAGAAGACAATTCAGTTCGGATAGAAGAGAGGGAAAAAATAGAGACACACGCACGTAGCAAGAGAGAGAGCAGAACGCCGAAAGGCAAGAGATAGGGCGACGAACTCGAAACGAGAAGGAACTATTGGAGACTATGGTATTTGAATAGGGAAGGATATCATTATGTATCTATGTTTAAGATAGCTTTCATTCGTGTTTTGTGTTCCGAACCCATGTCCGAGTAGTTTCATAGCCACGGGTTAAAGTTTTCAAAAATGTAATGAAGTCTTGTGCTTAATGCTTTGTTATAATATCATTTTCAGATTGATTGGTTGTTCTTAATACTTATAATCTTTTTGGTTGTGTTGATGAATAATTATAAAAGTCTGGTTGCATTGGGAGATGAATTAGATTTTGTGACATAGCCATTATTTGGAGTCTCAATTGATTTAGAACCGTGGTTGGTCGGGTAATTGAACTTAGGAATTAGGATAGCGATCATAATGCATCTAGTAGGTGAGATTACACAGTCGGGAGATTTATAGTACGCATTCTAGAAGTGAGTTGATAACGTCTATTTTGTTACAGTATTTTAGTTTATTTTCATAGTTAGTTTAATCAATCATTTAGACTCTATCGAGCATTAAGCATCATTTAGTCCTCTTTTAGTGTTTTCTCGTGTTACTGCATGAAATGAGATATCGGGGTACAAACATGAGGAAATGAGGCAAAAACCATTCTCCTATTAACCATGCATGGTCAGCAATTAAGGATCAAGAATTGCAGAAGAAAATTGGAAGCAAGAATGGCTGGAATACACAGAGATGGTGTCGCTGGTCTTAAAAAATGTAAACATGTTGTCACCAAACACAAGAATTGAAACTTTCTGGAATAGTTCTTCCGAGGGCACAGTTAGAATGAAATGGAAGCTTGCTGGAAGAGGGAAGAGGCAACCACTGCAACAAAAATAGAAGTTCCAGCAACTACATGAAAAGGAAACTTCAGCCGGCTGGAACAACCAAAAGGAAATAAGGCTGCTGTAGCTGAAGGGAATGGGAAGGACGGCCAAAGAGGATAGGAAGGAGAAAAGGAAAGAAAGGAAAGAGTAGCTAGGGGTGAAGAGGGTAGAAGGAATTCGGATAGAATACACACCATCCCAGACACAACACACACGAGAATAGGAGAGAGAGCAGCACACCGAAAGGCTGGAGACACGGTGACGAACTCGGAGCGCAAAGGAGCTATTGAAGATATCGGTAATAGAATAGGGAGAAATCCCGTTCTTTATCCATGTTGAATATAGTTTTCTTTCGTGTTTTGTTTTCTATGTCCATGGCCGAGTAGTTTAGTAGCTACGGGTTATAGAGCTTTACCGATATGTAATGAAGTCTTGTGCTTAATGCTTGGTGGTTCTTAATGCTTTTATTCTTGTACGCAACCTGAATGAAAGATTATGGTATTTTATAATTTTCGGAATTTCTATTCTTAATTCTTTCGTTATTTCACGCAATTTGAATGATTGATTGTAGAAGTCTACTAAATCTATGCCAGGGGATTAGACTTTGGAACTTAGCCATGATTTAGGATTTAATCGGTTTAGAATCTATGCCAGATCGGTCGATTGAATTTAGGAATTAGGATGGCGGTCTTAATGCATCTAGTGGGTGAGATTACGTATTTGGAAGATTGGTAGTATGCACACTAGGTAGTAGATAAGTCTATGCCAGTCAATTTTAATATTAGAGCTTGAATTCCTTGAACTCGTGATAATATCTAAGACCATTGATCATGTTAGAACTTCATTGCATCATCGTGCATCTCTCAAAGACTGTAGTGTTTAATTAATTTAATTTAATATGTTAATTAGTTATAATAGCTTTATTCGCATTCCAAGCACTTATTTATTTTAACCATCCTATTCATTAGTTTACTAGCTTTAGAGTTGCAACGATTCCCTTGTGTTCGACCCTGGTACTCCACGATCTGTATTCTTGCGTAAGCGTTAGTCTAGGTAATTATTACTCCAGATTAATCAAATCATGGGTATAGGCATCGAGAGAGTCCTTCCCTAGGAAAGAGTTTGAATTCCTCGAATACGTAATGATCTATATAACCATGATCTTTGTGCATCTCTCGAAACCAGTGGTGTTTAGTTTATTGAATTTGTAGTTCAGTCTTTACTTTCAATTCAATCAATTGATTTAGCTTAGGTTGCATTAGTCCTTTCAGTTCCACCCTAGTATTACATCGATATTTATTCTTGCAGTAAGTGAATATTACGCATTTTATTTGCTTGATAGTTTCGTGCATCAAGTTTTGACACCATTGTCGGGGACTTATAACGACCTAGATTAAGATTTAGTTCTTTCCAAAATCTTAGTTATTTTTCTGCATTTTTCTTTTTCCTTTATCGAGTCTTTTCTATCTACATCGGATTCGTACCTTGCCTTTGGTTGCTCGTTTATTCTTGTGTTGGTGCCATTAGAAGTTCCAACACAAGCAGTAGAGAAAGCTACACTACTGAACCTGAGATGGACGTACCCGAAAAAAACCTCAGACTTACGCAACTCCAAGACATACGAGTTGCTATCATGCATGGCCCATTCAATGGCAAACAAAGTTGAGCTGCAATTAGCTTTCATCCACATGCTCAACAATTCTGCTTTTTTAGGAATGGAGAATGAGGACCCGGAAACACACCTTACGGACTTCAAGATGATCTACAAAACTACTAAAGTCGGCATGGGGCTCACACGTGAAGACTTATACCTGTCAGCATTCCCATTCTCAAAGAAAGGCGCAGCACAAAGTTGGTTGTTCAACCTACCCATCGCTTCCATCACCTCAAGGAAAGAGCTAGAGAAATGATTCATGCAGCAGTTCTTCCCAGATCATAGGACGTTGTCAGCCAAGAGCCAAATCGACGCATTTCTTCAAGAAACATGTGAGAGTCTATATGATGCATGAGAGCGATTCAAGAGATATTAGTGCATTTTTCCACATGAGGAAGCAAATGGAAAGCTTCCAAGCACGCCTGAAACACAGGGATATGCAAGTGGCACAGCTAGCGCAAGGGTCCCACTGATAGCTTGGACCGCTCCCTAGGAAGCTTGAGGCAAACCCCTGAGAACAAGTCAACGCCAAATATCTGAGGAATGACAAGTTGGTGGAGGAACCTATGCCTTCCACAGCCACAAGAGAAGAGCCTCCGAGCAATACAAATGAACGACCAACTGCTAAATGCGTGGAAGAGGAGGAGACCAACAAGGAAAAGGAGAAGGAGCCGGCCTACGTGAAACCTGCCCCAAGGCCACCACCCCTATCATTCCCGTAGAACCAAAGAAAACATAACAACAATTCTCAATTGATGATGTCCGATACAGGTAACTTCGTTATATCTAGCAAGATTTTTTACTATTAGATTGAGAATGCATTAATGGATATCAGAGCTTGCTACCACTGTCCTTGTTAAGAAACTCAATCAAGTAGGAGATCTATAGCTCACGTGCATGGTGATTATCCACAATAGAGTAGACGTGTATAGCATCCAACTGTACTAGCAACTCGGGAAAGCAGAATACACCAGGTGTACACGTTCTCACTTTCCTTATCTTCTCTTGAGTTTTGGTATGCCAGATCCTTTCATAGATTTTGAATCCCAGGTCTATGTTTCGTTCAAGCTTGGGGGTACTCTTTGAGTGATATGCTTGCGATTAGGATTACACATTGATTTGTTCTTTTTATTTTAGAATTTTACCTCATTTTTTTCTTAGGATTTCTACTGGATATCTAGTATGAGACTTTGTGCTTTAGCCATTTTGGTGCGAACACGAGGAATCGATACAACTCTAAAGCTAGTAACTAATGAAAAGGACGGTAAAAGTCAATAAGTGTGTAATTAATGGGATAAACTCAATAGACTAAAAACTACAGGTTTTGAGAGATGCATGAATATGCAATGAAATGCTAACAAAGATCATGGTTATGAATATCATCAAGTATTCAGGGAATTCAAGCTCTTTCCAAGGGAATGACTCTTCTGATACCTAAACCCACTATCTAACGTGTGTACTACCAATCTTCCAATTGCGCAATAAATGCATTGAGTCCGCTATTATAATTCCTAAGTCCAATTAACCGACCAGTCACGGTTCTAAACCAATTAAGACCTCATATCATGGCCACGTTCCAAAGTTCAATTCATCTTCCAATGCAACCAAACTTTTATGATCATTCATTCAAAGGGCCAATAAGAATGAAAGCGTTAAGAACGACCAATCAATCCCAAAAAAAATTAAATATTATAACCAAAATCATTCATTCAAGTGGCTTACAAGAACGAAAGCATTAAGAACCACCAAGCGTTAAAATCAAGACTTCGTACATATCAGCAAAGCTCTCTAACCTGGGGCTATGGACCTACTCGGACATGAACTTACAAAACAAAACACAAAATATAACTATATTCAACATGGATAATGAATGAGATCCCTCCCTATTCTATTACCGACATCTTCAACAGCTCCTCCGCACTCCGGCTTCATCGCTCCGTCCTTGTCTTCATGTGTGCGTTCTGCTCCTTCTCTATTCTCTCTCTACTTGTTCTCTTTTTCCTCTCTAATTTTCTGTACATCTTGTGCTGCTGAAGCTCTTTCCTTTTCCCCTCTTTCTCCTCTTTCCTTTCCTCTAATCTTTCCTCTTTGGCCGTCCCCTTTCTTTCCTCTCTAGTGGCTGAAATTTCCTGTTTCTTACAGCAACTGCAGTTTTCCTTTTCTGAGTTTTTCCATCTCATGTATTTTTCATTCTTGTGTAATTGTCAATGTTTCTTCTTTACTTTCCAGCAATGTAGCTCTCATTCCTCTTCTATAACAAGATTTCCTTTTGGTTTAAGCAGCCATCACGTTCCTTTTCTTGTTTTGTGAAGTTTCCTTTGCTGGTTTATGCAGGTGACGAACACGACCCGCGCGGGCTGATGAGTGCCCCTCACGGGCTTGCTGGCTGAAGGACCCCACGCTGGCTGGTGAGGAGCCAGACTCGGGCTGAAGCTACTGGTGCAAGGAGTTGATGGTCTTGCCCTTGTGCGGGCTAGGGTAGGCACACCGTGCGAGCCGTGTGGGAAACATGATCTGCTCGGGCTTGACTTGAGCCCGAGGCGTGCTGAGATTGCTGGTCCATGCAGCCCGCACGGGCTAAGTGTCTACCCCGCACGGGTTGCCTCTAGTTTGGCTTTGAACGGTCATGTTTTGCGGCATTCGCTCGAGTTTGTGTCTTGGTATCTCCATTCGCTGCAAAACACGAGGAAACGCTAAAAGAGGACTGAATAATGCTTTAATAATGCTTGGTAAAGTTCAAATGAATGATGAAACTAACTATAAAAAGATACTAAAATACAATAACAAAATAGACGTTATCATTGTGCATGATGGCTGATTTTTCAAAATACTTATGCTAGCATCTGGTTGTTGTTTGACTCTTCTTGTGCTTAGCTCTAGTTTTGTTTGTGGACAAACAAAGGTTCAAGTCTGGGGGAGTTCGACAACACGTAGTGTGGTTGAGTTTTAGGCAAAGCATTTAGATCATTTATACATAATTTGCATAGTAGGAATTACAAAACCGACATGAATGTCCTCTGTCTAATCTTTTTGTTGATTTTCATGTTTTAGGGCGACAAGGCATAATCGAGCTTAAGGATGTTGATTTTTCAAGTCAACTGCACATACTTAGAGCTACAAACCACTCGAAGCATATTCAGACTAAGGAACCACACCGAATACCCGAGCATCGAGCCAAAGGAGCAAACATGATCGTGCCCCAGAAAGGACACGAACCCATACGGGGTGATTTCCTTACCCCGCACAGGCTGTACTTGCTACAAAAACAACATGATTCGGATTGCAATGAAGCCCGTGCTGATCAGCAGCGAAGAGGAGCGCGAACGGGGTGGCAACACAGCCCATGTGGGTCGCTTGCTGGGTCATTAAACCTAAAAAGGGTTATCTAGATGTCGATCTCACAGTGACTATCCCACGTGGGTAGCGATGCCAATAAATACCAAGGACACGCAGAACATAAAGGAGGATAGAAAATACAAAGGAGAGCTCTAGAGAAGCTGGAGAAGCAAGAAAACAACATCGAAACATCAATGACGAGATTGGTGATAGTTGCGTTCAAGTTAAAATATATTAACCGAAACTACCTGTAAGTGCAGGACATGTGTGTAGTACTCTATGTGTCGATCCCACAGTGACTAAGCAACACAAACTAAACTCAAACAAATGAATCAAATGATCTATGACCGAATATGGTTTTGAGATCAAATAACTAAAGGCAATAAACTTACAAGTTCATGACCAGCTGAATGGAAGGAGAACGCCCAGCCGAGTATCCAATGAAGCACGATCGATCTTCTAGAGTCCACAGCACGGCCGAGCAGCTAAAGCAGCATGACCGGGGAGCAAACAAAGTCAGGAGCACAACCGAGGTGTTAATGAAGCATGACCAGGCTGAAGTGAAGACCACATGCACGACCGGGCAGCATACCATGCACGATCAGGCTCATCACCCCTATGAAGAGAGCAGCACGGTCGGGCTAGTTGTTGTGCAATGTCGAGCATGCAAGGAAACTAACAAAGCGAATGCTACAGGGATCAACGCGTCGCTCGAGAAAAGAAAGGACAACCATCAATTTTAAATAACTAGATAGAGACCAGAACAAACAGGGAGAGAAGGGAGACAAGAGACAGAGGATAGAGAGAGCAAACGGTTAAAGGAGCTAAAGAAAAGATTTTGGGAAACCGAAAGATTCATTTGAGGCCATTCTTAGAGAATAGGGAAGATAATACTTTCTGACTTTACTTCTCAATGATTTCTGAGTAGATCTCCTTGCTATGGGTTAGGGATGCTTCTGTAATGGATTGTTTGGTTCTTAATGCTTGATTTTGGTATTGTTCTGTCAATTGGTTTGATAAGTTGTCCTTAATGATTTTATACTTGTTGATCACCTGTTTGAATGAGTTTAGAGATTCGTCTAGGCTGAGAAGTCAGATTTGAGTATAAGAATTAACCCTATGATGAATTAGATTAATGAGAATCTAACCGCTCGATTAATCTAATTAGGAACTGTGATAATTGAGGTTGAACTTCTTTTCGTTCTTCGTGCATTTTTTATTAATTTACTGCATCGAGAGATGAGTACGTTGATCTCATAGGTTTTAGATTTAGGCATCGAGAGAGTCAATTCCGATAATAGAGGTCGAGTCCCCATTGTTTTCGATAATTGAGCTTGAGTTCCCTATCGTTCTTCATGCATCTAGCTTATTGAATTACTGCATCAAGAGGTGAGTATGTCGTTTTCTTAGATAGTGGATTTAGGTAACGAGAGAGTAACTTTTGATAGTTGAGGTTGAATTCCCCATTTGTTCTTCATGCATCTAGACGTTCAATTGCTGCATTGAGAGAGGAGTAATGTTGATTCCCTAGGTAGTGGATTTAAATTTGAGTTCCCCATTGTTTGATATAATCCGATTACATGCTTCGAAGAAACAGCCATTACATGTCTCGACATTCCTGAAACCAGTGATACTCTATCTTATTGAATTTAGTCTTATTATTATTTTATATCCTTATTTTCCAGTTTCATAACCATTTATTGATGCATCTTCTTTTCTTGATTCTTAGTTCTAACGTTCGCGCTAGTTCCCTTACTTCGACCCTGGTATTACATGAACCGTATACTTGCGGTAGAGTGCTCTAGGACTACCGCAACTTCTGATTTCTTACTATCAAATTTTTGGCGTTGTTGTCAGGGACTAGTTACAGCATTAGAATAATAATTTTTTTTAGTCGAAATCCAACCCTTTCCGAGTCTTTTGTTTGTTTTTATTTTCTGCATTTTTTTATTTTTTATTCTCTTTCTACTACATCTTTCCGATATAAGCCTTTTGTTTGTTTTTTTCTACGTGCAGATTATTCCGTGTATGTCTAGTAGTATGAATGGTAAAGAACTCCTCTTCGACTCCAAAATTGAGAGAACTACTCGAGCATTGTTAAAACAATGCAAAGTTAGACATAATGGATCCGAGAGTCTTGAAGAGGAAACAACAATTGAGCACGAAACAACTTCATCTAATGAAGAAGAGATGGTTGCGGAGGAAGCACTGGAAACATATGGGTCATACACAATGCCTAAACACACACAACTTCTCTATTGCATGCGAAGGGCCGAGATAAATAGAAACAGATTTGAATTGCTACCGGCCTTCATTCAGATGTTGAGTCAATCGCCTCTCAGGAGACGATCTATAGAGGATCCGAACCAACATCTTATTAGATTCAAGATGTTGTGTTTTGAACATGAAAGCATACCTCATACAAGATGAAGCGATAATGTTTCTTGTCTTCCCATCCTTAGTCATGGAGCATGCACTCGAATTGCTCTACACGGTACTACCAGATTCTATTCACACGTGGAGATAGCTCGAAGAACGCTTCATGATGCGATTCTTCTCACCCCATTAGATGCAGCTACGGAAGAACAAGATAAATTTGTTCGTGAAAGAGGATAAAGAGTGTATTTCTGAAGCTTGGCGGCGATTTAAAGGATACTAACATGAATGCCCTCTCCATGGGATGGATAAGAGATACATCATAGCTACATTTATTGAAGAACTTCATGACAACATACGAGATTGGTTGAATGTTGCTTGTGGTGGTTCTTTTCATGACCTACCGTTCACTACTATTGAGGCCAAGATCGAGAAGATGGCCAAGGGAAGACACACCTTGTTGGGAGAGTATAGTTGTCGGACACCAGCTAAGTAAATGGACAATGAGGTGCTTGCATTGCGGCAGAACTTACTGAGATGAAGTTGCAAATGGTAACCATGCACCAATTATCTTCCGATTATCACGGATTATAGAATGTTGCAGATGTGAATTATGTCGCCGACAACCCATATTCCAACACCTACAATCAGGACTGGAAGTACCATCCAAATCTTTCCTACAAAAACACCGACAACATCTTGAATCTGTTGCCAGGAAACTATCAGCCTAAGTCGTTTCAGAGTCAATCGCAAAATCAGAATTTCCAACCTAGAGCACAAGAGGGAAATACCAAGATTATGTCCATGATTGCTCAGATTATTCAAGAACAGAAAAATGAACACGTTGAGCTGAAAAATACAAGAGCATATCAAGAAGACGTAAAGAAGCAAATTGGGACATTCATACGCATTTGAAGATCTTAGACAACCAAGTTGCAGACGTCGTACCCCGCATTTTTTAGAAGGGAGAATGCTCAAAGTCTTCAACGGTAAAGCTTAGTGACCCCGAGTATCATAAGGAAACACAAGATGAGGAGGAAGTGGAACCAATTTATGTATCGCCGCCACCAAGACCTCCTCCACTTCCATTTCCCGGTCGCCAAAGGAGAGGAGCTGACAATTCGCAATTTGCTAAGTTTGGAGCGAGGTTGAAGAAGATGGAAATCTCTATGACCTTCTATGAAGAAATCATGCAGATACCTTCCTACGCTAAGTTCCTCAAGGAAATCCTCACCAAGAAGCGTAGTGTAGAAGAGGAAATAGTGATGGTCACCGCTGCAACACACGTCGTTATCCAACATGGGCTGTCACAGAAATTACCCGACCCTGGTACATTCGTCATCCCTTTTAAGCTGGAAAATGTTACCATTGACAATGCTCTTTGTGACTTAGGGGCTAGTCTCAGCCTCATGTCATTGTCAATGTGCAAGAAATTGGATATGGGAGAGATGAAATAACGAAGATTGTATTACATATAGGTGACTATTATTTCCTTGTTGACTTTGTGGTTTTGGATATGGAGGAAGATGAAAAAATACTTATTATATTGGGAAGACCATTCCTCAATACTACCGATGCAAGCATCTTTGTAAGAGCTAGGAAAATGATAATGAAATTAGGGGAAGAGACAGTGGAGTTTGGCTTGGATGAGAACCTCAAGAAAACATACATGTATTCTCCATTGACGTCTTGAATGAACCACTAGAAATAGCTCTCAAGGCTAGAAAAAGATGTGATTATGTGGATCAAGACGGTCTCCATGAGTACCAACAAGCCTCGAGAACTTTAGAGGACACGCAAAGTGATAACACGTAATCCGTAGTAGTTTTTATGTCATTCTTAGGTATAGTTTTTATTAGATTTATTAGATTTCATTCATTTATCGAGCTTATTCGAGGATTTAATCTACATTTCGTGTTTTGTGTAGGAAATGAAGATATGAGGAGAAACACGAGAGATATTGGCAATCTAACCCCGAAAATGAAGTTGTGTAACAAGGTTCGACTTGTGCAAGGCCACGGATGGAAGTGAGCACTCAAACACCGAGCGAAAGGAGCGGAATCGACATTTCAAGACATGCCCGCTCGGGTGGATAGGGAGTGCCCGGTCGGGCTAATTCATGCCAAGCAATCCCGTAAGTCTACACGACTCGGGTGCTCAATGGACATGCTCGGGCATAGGTGCCCGCTCGGGTGTATTTGCATTGCCCGCTCGGGCCAATTCATGCCAAGAAGCACCGTGAGTTTTACCCGCGCGGGCTCAATACACACATGGTCGGGCACGAGTGCCCGCTCGGGTGAAAATGGATGAACACGCGCGGGCACAAGGCTTGCACGAGCGGGTACAAGGTGTGCCCGCTCGGGTCCCTAGATCTCAACAACTTTCCTAAGTTTTGGAACGGCCAAATCAAGGGAAATTAGATCTATTTAAAGAGGATTCGAGCTAGAACAGAAGAGGGGGACGATTCAGAGGCATTAGAGCACGAATTGGAGACATCACGGAGGACGGAACGAGGGATCCGAGGCATCGAGTATCTATTGAAGACATAGGGAGTCATCTCTTTCTCTTTCTATGTTGAATATAGATTTGTTTTGTGTTTCGTTTTCTGAGTTCATGTTCATATAGATCTATTGCCATAGGATAGAGAGTATTGCCAAGATGTAATGGAGTTTCGTACTTAATGAATGGTGGAACTTAATGCTTTCATTACCTGTACGCCACTTGAATGAATGAAATCGGTATTTTATCATGTTTTCAGATCTCATGGTTGTTCTTAATGCTTTCTTTACCTGTACGCCACTTGATTGAATGATGATAGAAGCCTAATAAACCAACGCCAGGGCATTAGACTTCGGAACTTAGCCATGATTTAGGGTTTGCCGGTTTAGAATCTACGCCAGGTCAATCGGTTAAATCTAGGGATTAGGATAGCGGTCGTAATGCGTCTATCCATGTAAGATACGCAATGGATACATTGGTATATGCATGGTAGATAGTGGACAAGTCTACGCCAGTCAGTTCCTATAGGAGAGCTTGAATTCCCTGAACTCATGATAGTACCTTAGACCAATTATCTCGTTAGAACTCCGTTACATTGTCATGCAACTCTCGATACCTATGGTGATTAGTCTTAGAGTCATTCCTACCTATCTTAGGTTTAGTTTGCATTTAGGTTAGTTTGCATTCCACCACTATTTGATCCATCACGTCTTATTCATTAGTCTAATAGCTTATAAGTCGCATCAATTCCTTGTGTTCGACCCTAGTTGCTACACGATCCGTATTCTTGCGGAAGCGTTAGTCTAGGTAATTTATTACTTGAGCCTACGCACATCAAGTTTTTGGCGCCGTTGCCGGGGAATTGATTACGATTTTAGGGTTATTATTACTTTTGATTAAGACATAGTCCTTTCCGGAGTCTTCATTTATTTTTCGTTTTGTTTTGTTTAGAGTCATAAAAAAAAAAAAAAAAAAAGAGAATTATTACCTCTCAAAGCTTAATTGAATTTTATTTTTTATTTTGCGAGGTAATATGAACAACAACAACTTTTGGAGTGCCGATATAGCTGAAACGAACTATCAATTTTCAGAACCTCGTCATATGCCATATAATTCATACCGTCCATCGAAACAATCATGGGAACAAGACGTTTGGGGAAACACCGATGGTGTGCTGAATAGTCAATATGGATTTGGGAATTTTCAGCCATGGATGCAACCCCAAATTCAGAATTATCCATCATATACACCCCCATGTCCGCAACAAGAGGCCAACTCCGATATTATGTCCATGCTTGCCCAAATCTTACAAGTGCAAAAAGATCAATCCAATGAAATTAGAGCGTTGAAAACGCAACAAGAAGAGATGCGAGCAAGTTGTAGAGACATGAATAATGAGTTTAAAGAAATGATAATGCACGTAAAGATCTTGGACAATCAAGTTGCACAACTCGCTGCAAATTCCTTTGAACCACAGGAGGTTTTAATGGAAAGTTTAGAAACGGATCTTGGTGAGCATGTCAACGAAATTTGCCTAAGGGATTATTTGACGAAGTATCGGCCCATTGCAATATTTGAAAGAGGTGAAGCATCTATCAAAGTTGCGGAATTGGATGCCAATGAGCTTAAGGAGAAGCTTGAGGAAAAGGAGGAGCCAAAATATATCAAACCGGAACCTAGACCACCTCCCTTGCCGTTCCCACAACGTCAACGCATAAAGACGGTAGATAAGCCAAATCCCTCAATGAGTGACAAAGGAGATGAACCTAATATAGGAGTGGATAAGGCTATGGGCATTGATAAGGCTATGACGAAACCCGAGATGGAAGAAGAGTTCAGCTTGGTGAACACACATGAGCAACCATGCGTTATCGATTTTGTGTTCCCCAATGGCATCTTTGAGAGTTTAGCCGTGGAAGTTTGTGACGAATTTGAGAACACGGATTCCCTAGATATGAATCTCTTAGCAGCTGGAGAAGATTCATACAAGGTACAAAATGAGCTATTTGATAATGAGAAGAAAAGGGAATCCACAGAACGAGCCTTCCACGCGACACTAGCCAAACGCGGCTCAAATCAGTACACGAACGATCCCGTAATGCCGCGAAGCTACATCCAACGTCCAGCACACAATTGGGACGTTGACAAGAAGCCCAAGGTGAAGATGAAGCCTTCACCACAAAGGAGCTCCACTAATCCGCGTGCCGCGCCCTATCGAACATATTATGCACGCGAGACTCTACGAACGCGACGACGTCGAGGACGTCCATCTAATGGGTAGCATTTGGTCAGGCTCGAGACCTTAAACAAGCGCTTATCGGGAGGCAACCCGACTTTTCCACTTTTGCATTTTTCATTTCATTTTTCTTTTGGACTATTTCTTTTTCTTTTCATATTGATGTACTTGGTGGAATCGTATTCCTTCCTCTGGATTGTGTGATTCTTTTCACAGGCTTTTCAACGTTGATATCATCCTTGAGGAGGAGACGCATACAACGTCCGGACACAAACACGGGATTGCAAGATACACAAGGTGCACACGTTCTAACCCTTATTCTTCCCGTTGTTTGGTATGCGAGTTTCTTCTAGGTTTTGAACACCGGGACGGTGTCTCATTTAAGTCTGGGGGGAGTACTCGTCGAGTATTGTCATGTGATTAGGATTGGATTATTAAGGTTAGATTTTGAGTTTTGTTTTTAGGAATATACGGATGGATACCTAGCATGAATTGTCGAGCTTTAGTCATTATTGTGCGACTTTGTCGAATCATGAACTAAAAAGTCTAGGTGTGTTTAGAAGTCTTCTTGATTTCCGATTAGTTGAAGTAATTGTGCTTGAAACCATGACTTATAGTTACATTCACCTCCTAGGTTTCAGTACCAAGTATCATATCTCCGTGTATACCGATTATTTATTGCTTGTTTGATAGATTTTTATCGTTCATTAGATTCCACACGCTTATACTCCGCTGTCAATTTTTTTCGCCTTGGATAAGTCTTGACTATTTTAGGTTTTCATTGACATGAGTACATCGAGATCGATGGTTCGGGTCTAAGTGGTGGGTTGAGGCGTTATTCTACGTCCTAAGGGTTAGATTGATGCGTGTTCTTCATGATAAAAAAAAAAAAGAGAATCAGGAAATAAGCTTTAATGGCGCATCTCTTCACTCCTCTAAGGACGCGCAACCTTATGAGTGTGCCATAGGCAGCCTGGGTCTAAGTAGAAAGCCACCCTCTTCGACTTCGACGTCCTAGGAACAAAGCGTGGATTTATAAAAAAAAAGGAGAAAAGAAGAAAGAAAAAGAATAAAAAAAAAAGGAATAAGAACGAGAATTGAGCTTAATGATATCTCAAGTTTAGAAGAGTTTGGTATGGAGATCGCTTGGACGTTGTTAGGAGTACGGATTAGACTTAGGTCATTGGTAGGATTGCATGGTTCGAGACTTTTCGGATTGATAGAAGTCTGAACTTGGTACGCTTAGGCTTGCGTTCATGTGACGCGTTGTTTTGCATGATGGCTATTCCTTTGATGTATTTGTGCTAGTATCCGATGTTGTTTAGCTTTTCTAGTACTCGACTCTAGGTTTGCTCGAGGACGAGCAAAAGGTTAAGTCTGGGGGAGTTTGATAACACGTAATCCGTAGTAGTTTTTATGTCATTCTTAGGTATAGTTTTTATTAGATTTATTAGATTTCATTCATTTATCGAGCTTATTCGAGGATTTCATCTACATTTCGTGTTTTGTGTAGGAAATGAAGATATGAGGAGAAACACGAGAGATATTGGCAATCTAACCCCGAAAATGAAGTTGTGTAACAAGGTTCGACTTGTGCAAGGCCACGGATGGAAGTGAGCACTCAAACACCGAGCGAAAGGAGCGGAATCGACATTTCAAGACATGCCCGCTCGGGTGGATAGGGAGTGCCCGGTCGGGCTAATTCATGCCAAGCAATCCCGTAAGTCTACACGACTCGGGTGCTCAATGGACATGCTCGGGCATAGGTGCCCGCTCGGGTGTATTTGCATTGCCCGCTCGGGCCAATTCATGCCAAGAAGCACCGTGAGTTTTACCCGCTCGGGCTCAATACACACATGGTCGGGCACGAGTGCCCGCTCGGGTGAAAATGGATGAACACGCTCGGGCACAAGGCTTGCACGAGCGGGTACAAGGTGTGCCCGCTCGGGTCCCTAGATCTCAACAACTTTCCTAAGTTTTGGAACGGCCAAATCAAGGGAAATTAGATCTATTTAAAGAGGATTCGAGCTAGAACAGAAGGGGGGACGATTCAGAGGCATTAGAGCACGAATTGGAGACATCACGGAGGACGGAACGAGGGATCCGAGGCATGGAGGATCTATTGAAGACATAGGGAGTCATCTCTTTCTCTTTCTATGTTGAATATAGATTTGTTTTGTGTTTCGTTTTCTGAGTTCATGTTCATATAGATCTATTGCCATAGGATAGAGAGTATTGCCAAGATGTAATGGAGTTTCGTGCTTAATGAATGGTGGAACTTAATGCTTTCATTACCTGTACGCCACTTGAATGAATGAAATCGGTATTTTATCATGTTTTCAGATCTCATGGTTGTTCTTAATGCTTTCTTTACTTGTACGCCACTTGATTGAATGATGTTAGAAGCCTAATAAACCAACGCCAGGGCATTAGACTTCGGAACTTAGCCATGATTTAGGGTTTGCCGGTTTAGAATCTACGCCAGGTCAATCGGTTAAATCTAGGGATTAGGATAGCGGTCGTAATGCGTCTATCCATGTAAGATACGCAATGGATACATTGGTATATGCATGGTAGATAGTGGACAAGTCTACGCCAGTCAGTTCCTATAGGAGAGCTTGAATTCCCTGAACTCATGATAGTACTTTAGACCAATTATCTCGTTAGAACTCCGTTACATTGTCATGCAACTCTCGATACCTATGGTGATTAGTCTTAGAGTCATTCCTACCTATCTTTAGTTTAGTTTGCATTTAGGTTAGTTTGCATTCCACCACTATTTGATTCATCACGTCTTATTCATTAGTTTAATAACTTGTAAGTCGCATCAATTCCTTGTGTTCGACCCTAGTTGCTACACGATCCGTATTCTTGCGGAAGCGTTAGTCTAGGTAATTTATTACTTGAGTCTACGCACATCACAAAGCAATGGAGTTCATGACTGCCCGGCTAGTTTTATGTGCACGGCGGGCGACCCCTTATGCGAATAGAACAATCGGGTAGAACCACAGCCCGACCTGTGCATTTCTCTCAGATCCGATTAGTAATACATTAAGCCTGACCGAGCATCACAACCTGCATGACCGGGTGGCCTCTCCACAACATAGCACGATCGGTCAAAACATGATCACGGCCCGTGCATGCTTCTCGGCGCAAAATTGCAGAACACCATGCCTGACCAATCAGACTTATCTACCAATCGTGTACACACCATGGAACATAGCACGACCAGGCATAACTTGAGCCCATCTCGAGCACCCCCTCACGACATAAATTGAAAACGTTTTCCGCCCGACCGCACATCAAATCACGCTCGACCGGGCGCTCATTTTGGAATGCAGCACGACAGAGCAAGCATCATGCCCGGGCCATGCACTTTTTTCAGGACGACATGGCATGGACTTCAGCCCGATCAGGCAGAATCATTACATGAGTGGGCTGACTGATCTTGCAAGGCGCATGACCATTCATTGTGCTACATCGGACCGAATGACACCACGTATAAGATGTCGCACACGACGACGAGGACGCCCACCTCGATGGTGATGAGTAGATTAGGTCAAGCTCGAGACCTTTAACAAGCGCTTCTTCTTTTATTTCTTTTCATTTTTAGAACTTATTCTTATTCTTTTTGCATGTATGTACTTTATCACTTGTGACATTGTTTCATATTATCTATCCGTTGGATTGTGTGATTCTTTTTCGTAGGTTTTCCACATTGTTACCATCCATGACGTAGGAGACACATACAACATCCAGCTGCATCACAACATCGGAACAACAAGAATACACAAGGTACATACGTTCTAAATTTTTTGTTTCCTGTATTGGTATGTGAGTTTCTTTCATAGGTTTTGAACATCAATACAGTGTTCTGTTCAAGTCTTGGGGGAGTACTGTTCGAGTGACATATTTGTAATTAGGATTAGACGCCGAGTTTTCTTTTTATTTATAGCATTTTTCGTTGCTTTCTTTAGGATTAGACGGACACATATCTAGTATGAAATTTCGAATTTTAGTCATTATTGTGCGACTTTGTCGAATTGCGAACAATGGTCTAGGTTTTCTAAGAAAGACTCTTAGATATTGATTAGTCTTGTAGTTGTGCATGAATCCATGATTTATCGTTGCATTTTTTCCCCTAGGTTTCAGACCCAAGCATCTATATATCTGTGTATACCGTTCATTCTTTACTTTGTCACATACCTTTTACCGTTCATTCTTTACGGATCCGTCGATTTTATTTTTTCCACGCTCTTATACTTCGCTGTAAATAGAATAAATTTCTTACTATTTTAGATATACATTAAAATGAGTGCATCGATCTTGATGATTCTGGTATAAGTGATGGGTTGAGGCGCTTTTCGATATCCTAATGGTTAAATTTAATGCGTGATCTCAATGGTTTGGTTTAAACAATTATTCCATGACACAACCTCTTCACTCCGTTAAGAATACAAGATCTTATTAGTGTGCCAATCGGCAACCTGGATCTAAGTAGAAAGTGATCTTGTTCGTCTCTAATATCCTAGAAACCAAGCACGGATTTTCAAAGAAAAGTATTATGGAAAACAAAATAAAGAAGAAAAGAGAAAAGAATGAGTAAATGATTGTAATGATATCTCATGTAAGCATTGGGAAATTGGTATGGAGATCAGTTGGACGTTGTCTAGGGGTTAATGAAATTAACTTAGGTTATGTGTAGGATTGCACTAGCCATGAATTTTGGTCGATAAAAGTCTGAACTAGGTACGCTTAGGCTTATCTTTGTGTGACGCGTTGTTGTGTATTATTGCTGATTTTTCGAACTATTTGTGCTAGTATCTGGCTTTTGTCTGACTTTTCTTGTATTCGACTCTAGTTTTGGTCGAGGACGAGCAATGGTTCAAGTTTGGGGGAGTTTGATAAGGCCTAATCCATCTTAGTATTGAAACCGGATTCCTAGAACGTTTCTCTCACTGTTAAGAAATCGTAGTTTATTTGTTTTTAGCTATCCAATCTTAAAATCAATATTTCGTTCGTTTGCAAGTTTGATTCGTAGTTTGGATTTAGGTTGTGTTGCATAGTCCTTGTGGATCAACACCTAGAGTACTACACACGAATCGTGTACTTGCGGGTAGTTTAGGTTAATATTTGTTTAACTTTGAATCGCATCAAGTTTTTGGCGCCGTTGCCGGGGACTATTGTCAACATGTCTTAGATTCGAGCCTAGAGTCATTCTTGATTTGTTTTTCTTTTTTTATCTTTTCTTTTGTTTCTTTCTACCTAATTCCATTTATTTGTCCTTTGTTTGTTTATGACCAGATCTCAAGGTGCTTCCTGTCTATCGAAATCGACCCCGAGATCGATCGTACTTACAGACAACTGAGAAAAGGCAAGGAAGAAGGTAACACAGAGCCGTCAGATCAACGAGATATGCATAATCAGAACGGCATGGACAACCTCAATTACCTATCGATAATTTGGGGCATATGCAGCAACAACAACTCGCACCTCAACGGTTAGAACCACAGGCTCCTCCACCACGTCGCGTCAGAGATTACGTGTTGCCAAATATGAACAACGTGCAAACAGTCATACGGATGACTGCTGTTTCTAGGGAACAGTTTGAAATTAAGCCAGCGATGATCAACATGCTTTATCAGAAGCAATTCAGGGGTGGAAATCACGAGCATCCTCATCAGCACCTCAAAGACTTCCTAAAGCTTTCCGGTACGTTCAAAATACACAGATGGAGGATGCTTACTGCGTATCTTTCCCTTCTCAAATGGGGGATGAGCAAAAACATGGTTGCAATCGCTTCCCGCTGATTCCATCACTCTTTGGCATCAGCTCTGCACATTGTTCCTCTCACGATTCTTTCCTCTGAGCAAGACAATTCAGATGAGGGGGGAAATAACAACGTTTAGATGCAGAGATAGAAAAACATTGTTTGAAGCGCGAGGCAGATTTAAGGATCTTCTACAGATGTGTCCACACCAAGGTCTCGAGCAGTGGTATTTTATTCAAAACTTTATAACGGAATTTCAAATGAACACCGAACGACGTTGGATAATGCTGCTAGAGGATCGCTTATGAATCTGAGCGTGGAAGTTGCATACGAACTGATTGATAACCTCGCCATGTATCACACTATGTGGTCAACAACTAGAAGTATGGCAAGTAAAACTCGAGGTTTATGATGTGGTTAATCTCAAGTAATAATTTACCTAGACTAACGTTTCCGCAATAATACGGATCGTATAGTACCAGGGTCGAACACAAGAAATTGATGCAACTCTAAAGCTAGTAAATTAATGAATATGACGTGTAAAATCAATAAGTGATGAGAATGCGAACATAGATAAACTAACTAACTAACTAACTATCGGATTAAACTCAATAAACTAGACACCACAGGTTTTGAGAGATGCACGATGATGCAACTAAGTTCTAACAAGATCATGGTCTTAGATATTATCACGAGTTCAGGGGAACTAACTGGCGTAGACTTGTCCACTACCTAGCGTGCGTACTACCAATCTTCCGATTTCGTAATCTCACCCACTAGACGCATTAAGATTGCTATCCTAATCGCTAGATTCAATCGATCGACCTGGTGTAGATTCTAAACCGATTAAATCCTAAATCATGGTTAAGTTCCAAAGTCTAATCCCCTAGTGTAGATTCATTAAACTTCTATGATCATTCATTCAAGTGGCGTACAAGTTTGAAAGCATTAAAAACAACCAATCAACCTAAAAACGATCAAATACCAAAATATTCATTCAAGTGGCGTTCAAGAACAAAAGCATTAAGAATCACCAAGCATTAAGAACTAGAATTCGTTACAATATCGGCAAAACTCTCTAACCTATGGCTATGGACCTACTCGGACATGAACTTAGAATACAAAACTAAAAAGATAACCATATTCAACATTGATCAAGAACGACATTCCTCCCTATTCTATTACTGACGTCTTAATTAGCTCCTCCGCACTCCGGCTTCGTCGCTCCGTCCTTCGCCCTCGTATGCGTTCTGCTCTCCTCTCTTCTCTGTCTCGTGTGGTCTGTTTTCTCTCTTCTCTTCTGTCCAAATTGGGCTGCTCAAGCTCTTCCCTTTTAGCCCTCTTTCTCCTCTTTCATTTCCTATAATATTTTCTTTTTGGTCGTCCTCTTTTCTTCCTCTCTAGTGGCTGGAATTTCCTTTTTCTTACAGCAACTTCAGTTTTCCTTTTCCGAGTTTTTCCACTCTTGTTTTTCCATTCTTGTGTAATTGTCAACATTTCCTCTTTATTTTCCAGCCATGTAGCTACCCTTTATCTTACCTAACCATATTTCCTTTTGGTTTAAGTATCCAACATGTTCCTTTTCTTGTTTTGCTAAATTTCATTTTATGGTTTATGCAGGTGACGAACACGACCAGCGCGGGCTGATGAGTGCCCCACGTGGGCTGGCTGGCAGGTGAGAGCCCGCGCGGGCTGGTGAGGAGCTTGAGTCGTGCTGAAATTTCTGGTGCAAGGAATTGTGGTCTTGGCCCGCGCGGGCTAAGGTGCGCACCCCGCGCGGGCTGTGTGCGAAAGGTGATCCGCTCGGGCTTGTTGTGTGACCCGGGGTGTGCTGAGATTGCTGGTCCATGCAGTCCGCACGGGCTATGTGTCCACCCCGCGCGGGTTGCCTCTCCTTTAGCGTGAAACAGTCATGTTTTGCGGCATTCGCTCGTGTTTGTGTCCAGGTATCTGCATTCGCTGCAAAATACAAGGAAACACTAAAAGAGGACTAAATGATGCTTTAATGCTTGGTAAAATTCAAATGAATGATGAAACTAACTATAAAAAGAGAATGAAATACTATAATAAAATATACGTTATCTAACTCCCCCAGACTTGAACCTTTGCTCGTCCTCGAGCAAGACTAGGACTAAGCATGAGAGGAGTTAGACAACAACCGAAATCTAGCACAATCAACTCGAAAAGTCAGCCACCCTACGCAACAACGCGTCACACGAACATAGATCTAATCGAACCGAATTTAGACCCCTATCTACCGAAAGTCACTAACCGTGCAATCCTACACATATCTGAGTTCATTTGACAACATACAAGCGATCTCCATACCTATTCTAATGCACAAATACTTCGATACCATTCTTAAGACACTTATTATTCTTTTTCTTTTTCTTTTTCTTATTTCGGTTTCCACACAGTTTTTTGTATATTCGCACTCGGTTTCTAGGACGTCGGAGCTGAACAAGACAACCTTCTACTTAGACTCAGGTTGCCAATTGGCACACTCATAAATTCTTGTACCCTTTGCGGAGTGAAGAGGTTGCGTCATTGCTGATTTTGTTTTCTTTCTTTTAGCTATTGTGAATATGCATCGACTCTAACCCTTAGGACTTAGAAAAACTGCCTCGACCCACCACTTAGACCAGAACCATCAATGTTGATGCACTCATGTCAATGTAGGGCTGAAAACGTTAAAGAACTTAGGCTATTGACAGCGGAGTATAAGTGCGTAGAAATATAATGATCGAAACAAAACAAAGATTGCAAGGTATGCTCGGAGATATAAGTGCATTGGATTGAAGGCTAAGGGGAGGAATACAACTATAGGCTATAGATTCATGCACGACCACTAACTTATCGTTATCTAAAGGCATGTTTCAGCGAACCTAGACTTTTGTTCCCGATTTGACAAAGTTGCACAGAGGTGACTAAAGTTCGCAATTTTTGGTACTAGATATTTGTCCGTCTAATCCTAACAAAACTAACATAAAAGAAAAATAAACGAAGAACTCTACATGTAAATCCTAATCACAGTCATGACATTCAAAGAATACCCCCAGACTTGAACAAAACACCGTCTCGGTGTTCAAAACCTAAGAGAAGGACTAACATGCAAAAAACTCGGGGAAAAATACGATAGATAGGAACGTGTGCACTTGATGCTTGCTTGGTATCCCGAGTAGATGCAGTTGGGCGTACACGTCTTTCCTTATGTTGTGGATGATTTCGAAGTGGAAAACCTGTAACAAAAATCACACAATCCAAAGGAGACAGTACGATATAACGTTCGCACTAGTTCCTTGAGTTCGACCCAGGTACTACACAAACCGTATTCTTGCGATAGACTGCTATGTGAAATTAAAACTTCTGATTTCTTATTATCAATTCCTTAAGCTCAACCCATCAAGCTCTGTGATTCATCCGATTTCAAATCCTCAACAGTTACTTCTCTACTTTCGTGTCCTAGTCTCGGTTGTTCTAAGCATGAATGTTCGTGATTAGAAATCTCCTTTCGGTCCTTCTCCTAAGTGCCTAAACCATGCATCTACTTAGTATTCTCAATACAATAATTCAAATACTCAGACAAAGAATAGAAAAACCAAAATAGGGAATTGCATTCATAAATCAATCAAAAGAGGTTCCGGGATTGCCTTGGGCTAATCCTTTCACCTAGAACAAGACTATTTCTCATACATGAGTTCAAAACAAAGCATCATGAAAGAAATAGATATTCTAAAGGGCTAAGAAATTAAACAAAACGAGGTCTAGATCGATTTTCCAATGCTCTTCTTGTGTCTTCGCCTTAACGGATGCTCCATGAGATGAGAGAATCTGAACTCCCCACTAAAACGTGTTGGTTTCCGCTCTCCTTCAACAGCTTGCCTCGTTTCCTTTTCTCCTTCCTTTCATTTCTGTCCAGTTTCCTTTTTTCTGTTATTTCCTTTTTATTCAGCACGGCCCTTGCATGGGCTAAGTGGCAACCCTGCACGGGCTCCTCTTGGCCGTTGGACCGCACGGGCTTCGAAGTACCCCGGGTCGTGTAGATTTTTCGGGATGGTGCAGCCCGCGAGGGCTAAGGGACCACCCATGCAGGTTCATGTCCTTTCATGGGGCATGGTCATTTCGCTTGATGCTCGTGTATTGCTTGTGGTTCCTTGGCTTGAATCTACTTTAAGTTGTTTGTAGCTCCAAGTTTTTGCGGTTTACTCCAAGAATCAACATCTTAAGCTCGATTATGCCTTATAACCTTAAAACAATTGAGAGTACTTCTTCTCGTGTATGTTCTTTAACTCCGAAGTGAACCCAATATGCCTCAAAACCTGCCGGAACATGTGAACACGAAAACAAGTAAAACGGGTACAAAAATAACACGTAAACATCGCAATTATCATCATGAACATCTCTAAAAATCATGCAAAAAACGTGTACAAAAACGAGATTATCAAAATCCCCCAGACTTGAATGTTTGCTTGTCCCTAAGTAAACGTAAGCGTGAAACACATGGGAGATAAAAGAAAACAAACGAGAATTCCCATTTCTCCTAGAAGCGCTACCAAAGCGGACCTAATCGATCCCTAGAAAGTTGTGAGCAAATTCGGCATTTTACTTTTCAGCCTTCATCCTAGGTTCACCATGGCTACCCACGAGAAAGCAAACCTAGACATACCAAGCAAGAAACCGCAACTCTCTCCACCAAACAAGACTTCAGACAAGTACTAAACATAGAAAAAAAGAGGAATCTTGTTTCGTTTATTAGCTTATTGTTTCTTTATTCTCTTTTTCTTCTTTCTTGCTTTTTTTATTTTCGTTCTTTACAAACGCACTAAGTCTTCAGGTAGTCAGATTTGAAGGGGTCCAGCCTCTACTTAGACCCCGACTACCAGTATGGTACACTCTTGCATCTCGTTCGAGAGAGGAGTAGAGTAGATGGCTTTTTTATTGTGCCACGCCATTACTACATCAAACGATTATCTCCAACCCACTAGTTAGATGATCATCTTGTTTCTGTACACGAATCTCGCATGATTTTAGATATGTTTTTTACGATAGTTGTGATGTTTACGTGTGATTTTCTATCCGTTTTACTTGTTTTCGTGTTTTCATTTTCTTATAGGTTTTTATGCGTATTTGGTTTGTTTCGGAGGTAAAGAACAAACACAAGACAAAGTACGAGCATAAGAGATTATAACGGAGCAAAAGGAACGAGAAACGGGCAAGGAATGTGATGCGTATTCAAAGTTAAACAAATAACCTAAACTATCCGCAAGTGTATGGCAGGTGTGTAGTACTTTAGGTGTCGATCCCACAGGGACTACGCAACACAACCTAAACCCAAACTACGAATCAAACTTGCAAACAAACGAAATATTGATTTTAGGAATGAAATACTAAAAACAATAAACTAACGAGTTCTTAACAGTGAGACAAACGTTCTAGGAATCCGGTTTCACCACAAGACTATCGAAACCAACAATCAACCTATCTAGTCGTGAAATTTCGATCAAGTTATCTAAGGCATACGATCCTAATATGATATTTACCCTCTCTCAAGGCATAGACACGTGATGTAGTCAAGTCTACTTTCGTGGCTGACACCTTAAGCTAAACCCATAAGTTCTATGATTCATCCGGTGTACCCTCAACTGTTGCTACCCTACTTTCTGGGCTAACCTCGGTTGTTCTAAACCTGATCTTCTAGGACTAGAATTCTCCTTTTGGTCCTTCTCCTAATCCCTAACACATGCATCTACTTGGCCTTCGTAAATACTAGTCATTCTAGCACTCAGACAAAGAATAGATAAACGAAAACGGGAAATTGCATTCAAAGATAAATCAAAAGCAGTTCTGGGATAGCCAACGGCTAATCCCTTCTCTTAGAACAAAACGACTACTCTCTCATGCGTTCGAAAGAAAACATAATCGAAGTAGAAAGTCTAAAGAACATACAAACCAAACGAAATCGAAGTCCTGATTTGATATTCAATGCCCCTTGAATGTCTCCACTGTAAAAGTGATCTTTGTCTCCGATTCTCTCTCTACTCTCTCTCACGTATGAAATCTGAAAACTAACTGAATCTGCTCGACCCCTAGCTCCTCTCCTTCCCTTTCCTTCTTCTTTTCTTTCTTTTTCTCCTGGTTTTTCCTTTTGCCCGTTCACTCCTTTTTCCTTTTCCACAACAGCCACCGTTTTTCCTTTTTCGTGTGTTTTCCATTCTTGATTAAGTTGGACAACGTTTCCATTCTTTTCTCCAGAAAAATATCTCTTATTCTTCTTCTCTAATGTTGTTTTCCGCTTTGTATATGTAACTAACAAGTCCTTTTTGTGTTTAGACAAGTTTCCTTTTCTTGTTTTTGCAGGTGACGGACGCAACCCGCGCGGGCTGGACTGTGTGCCCCGCACGGGCTCCCATGTTGTGTTGTGTTCGCTGGACCTAGGCCCCGCGCAGGCTGAGGTGTGCCCCGCACGGGCTGAGGCATGCCATGATTACCCTCGCGTTCTGATGACCTCCCCGACCCGTGCTGAGTTTGCTGGACGTTGTAGCCCGTGTGGGCTAGGTGAATGCCCCCCGTGGGCTGTGTTATTCCTCACCAATTCTCGTCCCGTTTGTTCCGTGATGATCCTCGATGTTAGTACTTTGTCTCGTGTACATCCTTTAGCTCCAAAATGAACCGCATTTGCATTACAATCTGTAAGGACACGAAAACGGGTAAAACGGATACAAAATCATACGTAAACATCGTATCTATATCATATACATCTCTTAAATCATGCGAGAAATACGTATAAAAACGAGATGATCAAAAGCCCCCAGACTTGAATGTTTGCTTGTCCATAAGCAAACGTAAACATGGATCACGTGGGGTACATAAAAAATGAGAATTCCCCTTTCTCCTAGAAATACCGCTAAAGGGAACCTAACAGATCAACTAGCAAGTGGAGAGCAAATTCGGCCTAATTAAATTTTCAGTCTTCATCCTAGGTTGACCAAGCTACCAACGAGAAAGTAAATCGAAGGTAAACTAAACAAGCCACCGTAACCCATTCCACCAAACGAGACTTCGGACAAATGCTAAACGTATAACAATTGAGGATACTTGTTTCTTTTCCCGAGCTTCTCTCTTTTTTTATTCTCTTTTTTTTCTTCTTCTTTCTTCTTTTTTCTATATCTTCTTTTTCATTTCTCTTTTTATGTTATGCAGACACACTAGGCTTCTAGGACGTCGCATTTGAACGGATCCAGCCTCTACTTAGACCTAGACTATCAATTACAGTATACTCATGCATCTCGTTCAAGAGTGCAGCGGAGTAGACGGCAGTTTTATTGTGTCGTGCCCTTAGGACGTAGAAAGATGATCCCCAACCCACCACTTAGTCCACTTAGACCCAAGCCACTGAAGGAGTATCAAGGTCGATGCACTCATATCGATTTTAGATCATGCTTTTAGGCATTATTTCAATCGACAGCGGAGTGTTAGTGTGTGCTCTTTATTCTTCAAAACAAGCTTGACGATCTAATAATCCTCAATAAAAGAAGTTAAGCATCGTCTATACGAAGTATGACCATCTGGATAGAGAGAATAAACGATAAACTAGCCTAGCAACCTCGTCTAAACCTTCCACAAGCAACACTAGGATTCCCTAAGAATTACGACCTATTGTTTTTCAACCGACTAATAAGCTCTAACGCCTAGGAAAAACCTAGCTCAAACATGCAAAATCTCACGGAAAAGGCCAACTTCTTAAGTATCCTAGGTTCAGGGTTCATCTCAAAATGTGGCACCGGAAAAGTGCCTAGGACGACTCTGACTCACGAAAACAAAAACTGACTAAAACTACGAAATGCAAGAGAAAATAAAAGAAAATGAAACGAAGTCACCTAACAAACGTGAGATGCTCCCCCATACTTGAATTGAACGGCGTCCTCGACTTGAAGCTCCGATGGAGGGTAAAAGAAGTGAAGTCACGTTTGTGGTGGTTTTTTTGTGTTTTTCCTTTTTTTTGTTTTTTTAGGATTCTTAAACTAAAAAACTAAGAAAAATAGAAAACAAACAGCTGGGTTGCCTTCCAGAAAGCGCGTATTTAACGTCTTTAAGCTTTGACGTCTCCATTCCTCATGTGTGCGCAATGGGTGGATCAGAAAGGGAAATGGAGTTTCCACTTTCGATCGGTTGAGCGGCTTGGTAGAGCTTTAGTCGATGTCCATTAGCTTTGAATGTTCCACTCGTCTCCCTCCAAAGTTCTACTACTCCATGCGGGAATACCTCTCGTATCTAAAAAGGACCAGACCAACGGGACCGTAGTTTGCCCTGAAAAAGCTTAAGACGAGAATTAAATAGTAGAACTAAATCACCTGGCTGAAATTCATGAGGTAGGATCTTCTTGTCATGCCATCTCTTAGCATGCTCCTTGTAGATCTTAGACTTCTCGTATGCATCGAGACGGAGCTCGTCGAGCTCGTTCACCTTCAAAAGTCGTTTCGCACCTGCACTCTTAAGATCAAAGTTAAGGAGCTTTGTCGCCCAATAGGCTCGGTGCTCTAGCTCGACAGGTAGGTGGCAAGACTTGCCATAAACAAGCTGAAAAGGAGTCATGCCAATGGGAGTTTTAAACGCAGTCCTATAGGCCCACAACGCATTATCTAATTTTATCGACCAATCTCTATGGGACCTAGACACGATTTTCTCTAGTATACTCTTATTCTCCCTATTCGAAACCTCTACTTGTCCACTAGTTTGTGGGTGGTACGGTGTAGCTACCCTATGTTTCACGCAATACTGCTTAAGGAGGGACTCGAATTTTCTTGCAACAAAGTGTGAACCTCTGTCACTAATGACTAATCTAGGAACTCCAAAATGAGGGAATATGATCTTCTTAAAGAATTTTATCACTACCCTAGAGTCATTAGTCGGTGTTGCAATGGCTTCTACTCACTTAGACACATAATAAACACCTACCAAAATATATTGGTTTCCACACGACAAGGGAAAAAGTCCCATGAAATCTACACCCCAAACATCAAACAATTTAACCTCAAGGATGTAGTTTTGTGGCATCTCGTTCCTCTTACCTATATTTCCTGTTCTTTGACATCTATCACAAGAGGAAACGTACCTATGGGCATCCTTGAAGAGGTTCGGCCAATAAAAACCCGCTTGCACTACCTTTGAAGCGGTTTTGGACATGCTGAAGTGACCTCCATAATCTGATCCATGACAATGGAAAAGGATGCTCTCTACCTCTTCCTCAGGGATGCATCTCCTAAAGACCTCGTCCGCGCATCTCTTGTAGAGAATTGGATCATCCCAATGGTAATGTTTGACGGCCCCATAGAATTTCCTGCGCTCATGAAAGAAAGGTCGGGGCATAGAATACCGCTCACAAGAAAATTAACAAAATCAGCATACCAAGGAGTGGGGTTACCTGAAGTAAGTGCACATTTGATGTCGTCTCTCAAGGAATCGTCGACATGTCTCTCATCATGCACAATGATGCAAGAGAGGTGATCTGCAATGACGTTCTCGGACCCCTTCCTATGTCTTATTTCGAGATCAACCTCTTGTAAGAGAAGGATCCATCGGATGATGTGTGGTTTCGTGTCCTTCTTCCCTAGAAGATATTTAAGCGCTGCATGATCAGTATAAACGATTATCTTTGACCCTACGAGATAGGATTTCAACTTGTCAAAGGCGAAGATGATGGCAACGAGATCCTTCTTGGTTGTGGCATAGTTGATTTGAGCATCTTCTACTGTCTTGCTAGCATAGGAGATGACATGAGAGACCTTGTCTCTTCACTCTCCTAAAACAGCCTCAACGGCGTAGTCACTAGAGTCACACATAATCTCGAATGGTAGGCTCCAATCGGGTGGTTGAATGATAGGCGCCGAAACCAATGCTGTCTTGATGTTGTTGAAGGCGTTGTGGCACTCTTGAGAGAAATCGAATGTAGCATCTTTGGCCAGCAACTCTGTCAACGGTTTTGTCATCTTTGAGAAGTCCTTGATGAACCTCCGATAAAAACCTGCATGCCTTAGAAAACTACGAATTTCTTTAACTGAAACTGTTGGAGGAAGTTTTTCGATTACCTCAATTTTTGCTTTGTCGACTTCTATGCCCCTCAATGAGATCATGTGTCCAAGTACAATACTTTCCTTCACCATAAAGTGGCACTTTTCCCAATTAAGAACGACATTCGCTTCCTCACATCGCTGCAACACTCTAGAAAGGTTAACGAGGCAATCATCGAATGTAGAGCCATAAACAGAAAAATCATCCATAAACACTTCCATAATATGCTCAATTAAATCATAAAATATTGCCATCATGCAACGCTTGAAAGTAGACGGAGCTTTGCAGAGGCCAAAAGGCATACGAGGTAAGCGAATGTCCCATAAGGACATGTGAAAATCGTCTTCTTTTGTTCTTGAGGATGAATGGGAATCTGAAAGAAACTAGAATATACGTCCAAATAACAAAAATAGGCATGATTTGCTAACCGTTCTAACATTTGGTCGAACAATGGGAGAGGGAAGTGATCTTTCCTCGTCGCCTTGTTGAGCTTGCGGTAGTCTATACACAACCTCCATCCCGTGACGGACCTTGTTGGAATCAGCTCATTGTTATCGTTGCGTACTACCGTCATTCCTCCTTTCTTTGGTACGACATGCATGGGGCTTACCCATTCGCTGTCCGAGATAGGATATATGATACATGCATCCAAATGTTTTTTAGTATCTCTTTTTTTCACTACCTCTTTTAGATTGGGGTTCAGCCGCCTTTGGGCTTCGATGGATGGTTTATGCTCGTCCTCCATAAGTATTTGATGCATGCATAACGAAGGGCTTAGGACCTTGATATCCTTGATGGTGTATCCGATCACTCTCCTATGCTTCCTTAAGCATTCAAGTAGCTTTTGCGTCTAATCTGCACTCAAGTCAGTATTAACAATAACGGGGTATGTATCATTATGTCCAAGGTACTCATACCGAAGAGAAGAAGGAAGAGGCTTCAACTCAGGTTTGGGCGCCTTCTCCACTGCAAAGTCAGCATGAGCTTCGTGTGGTATCTCCTCAAATGGGGCGTCTCTTAGTGCTTCAATAGCACTCAAAAATTCTGCGTACGCCTCAGCTTCTTCATTGGTAAATGCTACATCTTTACAAACTTGAGTTAAGTATCTCACGAGGGGATCGGAAATACTTACTTGATCAAACGTATTGTTCGTTAACTCTTCCAGCAAGTCAATTCGAAAGCAAGACTCCTTGATGGAGGGTCCATTCATGGATATGGACAAGTTGATTTCAATGGTTTCGTCTCTGACACGTAGGCCCGTTCACTCCTTTTTCCTTTTCCACAACAGCCACCGTTTTTCCTTACCTGCAGTAGCTAAGAACGGTCTACCAAGAATAATAGGTATCCTAGCATCCTCTTCAATATCGAGTACAACAAAGTCAGCGGGTATGCAAAGATTACCTACCTTGGTGGGAATTTTTTCAACAATCCCCACCGGTAATCTTACTGAACGGTCAGCGAGTTGGAGAGACATCTTGGTAGGTTTGAGGTCGCCGAAGTTCATCCGCTTGATGACCGAATGTGGCATGAGGCTCACGCTTGGTCCTAAATCACACAAAGTTTGTCAATATCAAGATTACCTATTGTGCATGGAATGGAGAAGCTTCTGGGGTACTTCAACTTTGGGGGCAGCTTGTTTTAAAGAATGGTGTTGCATTCCTCGATGAGGCTACCGTCTCACTCTCTCCAATACGCCGTTTGTTGGATAGAATTTCTTTGAGAAATTTGGCGTACGTGGGCATTTGTTGGAGGGCTTCTAGAAATTTGGCTTCTAATCGCTGTCCCCACATCCGCATTGAATTTGGCTTGAGTCTATTGTTGTTGCCTTTTCTCCTTGATAAATTCAAGCATCACTCCCAAAGGTTTGATGAAGGGGCTTGAGGAGGTTCAGGAGCTTGCGGAACTTGCTGAGCTTGCTGGAATTGCTGATTGTTTTTCTGGTACGTTTGTTGTCTTTGATGAAATCCCGAATACTTCACCGGTTGAGTCGTTCGATACGAAAGATTCGGGTGTTTCCTCCAGGTCGGGTAGTAGGTATACCCGAATTGTGTGTTTCCTTGCTGCTGGACATAGTTGATCTATTAGAAGTCTTCATGTACCGTGCATTGATACGCTACATGCTCTGTATCTCCGCAATTCACACAGTACATGGCATTTGATGTGTTGCCCGTCGCTCTGCACTGATTCGGCTCGTATAGGCGTCGAGTGCTGTTAGGCATACCTCTCGGTGTTGACCACATAGTGTGGTTCATGGCGAGGTTATCGATCAGCTTGTATGCCTCTTCCACACTCAGATCCATAAATGATCCTCTAGCAGCGTTATCCAATGTCGTTCGATGTTCATCTGAAATTCCGTTGTAAAAAGTTTGGATAAAATACCACTGCTCGAGACCATGGTGTTGACACATCTGTAGAAGATCCTTAAATCTTCCCCACGCTTCAAACAACCATTCTCCATCTCTGCATCTAAACGTTGTGATTTCCCGCCTCATCTGAATTGTCTTGCTCGGAGGAAAGAATCGTGTGAGGAACCATGTGCAGAGCTGGTCCCAAGTCGTGATTGAACCAGCGAGAAGCGATTGCAGCCATGTTTTCGCTCGTACCCCGACTGAGAAGGGGAAGAGACGCAGTAAGATTGCGTCCTCCGGGACTCCGTGTATCTTGAATGTACCAGAAAGCTCTAGGAAGTCTCCGAGGTGTTAATGGGGATCCTCGTGATTTCCACCCATTAATTGCTTCTGATAAAGCATGTTGATCATCACCGGCTTAATTTCGAACTGTTCCCTAGCAATAGCAGGCATTTGTATGGCTGTTTGCACGTTGTTCATATTCGGTACCACGTAGTCTCTCAGACGACGTGGTGGAGGAGCCTATGGTGCTCACGGTGCGAGTTGTTGTTGCTGCATATGTCCATGACCGTTCTGATTATCCATCTCTCGTTGATCTGACGGCTCTGCGAAGGACAAATAAAAACGATTTGCGTAGAAAGACTGAAATAAAAGAAAACAAAACAAAAACAAAACAAGAATGACTGTAGGCTCGAATCTAAGACGTGTTGACAATAGTCCCCGGCACACCCTCAAACCACCTTCGGCGGAGAGGAAGAGGATTCTCCCTGGACTTTCCTTTTTCATTTTATTCTTCCTTTTTCTATTTTTTTTTGCTTTATGGACATATTTTTTTTTATTTTATTTCTTTTCCGTTTTCGCGTTCATGTACGCTCTATCACACATAATGATGTATTACTTTCTTCTCTATTTTGCGTTGCATGACTGTTATCACAGACTCTTCACGATAATATCCGTAATAGAGTAGGGGAGTATAACATCCAGATGTATCACCATCTCGAGAAAGCAAAATACACCAGGTGTACCCGTTCTCATTTTTTTATCTTCTCTCGAGTTTTGGCATGCGGGTACCTCTCACAGATTTCGAACACCGGGACTGTGTTCCGTTTAGGTCTGGGGGGTACTCTTTTGAGTGATATGATTTCTTTGAGTGACATAATTGTGATTAGGATTATGATTAGGAATAAGCAGATGGATACGTAGTTCGAATTTTGAGCTTTGGTCATTCTTGTGCGACTTTGTCGAATCATGAAAAGTAGTCTAGGTTTGCTAAGAAAGTCTTTTGGATACCGATTAGTCTAGTAGTTGTGCTTGAAACCATGATCTATAGATGCATTCACCTCCTAGGTTTCAGTACCAACTATCCTTATCTCCTTGCATACCATTTATCCTTTGCTTTGTTGGATATATTTTATCGTTCATGAGTTATTATATTCCACGCGCTTATACTCCGCTGTCAATATGGATAAGTTTCTAACTATTCCAGGTTTACACTGGTGTGAGTACATCGAGATCGATGGTCCGGGTCTAAGTGGTGGGTTGAGGCGCTATTCTACGTCCTAAGGGTTAGAGTTAATGCGTAATCTTTGGAAAAAAATAATAAAAAAATTGTTCTTCAATGACGCACCTATTCACTCCGCTAAGGTTACAAGACCTTATGAGTGTGCCATAGGCAGCCTGGGTTTAAGTAGAAAGCCATCCCTCTTCGACTTCGATGTCCTAGAAACCAAGTGTGGATCTATATAAAAACGAAAAGAGAATAAGAACGAGAATACGAGTCTATGATATCTCAAGTTTAGGGGAATTGATATGGAGATCGCTTGGACGTTGTCTAGGGGTATGAAATAGACTAGATTATTGGTAGGATTGCATGGCTCGTGACTTTCGGTTGATATAAATCTGAACTCGGTACGCTTAGGCTTACGTTCATGTGACGCGTTGTTTTGCATAAATGACTAATCCTTCGAAATTTTTGTGCTAGTATCCGGTTGTTGTTGAACTCTTCTTATGCTTGGCTCTCGTTTTGTTTTAGGACAAACAAAGGTTTAAGTCTGGGGAGTTTGATAATACGTAGTGTGTATCAGGTTTAGGCTAGACATATGCATCATTTTCGCATACATTATATAGCACGAGTTACGAATCCGACACGAACGTTCTTTATATACTCCCTTTTTGTTGATTTTCAGGTTTTAAGGCGACAAGGCCTATTCAAGCTTTAGAATGTCAATTCTTGGATTCAACCGCACATATTGGAAGCTACAAATCACTCGGAGTAAAGTCAGGCCATGCAACCTAAGGAAACACCGATCATAGGCCTCGACAAAAGTTTCAGCCCGACCCGGGCTGAATGTTTACCCTCTCGTGCTGTGTGAGAAACACGAACCCGGGCGCGCTCTAATCTTAGCCCGCTCGGGCTGAAGTTACGCAGAAGTTCCATTAAAATTCACACAACTCAGGCCGGAAGAAAACCCGATCGGGTAGGTCAATCACATCGACCCCGCTCGGGCGGATACCTTAACCCGCTCGGGTTGATTGATACCCGATCGGGTAGAGCACCTAGCCCGCGTGGGCCCCCCTTTTCTCAATAACTTCTTTTAAGTGTTTGAACGGTCAAAAGAGAGAGGAGATCAATTCCAGCAACAGAGGGCGACGGCTAAGGCCAGGAAAAGACTGAAATTCATCAAGAAAAACTCAGGAGAAGTTAGAGAAGGAGAGAAACATCAATCCAGACTTTGGTAACAAGATAGGGAAGGTTGATTTGGTTGTGGAGCATGTGGCTCTTGCGGTCGAGGTTCTTTTCATCTAAAGTTGTCCATTACCATCCAAAACAACATACTGTTCATCCATCTTTCCTTGATTAGATTACTCTACTCTCCCTTCTCCCTGTAGGTTTGAAGTACCATGAGACCTAGGCATGCACTTGTAAAGGACAAGTAGAAGAAGTTAGGTAATAAAAACGAAACGAAAAGAAATAAAATAGAAAGTATAACCCTATGCCCGAATCTAAAATGTGTTGACAAATAGTCCCCCACAGTGATGCCAAAAACTTGATTGTTGCATTCAAGTTAAAATAAATTAACCTAAACTACCCGCAAGTGCACGACACATGTGTAGTAATCTAGGTGTCGATCCCACAAGGACTATGCAACACAAACTAAACTCAAACAAATAAAGCAAATTCTCTATGAACGAATATGGTTTGAGATCAAATAACTAAAAACTTAAATAGGGAATGGCATTTATAAATCCATCAAAAGAGGCTACAGGATTGCCTTGGCCTAATCCCTTCTCTTAGAACAAGACTACTACTAAGACACGAGTTTGAAACAAATCATCATGAAAGAAATAGATAGTCAAGAGAGCATCCAAATAACATAAAACAAGGTTTGGATGGATTTTCCAATGCTACCCTTGTGTCTCTTGCTTGACGACTGCTCAAGAAGATTAGAGAATCCGAACTCCCCTCTAAAAGTGCTGGTTTCCCCGTTCCTTTAGCTGCTTGCCTCGTTTCCTTTTCTCCTTCCTTTCCTTTTCATCCGGTTTCCTTTTCTCCTTTCTTTCCTTTTCGCCTGGCACACGCCTCGTGCGGGCTGAATGACCACTTTGTGCGGGCATGGAAGCACCTCGAGTCATGCAGATTCTGCTGGATGGTTTAGCCCGTGCAGGCTAAGGGTACCACTCCGTGCAGGTTCATGTCCTTTCATGGGGCATGGTTGTGTTGCTCCATTCACTTTATGCTCGGATATTTCGTGCGGTTCCTTGCCATGAATCTGCTCTGAGTGGTTTCTAGCTCCAAGTATGTGTAGATAACTACAAAAATCATTATCCTTAAGCTCGATTATGCCTTGTTGCCTTAAAACCATTGATAGTACTTTGTCCCGTGTATGTTGTATAGCTCCGAAATGAACCAAATACGCCTCAAAATCTATGCGAACATGTGAACATGAAAACAAGTAAAACGGATGCAAAAATCACACGTAAACATCAACATCCGTAAAATCATGCGAGAAAAGTGTAAGAAAACAAGATGATCAATAGGGAAGTCTGAGGCATCTTATTAATTGCTCTTTATCATGTTATTCTTGTTTTCTTTTGTTGTACAGCAGAATCCATGAGTGAGTAAGCCTTTAGATATGGGTTAGAGACACCGGTTTTGTAAGAGATGCTTATGTTTATTCATAAATGATTAGATCTTTTAAAATTTCTTTTATTTCACTTCTATGATCAATGTTATGAATGTTTTGGCCGATGTGTAACTCAGGATTTCATGTTTAAGTGGGAGGTGAGATTATGAATCCAAAAATATTGATTGTTAGTGGAGTTTGATTAATAAGAGTCTCGTCGGTCGGTTGATCGGCTCAGGAATTCGGATTGCAGGCTTAATGCTACTATAATTTTGTATTAATTGCTGATGGGAGGTAGGATTACATGTTATTGTGGTTAGTGAGTTTTGATGTCAAGAGAACCATTCTCTACTTATGAGCATGAATTTCTCGTTATCAAGAAGTTTTGATTAATTTATGATCTTTTGTTGGTTGCACCCTCGCAATTACGGTAACCCTAAGTCCGTAGTATTCTTACATCCATTAATTCCTTGTCTCCTCCATCTTCAGCAAGGGACATAGAGTGGAGTCAACTACACAGCGTTGACGTACGTGAAGCACGCAATCCACCAGGATACTGATGGCGATGATTGCAAAATGGGTGATATAACAACTTTTTTACAACGCTACCTAAAAAGGCAACAAGGACACGAAGATTTACTGTGGCGGAGTTGTCAAGATGATCGTTAGGACGCTCGGGATCAACCTCGGCATTTTTATAGAGGATAAGATCGATGAGGTACCTAAGCTCAACCTCCAAAATCTCAGGCACCGACGAACTATATCCACCCATCCGAGGAGGATCATTTGGAGCTACCGGGATGACCACGGTCGAACCTTGGAGGTCGACCTTGCACAGATTCAGATGCCCAAGCTTGACTAGGAAGGTATGTGTTTTATGATCAATCCATCCATAGGCCACCTTGGTCCACAGCCAGATGAGGAAGACCCAGGTTTAGCAGCTGCACCAAGACTAGGGATTTCCCGACATCGCAGCCGACACGCTCCACTTCAGCCACGTGCTCAACCGGTATACATGTGCCCTCTATGGAGGGCGTTTCTGATACTTCAGGTATATCACGGAAGAGAGCCAGTACAAGTCCTTCATGCAAGACTAGCAATAGGACCTCGAGGCAGCAAGGTGTGCAGAGTAGCAGCAGTTCAACTGGCAATTGATCCAACATTTATAGTACATTGCGGTGTCCATTTGACGATTCCAACGAATGAGCATGCAGCATTTCTCAGAGTTTTACGTACCGATCCCTTAGCACTACCACACGGCGGGTATTCCCTACTATCCACAGATCCCTTATAAGCTTCAACTATTTTACTATCCACCTGGCCCGGGGACCTCATCACAGTTGGTAGACCCTCAGGCCACATATGCTGGGGAGGAAGAGGATTAGTTTACTTTTCCTTTTTCTCTTTCTATCTATATTGTTTTTCAGGAGTTAAATCTTTTCTTTTTTTCGCATGTATTTGTAATCTATCACCTATTATGATGTATCATTTCCTTTTCTATTTTAGTTGTATGACTCTTATCATAGGTTTTTCATTTTGATATTCCCAAAATTGAATATAAGCATTTAACACCCAGCTATAGCATCAACTCGGGAAAGCACAAAACACCATGTGTACATGTTTTTCGATTTCTTTATCATCTCCCGGATTTTGGCATGTGAGTTCCTCTCACATATTTTGAACACTGGGATTGTGTTCCATTCAAGTCTGGGGGTATTCTTTGAGTGATATGTTTGCGATTAGGATTAGACGTAGATTTCTTTTTATGATTTTTAGCATTTTAAGTCATTTAATTCTTTTTCTTAGGAATTTTACTAGACATAAATTACGAGACTTTAAGCTTTAACCATTTTTGTGCAACTTTGTCGAATTGGGAACAAAAGCCTATGTTTGCTGAAAATGACTTTTAGGTACTGGCTAGTTTAGTAGTTGTGCATAAATCCATGACTTATTGTTGTATTCCGCCCCATAGGTTTCAGTTCCAAGGCTCTAAATATTCGTGTATACCGTTCAGTCTATGTTAGCTCAGACACCTTTTAGATTTACTTTTATGTTCTTATGATTCCACGTGATGTGAATAATCTCATGTAATAAATTACCTAGACCACCCTTTCCGCAAGAATACGGATCATGTAGAACCAGAGTAGAACACTAGGGAACCGATGCAACTACAAAGTTATTTAACTAACGAATAGACAAGTATAAATCAATTGGTGGATGCAAAGTAATGACTAAAATAATTAACCAGATAAATTCAATATGCACACCATAGGTTTTCAGATGTGCACAATAATGCATTGAAGTGCTACTAAAGATCATTGTTATAGATATTATGACAGATTTGGGGAATTCAAGCATATCCTAGGGAATGACTCTCTCGATGGCTAATCCCACAATCTAGCATGCTTATTACCAACCTCCTAGTTGCGCAATAAACATACTAAACGCATTAAGAGAACTATCCTAATCCATGAGTTTAATACGACTGTTCGGTCAAGGTTCTAAATCAATTAAAACCCCAAATCATGGCTAGGTTTCAAAATCTAATCTACCTCCAGATATAATTAGAATTTTAAAATCACATTCAATTGATCAGAAAAAATAAGAGCACGAGAACCAACTAATCAGTCTGATAATGATCAAATACTATAACCGAGCATTAAGCACCAGCCTTCATTACATATTAAAAAAACTCTAACCCATTGAAACAGATCTACTCGCACTTGAATTCAGAAAATAAAGCACAAATAAAATCTATCTTAGCCATAGGTACAGAGAGAGATGCTTCCCTATTCTAATACCGTAGCCTTCAATAGCTCCTCCGCGCTCCGTGATGGTCTCCTCGTTTCTAGGCTTCTTCAGCCTTCTCCCCCATCCGTGCGTGAATCACATCTCTCGTCTACTGTATGCCAAGCTCGCCTTTTTTCCTTACGTACTGGTTTCCTCTTCCTCTCTTCAGCCGCTTGCAAAAGTTTCCTTTTCTCCGTTCGTTTCCTTTTTTGTGTAAGTGGCAGCTTGTGGTTTCCCAGCCGTATGTTTCCATTTTAGGTCCCAGCCGTGTGTTTCCATTTTGTGTCCCAGCGGCTTGGTTTTCATTTTGTGTCCCAACCGTGCGTGTTCCTTTTTGTGCAAGCAGTCGTGTGTTTCCATTTTGTGCAATCAGCCATGTGTTTCCATTTTCTGTCCGGATTAGGAATCTTGGACACCCAACCAAGCACAGCTGAACCGAGGGTTGTTTGGCCTAGTTTTACGGCATTTGCTCGTGTTTGTACCCCAATATCTTTATTTCCTGCAAAACATTATAAAACTATAGAAGAAGACTACATTCTACTTAATAACTCGATAAAGTCCAAAATCATAATAAAACTAACTATAGAAAGAGATTAAAATACAAGAACAAATTAGACGTTATCAAAATCCCTAGACTTAAGCCTTTGCCCATCATCGAGCAAAACTAGAGTTAAGCAGAATGACAGTTAGACAACAACTAGATATTAGCACAAGTAATTCGAATAATCAGCCATCATGCACAAGAACACGTCACACGAACATGGACCTGAGCAAACTTAGTTCAGACTTCTATCGACCGAAAGCCACGAGCCGTGCAATCCAACACATCACCCAAGTTCATTTCACTAATCCCTAGACAACATCAAAGAAATCTCCATACCAACTTACCCATATGTACGTGAGACACCTTTCCTAAAGACAATTATATTCTTCTTCTTTTCTCTTCTTTTGTTCTTTATGTATTTTTTCCTTCTTTGAAAATATGCGCTCGGTTTCGAGGACATCGAAGTCGAACAGGACAAATTTCTACTTAGACCCAGGTTGCCAATTGACACAGTCATATGGTCATGTAACCTTAGAGGAGTGAAGATGTTGAGTCATTTGAAGAATTTTTAGACCAAACTATTGAGATCACACATCAACTCTAACTCTTAGGACGTAACAAAGAGCCTCACCCACCATTTAGACCCGAACAATTGAGATCGATGCACTCATGTCAACGTAAGTCGGAAATAGCTAGACACTTGTTCTATTGGCAGTAGATTGTAAGCGCGTGTAATCATAAAAATAGAAAAGTCAATCTAAAAGGTATCTGACCTAGCAAAGAATCAATGGTATACACGGAGATATAGATACTTGGGACAAAAACCAATGGGGCAGAATACAACAATGAGCCATGGATTCATGCACAACTACTAGACTAGCCATTATATAAAAGTCTTTTCAGCAAACTTAGGTTTTTGTTCCAGATTCGATAAAGTCACACAAAAATGGCTAAAGTTCGAAGTAACATACTAGATATTCGTCTAATCCTAATGTGTCATATGATGACACCTAAAAGTGACGCAAAAGATAAAATTAAAAAAAAATAAATCAACGTGTAATCCTAAACGCAAGCATAACACTCAAAGAGTACCCGCCCCCTTCCCCAGACTTGAACGAAACACAATCCCGATGTTCAAAACCTGTGAGAGGAACTCGCATGCCAAAACTCTAGAGAGGATAAAAAAGTGAGAACGTGTACACCTGGTGTATTCTTGCTTTCCGGAGTTGGTGATACAACTGGATGTTGTATGTGTCTACTCCGTTGTGGATAATATCAAAGTGGAGAACCAAAAATAGAAAAATGATGAAACATCATGGTAGAAGGTAGAGTACATGCATGCAAAGAAGGAAAAGAGTTAAGTCATTGAAATAAAACAAAAGATACGAAGCTCGGGTTGCCTCCCTAGAAGCGCTTGTTTAAGGTCTTGAGCTTGACCGAGGAGCTCCTATTCGTAAGTCGGTTCCGAAAGAGCGAGTATGGCTCGATCGTCACCCGCGTCGTCAATGTTGTAGAGCTTCAACCGTTGGGCGTTCACTTTGAAATTACTGTTGTTTCCTATCAGCTCGATAGTGCCATGTGTTGAGATGCTCTTGATTGTGAACGGCTCAGACCATCGTGACTTGAGTTTCACTGGAAAATGTTTCAAATGCGAATTGAAAACAAGTACTTTGTCACCATCCTTGAAAGTTTGCTGGACGATATGTCTATTGTGAAAGTTCATTGTGCGCTCCTTGTAGATTTTCATGTCGTCGGAAGAGTTGAGGCGCATCTCCTCTAGATGGTGTAGTTGTAGCACTCTTTTTTCAGCAGTTGTCTTGTAGTCATAGTTGGCTGCCTTGATCACCCATTATGCTCGATTTTCTTACTCAACCGGTAAATGGCATGTCTTAGCGTACACTAGATGGAAGGAGGTCTTTTGGTCGGTGTTTTGAAGGATGTTCGGTAGGCCCATAATGCATCATCAAGCTTAAGTGCCCAATCCTTCCTAGAATTGGAAACCGTCTTCTCCAAAATATACTTGATTTCCCGGTTAGACACTTCCACTTGGCCGCTTGTCTAAGGGTGGTACGGCGTCGCTATTCTGTGTCGGACGTCATATTTCTTCAATGGTCCTTTTATAATTCAATTGATGAAGTGCTTTCCTCCATCACTAATCACCACCCTCGGGACTCCAAAACACGGGAATATGATGCGTTTGAATAGCTTGGTCATGGATTTGGAGTCATTGGTTAGACTTGCTAGAGATTCCACCAACTTCGGCATGTAGTCCACAACAACCAATATATAGAGGTTCCCACACGAAGATGGGAAAGGCCCCATAAAATCTATTCCCTAGACATCGAACGGCTTGACTTCCTGAATATAATGCGGCGGCATCTCATGGTATCTAGATATGTTCCCCATTCTTTAGCAATTTTCACACAAAGATACGAAGTTGTGGGCATCCTTCAAGAGTGTAGGCCAACTGAAACCCGCTTGTAAAACTTTTGTCGATGTCTTGGCATCTGCAAAATGACCTGTATAACCTGAGGAAGAGCAGTGAAACAGTATATGAGACATGTCCTCTTCAAGAATACAATGTCTGCTCTGACATTATGGAGGAATTTCTTTATAGCATTGTAGTTCAGCCCCTTCGGTAGCACTTGACAAGCTAGATAGTTCAAGAAACCTACGTACAATGGTTTGGAAGTGCAAGGCATGAACATCACTACATCGTCTCGAAAGGAATCTTCGATGGGAATGCTCTCAGGGATTTCAAGATGTAAAAGGTGATCAGCTACCTATTCTCGGGTCCTTTCTTGTCCCAGATTTCCAGATCAAACTCCTACAGCATCAGAATCAATCGAATGGGCCTCGGGTTTGCATCCTTCCATGTGAGAAGGTAGCGTAGTGCGGAGTGATCTATGTAGACTATGACTATGGAGCCGACTATAGAGCAACGAAATTTCTCAAAGGTAAAGATGATCGTTTGCAGCTCATTCTGAGTGTGAGAGTAGTTGCATTGGGCATTGTCCAGGGTCCTACTCGCATAGTAGATGGCGTGCAACATTCTATCCTTCCATTATCCTAATACTCCCCCAACAGCATAAGCACTTGCGTCGCACATGAGCTCAAATGTTAGCTCCCAATCTGGCGACTATATTATCGATAGAGAAATCAATGCCTTCTTAAACTTTTTGAATGCAGCATGGCATTCCATTGTGAATTCAAACGGCACGTCTTTGCCCAACAAATCAGTGAGAGGCTTGAATATCTTTGAAAAGTCTTTGATGAAGCGTCTATAAAACCCTGCATGTTCCAGAATGCTTCTGATAACCTTAACGTTCCTAGGAAGCGATAGCTTCTTGATAACCTCTATCTTAGCTTTGCCAACGTCTATCCCTTTTCCTAATATTTTTTGACCCAATACAATTTCCTCGCGAACCATGAAGTGACACTTCTCCCAATTGAGCACTAGATTCGCTGGCAAGCACTATCTAACACTTTACAAAGATTGGTCAGACCGACATCAAAGGAAGGTCCATGGACCGAAACATCGTCCATGAACACTTTCGTAATCTCACCATCCTCATTATAAAATATAGAAGTCATGCACCGCTAAAATGTGGCGGATGCATTGCATAAACCTAAGGGCATCCTACAATATCTGAATGTACCAAAGGGGCACATGAACGTCGTCTTTTCTTGATCATTCGGGTGGATCGGAATTTAGATGAAGCCTGAATAGTCATCAAGAAAACAAAAGAAGGAGTGAAGAGCTAGACATTCAAGCATTTGGTCAATGAAAGGCAAAGGGAAATGATCTTTCTTGGTTTTTGTGGTCAGCTTACGATAGTCGATTGATGTTCGCCATCCTGTGTCTGTCCTCGTCAGGATATGTTCGTTGTTCGTGATCGGAATGATAATACCTCCTTTCTTCGGGAATACCTGGACAGGACTCACCACGCACTATCCAATATAGGATATATGATGCCTACGTCTAACAACGTAAGAACCTCTTTCCTTACTACTTCCATCATGTTTGGATTAAGTCTATGCTGATGTTCAATGGAGGTCTGAGAATCACCTTCTAGGCGCTATGCATGCAAAGCACTGGATTAATTCCCCTAATATCTGGTAATGTGTAACCTATAGCACCCTTATATGTCTTAATGGCGTCTAACAGTCGTTCCTTTTAGGATTCCTCTAGGTTATCGTTCACTATTATAGAATAGGTAGATTCAAGTCTGAGGATATCATACCTGAACCTTTGTGGTAAGGGATTTGATGTGGTTAATCTCAAGTAATAATTACCTAGACTAATGCTTCCGCAAGTATACGGATCATACAGTACCAGGTCGAACACGAGGAATCGATGCAACTCTAAAGCTAGTAACTAATGAATAGAACGTGTAAATCAATAAGTGGTTGGAACACGAATAAACATAAACTAACTAACTAAGTTCAGATTAAACTCAATGAACTAAACACCACAGGTTTCGAGAGATGCACGATGATGTAACAAAGTTCTAACAAGATTATGGTTATAGATATCGTTACGTATTCAGGGAATTCAAGCTCTTTCCTAGGGATTGACTGTCCCGATGCCTAAACCCACTATCTAGCTTGCGTACTACCAATCTCCCAATTGTGTAATCTCACCTACTGGATGCATTAAGGTCGCTATCCTAATTCCTAAGTTCAATTAACCGACCAACCAAGGTTCTAAATCAATTGAGACTTCATATAATGGCTACGTTCCAAAATCCAATTCATCTCCCAATGCAATTAGTTTTTATAATCATTCATTCAAGCTACCAAATAGAATAAAAGCATTATGAGCAACCAATCAATCTGAAACGAACAAATATTATAACCAAACATTAAGAACAAAACTTCATTACATATCAGCAAAGCTCTCTAACCCATGGCTATGGACCTACTCGAACATGAACTTAGAAAACAAAACACGAAAGATAACTATATTCAACATGGATAACGAATGAGATCCCTCCCTATTCTATTACCGACGTCTCAAAAGCTCCTCCGCGCTCCGGCTTTGTCGCTCCGTCCTCGAGCAATACTAGAACTAAGCAAGAGAGGAGTTAAACAACAACCGGAAACTAGCACCATCAACTTGAAAAGTCGGCCACCCTACGCAACAACGCATCACACGAACATAGATCTAGGCGTCCGAATTTAGACCCCTATCTACTGAAAGTCACTAACCGTGCAATCCAACACATATCCTAAGTTCATTTCTCTAACCCCTAGAAAACATTCAAACGATCTCCATACCTATTCTAATTCACAAAAAGTTTGATACCATTCTTTAAAACAATTATTTTCTTTCAAAAAAAATTTTCGGTTTCCACACATTTTTTTCAAAATTCGCACTCGGTTTCTAGGACGTCGGAGTTGAAGAGGACAGCCTTCTACTTAGACCCAGGTTGTCGATTGGCACACTCATAAGGTCTTGTAACCTTGGCGGAGTGAAAAGGTTGTGTAATTGCTGATTTTTTTTTCTTTTGATTAAATTATTGTGAATACGCATCGACTCTAACCCTTAGGACGTAGAAAAATTGCCTCGACTCACCACTTAGACCCCAACCATCAATATTGATGCACTCATGTCAATGTAGGGCTAAAATAGTTAAAGAACTTATTCTATTGACATCGGAGTGTAAGTGTATGGAAATATAATGATCGAAACAAAACAAAGAATGAACGATATGCTCGGATATATAAGTGCTTAGGATTGAAGCCTAAGGGGAGGAATACAACTATAGGCTATGGATTCATGCACGACCACTAACTAATCGATATCTAAAGGAGTTTCAGCAATGCACGACCACTAACTAATCGATATCTAAAGGTAAGTTTCAGCAAATCTAGGCTTTTGTTCCCAATTCTACAAAGTTGCATACAGGTGACTAAAGTTCAAAATTTTTCGTACTAGATATCCATCCGTCTAATCCTAACAAAACCAACATCAAAAGCAAAAATTAACGAAGAACTCAACATCTAAATCCTAATCACAGTCATAACATTCGAAGAATACCCCCCCCAGACTTGAACGAAACACCGTCCCGTTGTTCAAAACCTAAGAGAAGGACTAACATGCAAAAACTCAGGGAAAAATACGATAGGAACATGTGCACCTGATACGTGCTTTCTATCCCGAGTTGATGTAGCTGGGCGTATTGGTCTTTCCTTATGTTGTGGATGATGTCGAAGTGGAAAACCTGTAACAAAAGTCACACAATTCGAATGAGACAATACCATACATCGAGGTTATTGGTAAGGAGCATGCTTGTGAAAAGAATAAGAGTCAAATTCAAAAAAAAATAAAACAAAATAACTAAAAGGATATAGGGCTCGGGTTGCCTCCTGAGAAGAGCTTGTTTAAGGTCACGAGCCTGACCAAAACACTATACTCATGTGTTGGCTCCGAAAGAGCGAAGACAGTTTGATTGTTGTCCATGTTGTCCGTGTTGTAGAGTTTCAAACGTTGGGCGTTCACTTTGAATGTGTTGTCGTTTCTTATCAGCTTGATAGCGCCATGTGGTGAGACGCTTTTGATTGTGAACGGCCCGGATCAGCGTGACTTGAGTTTTCCTGGAAAAAGTTTCAAACGTGAATTGAAAACAAGTACTCGGTCACCTACCTCGAATGTATGCTGGACTATGTGTCTATCATGCCACTTCTTCGTGCGCTCCTTGTAGATCTTTGTGTTCTCGTACGAATGGATGCACATCTCCTCTAGATGATAGAGCTGTAGCATTCGTTTCTCAGCAGCTGACTTGTAATCATAATTAAGTGCTCTGATCCCCCAAAATGCTCGATATTCTAACTCGACCGGTAGATGGCATGCCATACCGTACACTAGCCGAAACGGAGTCATTCCGATTGGCGTTTTGAATGCTGTACGATAAGCCCATAATGCATCGTCGAGTTTCAGTGTCCAATCCTTCCTAGACTTAGAGACCGTCTTCTCCAAAATCGAATTGATCTCTCGATTAGAAACTTCAACTTGGCCGCTGGTTTGACGGTGATATGGCGTTGCTATCGTATGTCGAACACCGTACTTCTTTAATATCCCTTCTATGATGCGTTTCAAAAAGTGTCTACCTCCATCGATCATCACAACCCTCGGAACTCCAAAACATGGGAATATGACACGTTTGAACATCTTGGTTATTGGTTTGGAG
>CM071864.1:17939969-17952672 GCA_036759665.1 Gynandropsis gynandra | reverse complement strand
TCCTCTTTTAGATCTCATTATTCTTTTTAATTTGGCCGATCTAGATCTTAGGAAAGTTTGTTGGAATGCTGGACCCGAGCGGGCACATCATGCACCCGATCGTGCAACCACTCTGCCCGACCGTGTTGCCTCTTTCAAGCCCGAACGGGCACCCATGCTCGATCGTGTAGACTCTCAGCCCGACCGGGTAAAACGCACGGTGATTTCTTGGATGAATTGGCCCGAGCGGGCATTGTAAAGCCACCCGAGCGGGCACCTATGCCCGAGCATGTCCATTGAGCACCCGAGTCGTGTAGACTTACGGGGTTGCTTGGCATGAATTAGCCCGACCGGGCACTCTCTATCCACCCGAGCGGGCATGTCTTGAAGTGTAGTTTCCGCTCCTTCCGCTCGGTGTTTGTGTGCTCGCTTCCATCCGTGGCATTGCATAAGTCGAACCTTGTTACACAACTTCGTTTTCGGGGTTAGATTGCATAATCACTCGTGTTTCTCTTCAAGTCTTCGTTTCCTACACAAAACACGAAATGTGGATAAAGTCTTCGAATATACTCAATAGATGAATGAAATATAAATAATCTACTCTAAACTAGACCTAAGAATGATATAAAAACTATAACGAATTACGTGTTATCACTACCAATCTCCCAATTGTGTGATCTCACCTACTAGATGCATTAAGATCGCTATCCTAATTCCTAAGTTCAATTAACCGACCAACCAAGGTTCTAAATCAATTGAGACTTCATATAATGGCTACGTTCCAAAATCCAATTCATCTCCCAATGCAATTAGTTTTTATAATCATTCATTCAAGCTACCAAATAGAATAAAAGCATTATGAGCAACCAATCAATCTGAAACGACCAAATATTATAACCAAACATTAAGAAAAAAACTTCATTATATATCGGCAAAGCTCTCTAACCATGGCTATCGACCTACTCAAACATGAACTTCGAAAACAAAACACGAAAGATAACTATATTAAACATGGATAACGAATGAGATCCCTCTCTATTCTATTAGCGACGTCTTCAACAGCTCCTCCGCGCTCTAGCTTTGTCGCTCCGTCCTCGAGCAAGACTAGAACTAAGCAAGAGAGGAGTTAAACAACAACCGGAAACTAGTACAATCAACTCGAAAAGTCAGCCACCCTACGCAACAAAGCATCACACGAACATAGATCTAGGCGCCTGAATTTAGACCCCTATCTACCGAAAGTCACTAACCCCTAGAAAACATTCAAACGATCTCCATACCAATTCTAATTCGCAAAAAGTTCGATACCATTCTTTAAAACAATTATTTTATTTCAAGCAATTTTTTCGGTTTCCACACATTTTTTTTTCAAAATTCGCACTCGGTTTCTAGGACGTCGGAGTTGAAGAGGACAGCCTTCTACTTAGACCCAGGTTGTCGATTGGCACACTCATAAGGTCTTGTAACCTTGGCGGAGTGAAAAGGTTGTGTAATTGCTGATTTTTTTTCTTTTGATTAAATTATTGTGAATACGCATCGACTCTAACCCTTAGGACGTAGAAAAATTGCCTCGACCCACCACTTAGACCCGAACCATCAATATTGATGCACTCATGTCAATGTAGGGCTGAAATAGTTAAAGAACTTATTCTATTGACAGCGGAGTGTAAGTGTATGGAACATGGCCGGCTTAACTAGAGAAGAGACCTTGTGCAATAAAATTAAAATAGGCCCTTTTGAAACGAAATATTCGATGCTAAAAAATTTCCTTTACATGCAATAAATATTTACAACATTCATTTGAAAAGAGCTATTCTATTTGCATGTTTTGAAACGAAACAGTCGATCAAGCTTTCCACATCTAAATCTTCTAGGAGACTACTTTCAATTGCCATCAAAGCTAATCCATTCAATCTTTCTTGTGACATAGTGGTTCGCAAGTACGACTTCAATAATTTGCGCTTCGAAAAACTTCTTTCTGCAGAAGCAACAGTAATTGAAATAGTCAATAAGATTCTATACGCGATTATTGCATTCGGAAAAGAATTTTACCGTTTCAATAATTCTAATAAAGCAATTGTTCCTATCTTTTCATTTGGTAAAAATTCTCTAAGTAACTTTAACTCAACAAAAAGCTCATATCCATTGATATCTAATAAATCATCCTTTTAAGAGAATTTTCAAGATTATTACAATGAAATTTAAGGTCTATATCATTAAATGATAGTGGCTTAGTTGAGTTTAACATAAAACCGAAGCTATTATCATAGAACTTATATTGTTCAAATCTTTTATCCAAAGAAGCAATAGCTTGATCAACTATACATATGAAATACTCAATTCTAAAGGTTTCTTCTAGAGACAATGTTATTTCATGACTATCAATCTCATCATAATGTTTTTTTCTACGTATCACACGTTTTGGATAAAATACAGGATCAATATCAATTTCAAGTGCAATTTCTTTCGCAGTAATCACTGCACTAGCAAATCCAGTTTCTCTATAATTTCTAAAGTATGAAGCCAACCTTTGTATCTCAACCATAGCAACATCTAATAACATATCTTGTGACTGTAACTGTTTACTAACCAAATTCACCGCATGCAATATATCAAACCAAATAGTCGTAGATAATAAAAATTCAAAACTACTTAATTCATTTATAGCTAATGAATTAGCTTCAGTTTGTATTTCAGCATCGTTATCAGTATCCGCTACTTGTAGTAAAGCTTCTCGTAATTCAGCTATTTGAAATCTTATAGCTTTGATACTTTCAATGCGACTTTCCCATCTTGTCGCTGATAATACTTTTAGAGTTAACCCTTTCACATTTTCTTTCAAAATATTCCATCTCTTTGTAGAATTAGCAAATAATGTATACAAACGTTGAACTACTCCAAAGAAATCTCTAGCTTTGACAGAAGTGTTTGCTATATCACATAAAATTAAATTCAAACTATGACAACCACATGGAGTATAAAATGCTCTAGGATTTATATCTAGAAGTTTTCTTTGTACACCTTGGTTTTTTCCTTTCATGTTAGATCCGTTATCATATCCTTGACCTCTCACATTATCAATATCAAGATCTAAGGATTTTAACACATCTTGCAACACTTCAAATAGTCCTTGGCCACTTGTATCATCAACTTTCAAGAATTCAATAAAAAATTCTTCTAATTTAAAAGAATCTGAAGTAGAATCGACGCACCTTAGGATTAATGACATTTGTTCTTGATGACTTGCATCTGGAGTACAGTCCAGTATCACAGAAAAATACTTTGCTTCTTTTACTTTTGTGATGATTTTAGATTTAATTTTCGAAGCAATCAAAAGTATCAATTCATTTTGAATATTATGACTAAGATAATGTTGATGACTACTACTACCGCTGTGAATACGGTTAACATGTTCTTGCATCACTGGATCAAACTCTGCTAACATCTCTATAAGTCCTAAAAAGTTCCCATTATTATTTTGATAAAGTCTTTCATTTTTTCCACGAAATGCTAAGTTGTGTTTTGCAAGATATTTTACAACTGCAATAATCCTAAACAAAACTTTTTTCCAAAATTCTTTTTCTTTTTTGAATATTTCTTGAGTTTTTTTGTCAATTGTTTCATTTTGTTGAAATCTAAGTCGTAATTCAATCCAAGTTTTCATATTCGACATATGTTCTATACTTGTTTCATGTTCTCTTAACCTAGCACTAAGATGAGCCCAATCACAAAGACCTTCATTTGCTAGAAAACCTCTTCTATGACCTTTTTTAAAAATCTTACAACAAAAACAAAAAATTTTATCAAGCTCCTTTGAATATACTAACCATTCTCTATCACAACTTTCCCCGTTTGATAAAATTCTTGTGTAAAATGTTTTTGAAAATCTTCTTGAATATTTATCTTTCGGACCTTTCTGAATAGATAAATCTCTTTTAGGACCCTTAATTGCTAACATGTCAATTGATTTTGAATAGAGTTTATCCCAATTTTTTGGATCATAAATATCAAACAAATTGTTGTTACCACCACTAGACCCAACATCATTATTATATTATTCATTGATAGTTTCATTGAAGCCTAAATTCTCTTTAATTTCCATATCATTCTCATTATTATCTCTAATAGTTTTATCAACAACAATTTCTTTGTATAAATCATTAGATTTTATATCATTGTATTGTGATTCCTTATTGATAAATTTATCTAGAGCTCCTTTTTTGAGATTGAATCAATTGTTCTATTCTTTCCTTTATCTTTCGTTTTTCATAACCCGATTCATACTTTTTAAACATGGTTATCAAGAATTAAAATTGCAAAAAATATAACCTACCTAAGATATGAAGATGACTTTGGTTCAAATGGAAAATATGGAATGATTATCTTCAATCTGTATATATAAAACAAAAATTATTAGTATAACACCCTACTAAAGGTCTGTCAATAATAATTTCTTTTTGTAAAATTAGAGCAATAAACCGAGTCTAATCAAACATACTCAAAATAAGCTAACCATAGAGAACTTAGATATCGCAAGCTAACATACCAGCAAAGCTAACTATCAAACTACGAAACAAAAAAAAAAGAGGACGATCGGAAACATACCAGCGAAGAGACGACAGGAAGAGACCTTGATTCCGTAAACAAACAAAAAAATCAAAAAGAAAGAGATGAGACGAAATTGGAAACAAAGAGAGCAAGAAAAGAGAGAAAAATCATGGAGGAGGCACCAAAGAAAGAAAAAAAGAAGTTGGCTATATATTAGGGTTTCTGAAAAAAAAAACAAAAAAATATTTTTTTTAATATTGGGCCCCCATCCAATTGGGGCCCTGTTCCAAGGCTCCTATTGAACAGGGCCTTAGCCGGCCCTGGTATGGAAATATAATGATCGAAACAAAACAAAGAATGAACGGTATGCTCGGAGATATAAGTGCTTAGGATTGAAGCCTAAGGGGAGGAATACAACTATAGGCTATGGATTCATGCACGACCACTAACTAATCGATATCTAAAGGTAAGTTTCAGCAAATCTAGGCTTTTGTTCCCGATTCGACAAAGTTGCACAGAGGTGACTAAAGTTCAAAATTTTTCGTACTAGATATCTGTCCATCTAATCCTAACAAAACCAACATCAAAAGCAAAAATTAACGAAGAACTCAACATCTAAATCCTAATCACAGTCATAACATTCGAAGAATACCCCCCCCAGACTTGAACGAAACACCGTCCCGTTGTTCAAAACCTAAGAGAAGGACTAACATGCAAAAACTCAGGGAAAAATACGATAGGAACATGTGCACCTGATACGTGCTTTCTATCCCGAGTTGATGTAGCTGGGCGTATTGGTCTTTCCTTATGTTGTGGATGATGTCGAAGTGGAAAACCTGTAACAAAAGTCACACAATTCGAATGAGACAATACCATACATCGAGGTTATTGGTAAGGAGCATGCTTGTGAAAAGAATAAGAGTCAAATTCAAAAAAAAATAAAACAAAATAACTAAAAGGATATAGGGCTCGGGTTGCCTCCTGAGAAGAGCTTGTTTAAGGTCACGAGCCTGACCAAAACACTATACTCATGTGTTGGCTCCGAAAGAGCGAAGACAGTTTGATTGTTGTCCATGTTGTCCGTGTTGTAGAGTTTCAAACGTTGGGCGTTCACTTTGAATGTGTTGTCGTTTCTTATCAGCTTGATAGCGCCATGTGGTGAGACGCTTTTGATTGTGAACGGCCCGGATCAGCGTGACTTGAGTTTTCCTGGAAAAAGTTTCAAACGTGAATTGAAAACAAGTACTCGGTCACCTACCTCGAATGTCCGCTGGACTATGTGTCTATCATGCCACTTCTTCGTGCGCTCCTTGTAGATCTTTGTGTTCTCGTACGAATGGATGCACATCTCCTCTAGATGATAGAGCTGTAGCATTCGTTTCTCAGCAGCTGACTTGTAATCATAATTAAGTGCTCTGATCCCCCAAAATGCTCGATATTCTAACTCGACCGGTAGATGGCATGCCATACCGTACACTAGCCGAAACGGAGTCATTCCGATTGGCGTTTTGAATGCTGTACGATAAGCCCATAATGCATCGTCGAGTTTCAGTGTCCAATCCTTCCTAGACTTAGAGACCGTCTTCTCCAAAATCGAATTGATCTCTCGATTAGAAACTTCAACTTGGCCGCTGGTTTGACGGTGATATGGCGTTGCTATCGTATGTCGAACACCGTACTTCTTTAATATCCCTTCTATGATGCGTTTCAAAAAGTGTCTACCTCCATCGATCATCACAACCCTCGGAACTCCAAAACATGGGAATATGACACGTTTGAACATCTTGGTTATTGGTTTGGAGTCGTTGGTTGGACTTGCCAAGGCTTCTACCCACTTTGTTACGTAGTCCACCGCGACTAGTATGAAGAGGTTTCCGCATGAGGACGGGAAGGGGCCCATGAAGTCTATTCCCCATACATCAAATGGCTCGACCTCTAGAATATATTGTTGTGGCATTTCATGGCGTCTAGAAATATTACCCGTAATTTCGAAATTTTCGCATGATGCGACGAAGTTGTGGGCGAGTGTAGGCCAATAGAAGCCCTCTTGCAGCACCCTTGCAGTTGTCTTGGCTGCAGCAAATTGTCCTCCGTAGCTTGAGGAATGGCAACGTGACAGTATGTGTGGAGCTTCTTCTTCGGGGATGCAGCACCTAAAGATTCCGTATGTGCCTCTTTCGAAAAGATACGGCTCATCCCAATAGTACGCCTTGACGTCATGGAGAAACTTCTTTCTCACATTGTAATTCAGCCCTTCCAGTAGTACTTGACATGCTAAGTAATTCACAAAGTCAGCATGCCATGGAGTGAAGTGCAAATCAAGGACATTACCGCATCATCTCGGAGATAATCGTCGAAAGGAATGCACTCGGGGATTTCAAGCCGTGAAAGATAATCAGCTACCCCATTCTCGGTTCCTTTCCTATCCCTTATTTCATGATCGAACTCTTGCAGCAGTGAGCTCCATCCAATGAACCTCGGCTTTGCGTCTTTCTTGGTGAGTAGGTAACGTAAGGCAGCATGATCCATGTAAACTATTACCTTGGAGCCAACTAGGTATTAGCGGAACTTTTCAAACGCAAAGACGATTGCAAGTAACTCTTTCTCGGTTGTGGAGTAGTTGCATTGGGAGTTCTCTAATGTTCGACTAGCATAATAAATGGCGTGTAACATCTGACCCTTTTGCTGTCCCAACACTTCCCCAACCGCGTAATCGCTCGCATCACACATGAGCGCAAATCAAAAAGCTCCCATTTCGGCGGTTGTATGATGGGGGGAGAAACCAACGCCTTCTTCAGCTTCTCATATGCAGCTCGACATTCCGCTGTAAACCCAAATGGTACATCTTTGCCTAATAGATCAGTGAGGGGTTTAGATACCTTCGAGAAATCTTTGATGAAATGTCTATAGAACCCCGCATGACCTAGAAAACTATGGATGGCCTTAACATTCCTACGAGGTGGCAGCTTCTCAATAATCTCTATTTTCGCCTTATCTACCTCTATTCCCCATACTGATATCTTATGCCCCAACACGATGAAAGTTATATGCCTGTTATGTAATATTTGGACAGTCTCGAGTTAAAAGTGTAATTATTAAAAGTTAATAATTCTATTTAAGAAACGAAAATTAGGTTTTCGACACAAGATTACAGAATCACAAAACCCTAGTAGCCGTCAAAAGAAAAAACCACGAAGAATGAAATAGTTTTCGTTCATCGAGAATTCCGCACCAAACGTTGAAGGCAGCCGGAACCGAATCGTTTCAATCGGTTCTTGCTCCTCGGTCGAGCGACCGATTGCAGCCGCCGGAACCGGCATTCGCAGCCAGCCGAGTTGTCGGCGTCGGTGAGGGTCTAGCCGGCGGCGCTTCACGCCCAAAGGGCGAACCGGAAATAGGGCGGCGGCAAGGGGGGCGGCGGCTAGGGTTTCCTAACCCTAACCCCAATCCCTTACCCTAACCCTACCCTAACCCTAACCCTAACCCTAATTAAAAAAAATTCTAAATTAAAATTATTGAATTTTAATTTAAGATTATTGAATCTTAATTTAAAATTAATAATTAAGTTATAAGACGATAAATAGTTTATCGTTACGTTTTTCCTTCACCGTAGACGTTTTGAATAAATTCTCGTTTACATGGTACGGCCTGACTACCAGGAGGCATGTAGTTCGAGAATTCGATTCATATGCCTATGACATTAGATGTCTAGTGGGAGGAATCAATTAGTTTTTGTAAGCGCCTGGACTACCCGGGGGACATAAACTTAATTGATATCCGACCATGAGCTGAAGGATAAACTCGTCTATATCGATAGGAACGACCTGACTACCAGGTGACTATGTCATATAGAGTTTCATCGTAGATGTTTTGAATAGGTTCTTGTTTACATGGTACGGCCTGACTACCAGGAGGCATGTAGTTCAATAATTCGATTCATACATCTACGACATCAGATGTCTAGTGGGAGGGAACAATTAGTTTTTGTATACGCCTGGACTACCCGGGGGATATAAACTTAATTGTTATCCGACCATGAGCTGAAGGATGAACTCAACTATATCGATAGGAGCGACCTGACTACCAGGTGACTATGTGATATAGAGCCGAAGTAAAATAACTATAAATTTTATGCCGATAAAATTTATAAAGAATCTATTTTATATGTTTGGGAAACGTCTTGACTACCAAGGGGCTCAGGCATATAGTTATAGATTGATGCTAATTGGAAATAAGATTTCTAATGTTATCGTAACATTCATTAGCGAAAAATATCATATAGATGAAGTCCATGTCTTTATGATATTTACGATGTCTAACTCTCTCCTGCAAATTTCCCTTTCGTTAACAGATCTCCTGAGAATGTCTCAATTCAATTTGCGTCCAATTCTCGAGACCAACAAGTTGGTTGGTGGAAACTTCGACGAATGGCAACGCAATTTGCGCATGGTGCTGACACGTGAGAAGCTGATCGATGTGATCGACAAACCGGCTCCTCCAGTGCCAGACCCACGAACGACGAGGCTTTCAGTGAATACACAAAGTACGAGGAAAAGTGTATCACTGTGAAGTGTCTAATCTTGGCGTCAATGAGTGGCGAACTCCCTAAGCGACTCGAGCGTATGGATGCTAAGCAGATCATGGAGCATCTTGAGAAGATGTTCGGTGAGGAGAGTCGGAAAGCAAGGTCCAAGCTGTCAAGGACTTTGTTCAAGTCCGCTCTGCGTGAGGGATCTCCTGTGGGACCCCATGTTCTTCAGATGATTAGTCTGATAGAACAGCTTGAGAAGCTGGGGTATACCTTCTGCAAGGAGTTGCAGCAGGATATGATCTTGCACTCACTTCCGGAGTCCTTCTCCCCGTTCGTGGTCGACTATAACACGAACGAGCTGGACATTGAGTTGCATGAGATGCACAACATGCTCACTGAGTATGAGAAACAGATGTCTATTGGGAAGAGGGTATCGGGATCTGTGCTGATGGTTGGTGGGTCTTCTTATCAGAAGAGGAAGGGCAAAAAAAGGCCCAGGACCAGGTAGAGCGCGCCTAAGTCTGGTGAGACCGAGACAAAGGGCGGCGCCACCAAGGCCAACCAATCAGAAGCCGAGTGTTTCTTCTGCAAGAAGAAAGGACATTGGAAGAGGAACTGCAAGGAATACCTGCAGTCTCTGAAGGGCAAGAAGCAAGGTAAGATTCACATGAAAAATGTTTTCATGTTATCCTTGACTACTATTGATTCATCTAGATGGGTATTGGATACCGGTAGCAGCTTTAACATCTGCAATATGTTGCAGGGGCTGAGGATCAGTAGGAGGTTCAGGAAAGGAGAGTTTAGTCTGAAGGTTGGAAATGGCGCAAGTGTTGCTGCTCTAGCCGTAGGATGTATTTCCCTTATTATGCCTACAGGCAAGACTTTGTTGTTAGACGACTTTTATTATGTTCCGAAGTTTGTTTCGAACATAATTTCTATTTCTATGCTTGATAGACGTGGATTTCGAACAGTTTTCAGTAATAACATTTGCTCTATTTATCATGGTGATGATTTATGTGTGAATGGTTATTTGCAACAAGGACTTTATATCTTACCTGATGTTAATGTAGAACAAATTAACATGCATGTTTCGGGCCATAAGAGAAAGGTAGATGATCGTCAAAGACAGACGTACCTTTGGCATTGTAGACTTGGTCACATCGGTGAGAAGAGGATAAACAGGTTGCATAAAGATGGTCTTCTAGGCCATTTCGATTATGAATCCTATGCGACTTGTGAGTCCTGTCTCACTGGCAAGATGACCAAATCTCCGTTTAGTGGAACCGGAGAGAGAGCTACAGAACTTCTAGGACTCATACATACTGATGTATGCGGACCGATGAAAGTTCAGGCTAGGGGTGGATATTCATATTTCATCACATTCACTGATGATATGTCGAGATATGGTTTTGTGTTCTTGATGAGACACAAATCCGAATCTTTTGAAATGTTCAAGAGATTCCGCAGTGAAGTGGAGAAACAAACCGGAAAGAGTATCAAAGTGTTGAGATCTGACCGGGGCGGTGAATATCTTAGTCATGAATTTGTCGATTATCTAAGGCAAAATGGGATTTTGTCTCAGTGGACTTCTCCTGGAACACCACAACATAATGGTGTGTCCGAAGGAAACCAAACTTGAGACACATCAAGGTTTGGGGTTGTCCGGCCTTCGTTAAGAGACTTCAGCCAGACAAGCTTGATGTTAGGTCTGACAAGTGTAGGTTCATAGGATATCCCAAAGAAACTATGGGATATTATTTCTACCACCCGTCTGAGCACAAAGTATTTGTGGCCAGTACGACAACCTTTCTTGAAAGGGAATTCCTTGAAGAAGGAATTCATGGTGGAGAAGTAGTTCTTGACGAGATTCAAGAGCCCGACGAACCAACACAAGCTCATGGACATGAGATGTCAAATGAGCGTTCTTGGCTGGGTGACATAGTGTTAGGCTCCGGCGCTTCAACTTCAAATGTTGAAGTAACAGTGCCAGTTCAGGAACAAGTTCAGGAACTTGCTCAGGAACGAGTCCAACTAGATATCCCAGTGCAGGTTGAACCTGCTACACAGCCTTTCTTGAGAAGGTCAACACGTTCTCGACGAGCACCTGACAGACTTAATCTGTTGGTGCAAGAGGACGTGGTCGATCATAGAGATGACGACCCGTTAACTTTTCAAGAGGCTATACAAGGCCCAGATTCTGAGAAATGGTGGAAAGCCATGGAATCCGAGATGGAATCTATGATGATCAACAAAGTATGGACTTTGGTTGATTCTTCACAGGCTTCCACACCGATCGGTTGTAAATGGGTTTACAAGAAGAAGATTGGAGCAGACGGGCAGGTAGAGACCTATAAAGCTCGTCTAGTTGCCAAGGGGTATAGTCAACGAGAAGGGATTGACTATGAAGAAACATTCTCCCCTGTGGCAATGCTTAAATCTATTCGGATTCTCCTTGCTATAGCGGCGTACTATGACTATGAGATTTAGCAGATGGACATGAAAACAGCTTTCCGTAACGGAGAGCTCCAGGAAGAGGTTTTCATGACTCAACCTGAGGGTTTCACGTCGCCAACTCAAGGTCATATGGTATGCAAGCTTCAGAGGTCCATTTATAGACTCAAGCAAGCTTCTCGAACCTGGAACATTCGCTTTAACAAGGCAGTTGAAGAGTTCAACTTTGTTAGATGCGATGAAGAGCCTTGTGTGTACAAGAAGTTTAGTGGGAGCACGGTTGTCTTCCTTGTGCTTTATGTGGATGACATATTGCTCATGGGAAATGACATTCCGACGTTGCAAGAGACGAAGTCATGGTTGTCTGATCAGTTCTCCATGAAGGATCTAGGAGAAGCAGCCTATATTCTGGGAATAAAGATCTATAGGGATAAATCAAAGAGGTTGCTTGGATTGTCACAATCCCACTACATCGATAGTATTGTGAGACGATACAACATGGAAAGTTCCAAGAAAGGCTATCTACCGATAGGCACTGGAATTTCTCTTTCTAGGGAGGATTATCCTAATACCCCGGAAGAAAGAGAACGCATGAGTCGGCTTCCCTACGCTAGCGCAGTGGGAGCCATCATGTACTCCATGACGTGTACTAGGCCTGACGTAGCCTACACACTAAGTGTAGTGAGTAGATATCAGGCAGATCCTGGTGAGAAACACTGGAGAGTTGTTAAGAACATCCTTAAGTACTTGAGAAGGACTAAGGACCAGTTCCTCATTTATGGTGGTTCTAACTTGGAGTTAGAAGGATTCACTGATGCGAGTTTCTCGACGGACAAGGATGACAGTCGATCCATTTCAGGCTATGTGTTTTGTCTGAATGGAGGCGCAGTAAGTTGGAAGAGTTCCAAGCAGGCTACTATAGCCGATTCGGTGACTGAAGCAGAATATATAGCGGCTTGCGATGCAGCTAAAGAAGCGGTTTGGATGAGAAAGTTCATAGATGAACTTGGTGTGGTACCTTCAATAAAGGAAGTTGTTCCTTTATTGTGTGATAACACCGGAGCTATTGCTCAGGCGAAGGAACCAAGGTCTCGTCAGAAATCGAAACATGTTCTGCGGAAGTTTCACCTGATACGAGAGCTCATAACGCGTGGAGACGTGCAAATCCAAAAGGTGGATGGAAAGGAAAATGCA
>CM071864.1:17907969-17925898 GCA_036759665.1 Gynandropsis gynandra | reverse complement strand
GATGGCCACGTAGATGCATGTGTTAGGGGTTAGGAGAAGGACTGAAAGGAGAATTCTAGTCCTAGAAGATCAGGTTTAGAACAACCGAGGTTAGGCCACAAAAGTAGGGTAGCAATGGTTGAGGGTAAAATGGATGAATCACAGATCTTATGGGTTTAGTTCAAGGTGTCAGCCACGACAGTAGGGGATAACTTTACTAGATCACGTGTCTATGCCTTGAGAGAGGGTAGATATCATATTAGGATCGTCTGCCTTAGATAACTTGACTGGGATTGCATGATAGATAGGTTGATTGTTGGTTTCGGTAGTCTTGTGGTGAAACCGGATTCCTGGAACGTTTGTCTCATTGTTAGGAACTCGTTTGTTTATTCGTTTTTAGTATTTCATTCCAAAATTCGTTATTTCGTTCGTTTGCAAGTTTGACTCACAGTTTGAGTTTAGGTTGTGTTGCGTAGTCCCTGTAAGATCGACACCTAAAGTACTACACACGTGTCGTGCACTACACAAGTGAGCTGCATGAGATAAGAAAACAAAACACAAAAGTCGTGTGAGTTCTAGGAAGTAAACGAATTTGAATCAAAAGAAAAAGAAAGCAAAAATACGAAAAAACAAATAAGGCTCCGGAAAGGACTATGTCCTAATCCAAAAGTATCCTAACTCTAAAGTCGTAATCAATTCCCTGACAACGGTGCCAAAAACTTGATATGGTTAATCTCAAGTAATAATTACCTAGACTAACACTTCCGCAAGAATACAGATCGTATAGTACCATGTTGAACACGAGGAATCGATGCAACTCTAAAGTTAGTAACTAATGAATAGAACTTGTAAATCAATAAGTGGTTGGAATACGAATAAACATAAACTATCTAACTAACTATCGGATTAAACTCAATGAACTAAACACCACAGGTTTCGAGAGATGCACGATGATGCAACAAAGTTCTAACAAGTTCATGGTTATAGATATCATTATGTATTCGGGGAATTCAAGCTCCTTCCTAGGGAATGACTCTCCCGATGCCTAAACCCACTATCTAGCATGCGTACTACCAATCTCTCAATTGTGTAATCTCACCTACTAGATGCATTGAGGTTGCTATCCTAATTCGTAAGTTCAATTAACCGACCGGCCAAGGTTCTAAATCAATTGAGACTTCATATCATGGCTACGATCCAAAATCCAATTAATCTCCCAATGCAATAGGATTTTTATAATCATTCATTCAAGCTACCAACAAGAATAAAAGCATTACAAACAACCAATCAACCCGAAACGAACAAATATTATAACCAAGCATTAAGAGCAAAACTTCATTACATATCGGCAAAGCTCTCTAACCCATGGCTATGGACCTACTCGGACATGAACTTAGAAAACAAAACACGAAAGATAACTATATTCAACATGGATAACAAATGAGATCCCTCCATATTCTATTACAGACGTCTTCAACAGTTCCTCCGTGCTCCGGCTTCGTCGCTCTGTCCTTGTCTTTGTGTGCGTTCTGCTCTCTCCACTCTCTCTCTCTCTCTTTGCATCTGCTCTGTGTCATCTTCCTCGTTTTTTAGCCTGAATCACGATTGAATATCCTTCTTTCCTCTTCTTCTTTCTTTCCTTTTCTTCTTTTTCCTCTTTTTCCGAATCTTTCCATTCTTTCTCGTGAGTTTTCCGGTTATTTCCCATCGACCCAATATTTCCTTTCTTCATGGTGGTGTGCAAGTATAATGTGCGTGACCGGGCAAAAGAGTGAGGTCGGTCGGGCGCTTTAGCTGATCCAAGCTCGGTCAGACTTCATGCATGCTCGGGTCGTGTAGCATCTTCGGGGATGTGTTATGTTTGGAGAGTCCGGTCGGGCTAAGAGGACTGCATGGTCGGGCATAAAGCATGGGCGGGCTAAGAGGTTGCACGGTTGGGTTGCTGGTGGTCTTCAATGTAATTAGGAATGATTCTTCCTTGATTGATTATTGTTAAGGTTACATATTTAAACTACAATAGATTAGACAAATAAGGAAACTAATAACAAGACAATAATATTCAAAAATATCTATGATCTTGTATACTAACTAACACTCCCCCGCAGTCAAAGCGGAGGCTGGCGTGACGCAAAGACTGGATGTGAACTCGTGGAATAGCACAGCAGGGAGTCCTTTGGTGAAGATATCCGCGAATTGTCGTGACGACGGGACATGGAACACTCGAAGAGATCCTAGGGCCACTTTCTCGCGGACGAAGTGGATGTCGATCTCAATATGTTTCGTGCGTTGGTGTTGCACGGGATTATTGGAGAGGTAGACAGCGGAAATATTGTCACAATAGACCACTGTGGCCGTAGCAAGGGGACAGTGTAGCTCCGTTAGAAGGTTGCGTATCCAGCAAGTCTCGGCCACGGCATTTGCCACGGCCCTATACTCGGCTTCTGCACTTGATCGGGATACCGTCGGTTGTCGTTTGGAGGACCAGGAGATTAGGTTATCTCCGAGAAACACGCAGTACCCGGACGTTGAGCGTCGTCCATCAGAGCAGCCCGCCCAATCTGCATCGGAATAAGCCGTAAGGCGATGAGTGTAAGACGGACGAACCTGTAGACCATAGGTCGTAGTTCCTTTGACGTAGCGTAGCACCCGTTTCATGGCGTGTAAGTGGGCAGGAGGCCATGCCCGCTCGTTCCAAAATGCTTTCGACATATGTCTTTTGATGGAGAAAGAGTCCCGTGGATGTGCGTTCCGCGGTGATGCCGAAAAAATGGTGCAATTCCCCAAGGTCGGACATTGCAAATTCGGCTTTGAGGGAGCCAATGATATCTTGAAAGAGCTCTTTAGTTGATGCCGTGAGGATGATATCATCCACGTATAGGAGGAGCATGGCTTGTGTTGCGCCCCGTCGGAGAATGTACAAGGAAGAATCACACCGGCTTTGAGTGAAACCAAGCCGTGAAGCATAGTCCGTGAACCGCATGTTCCACGCGCGGGGTGCTTGTTTGAGCCCGTAGAGAGACCTTTTTAACCTGCACACATGATTCGGATGGGATGAGTGTCGAAATCCGGGGGGTTGGAACATATATACCGTCTCCTTGAGGTTTCCATGGAGAAACGCATTTTTGACGTCAAGTTGATGGATCGGCCAATTTCGGGAGACGCAAATGCTAAGGATCGTGCGAATGGTGGCCGGTTTTACAACCGGGCTGAATGTCTCTTCGCAGTCAATACCGAGTTGTTGTGATTTCCCATTGGCCACTAGCCTTGCTTTGTAGCGTGCTAAGGTCCCATCTGCATTAAACTTATGACGGAACAACCACATCGAGCGAACAATGTTAACACCGTGGGGACGCGGAACCAAGTCCCAAGTACCACTTTTAATAAGAGCATCAAATTCATTTTGCATTGCACTACGCCAATATGGATCCTCTAGGGCTTTAATATGAGAGGTAGGTACGGGTGATATCGTTGAAGTGTTTAGGCTTAGGACTTGGTTAGGTGAGGAAACCCTAGTTTGGCTACGTGTGGTCATGGGATGGGAGCGTGGTCGGGACTCGTTTGGTTGGGCCGTGGGTTCTTGAGGTAGTTGACATTGGCTTCGTGTGGTCATTGGATGGGTTCGGGTGCTTGGTTCATTTGGTGTGGTCTCGGTCTCATTTGGGTCGTGTGGTGGGGTGTCATCGGTAAGGGTTGATTCCGTGGATTGTTTAAGTAGGGAATGTAGAATAGGAGAATGGTCGTTTGTGTGGTCTAGGAAGTCATAGTTGGTGGAGGGTGTAATGCGGTTTGTGGCAAAAGGGAAAGTGTTCTCGTCGAAATGTCGATGTCGAGATATTATGATTCGTCGAGTTTGAAGATCAAGACACCTATAACCTTTGTGGTTGCTTGGATATCCTAGAAAAACTGTGGACCGTGACCGTGGGGATAATTTGTGGTTTGCGGTAGCTATGGTGTTTGGATAGCAAAGACAGCCGAAGACTTTTAAGTGTGAGTACGAGGCGGCTTTTTGGTGAAGTTTTGAGTACGGGATTTCGTGGTTTATGGCTACCGATGGGAGAAGATTAATAAGATGAGCAGCCACATTTAGTGCCTCTACCCAAAATTCCGAAGGCATGTAGGCATGGAAGAGTAGGGTTCGGATGATGTTGTTTATGGTTCGGATCATGCGCTCGGCCTTACCGTTTTGTTGGGATGTTTGAGGACAAGAAAATCGAAGTATAATGCCTTTAGAGTCAAAGAAAGACCGTAGGGCATTATTGTCGAATTCTCCCCCGTGATCACATTGGAAGTTTTTTATTTGTCTCCCGAATTGATTCGTAACGTAATTGGAGAAATGGATAAGTTTGCCAAAGACGTCACTTTTGCGACGAAGGGGGTAAATCCAAACAAAATGAGAGAATTGGTCAAGGAAGAGGACGTAATACTTGATCCCACTAATGCTAGGAACGGGTGATGTCCAAACATCGGAGTGTATGATTTCAAAGGGAAAAGTGGCCAACGTAGAAGATTTATTGAATGGTAATCGAATGTGTTTTCCTAGTTGACACACACGACAAAGAGTTTGTGCGTTGTCTTTATTACAATCAATGAGATTCGAAGAAAGCAAAGAGCGGAGAAGACGTGTTTGCGTCGGAATGTCCTTCACAGAAAAACCAAAAGGATCAAACTCAACCGAACAATTGTTATCACGAGTAAATTGCCTAACGGATATAAGGTTTTTGACAATAGATGGGACGACGAGAACATGGGGTAGGTTGAATTTTCGGCTAGGTGTAGGGATGGTTGTTTGACCGGTTTCCGTAACGGGGATAGGGGATCCATTACCGACGTAAACAATAGGTTTGATGTTCGAATTAAAAATGGACTCGAGTGTACCTGATTGCGACGTGAGATGAGCGGTGGCTCCGGTGTCCATGTACCACGAATCGTCGTTGGATTGTTGCAGATTGACCGCGTTGAACGCCTGAATTAGACCGGGAGGAAGGTTTGCGGATGAAGTGCTTGCGGCCGAGGAGTTTGAGGCACTTGGTGCTTGCATGAGGAGAGCCGCGTTCGTATGGGAGGTCGGCTGCGGATGTGAGGAGGTGACCGGTGATTGTGTCCACGGTGTTCCGTAGGCTGTTGGAGGAGGAGGAGCCTGTGGACCATAGGTGGCCGGCGTAGTGGGTGGGACGGATCATGGAGAGAGTGCTGGCGGACCATATCCGGGCGAGTATATTCCCGAAGGTGACCACTGCGGCTGGGCGTATGGGCCGTGGTAGGGTATGTTCCATGACCCCGGGAACATGTGGTTTGGTGTTGAATACGTCGCTTGCCCTTGTTGCCACGGATTATTCCCGTGATACCTATGTGCTCCCCCGCGGTTGCCTCGATGCCCACGTCCACGCGATCTGTTCCTCGGTTGATGGTAGGGTGGGGGCGCATGTGTAGGGTTTTGGCCGCTCGTTAGAAGGACCGTGGGAGCAGATCCGTTGTCCGTATGGATCGGATGTGGGCGTCGATGGCGGGTGGCACGCTGTTCCTCCAGCGAGAGCATAGAGCGTGCATCGTCGAACGAGGGAAAGGGTTTTTGATGTTGGATAACATTGACAATGTTATCAAACTTTTCGCTGAGGCCGTTGAGTGCGTGCATGACAAGGGCTTTTTCATTCACCGGAGCATCGAGATTGGCTAGAAGATCGGCAATCTTTCGAATCCGTTGGCAATATTCGTGCACCGATTTGTCGCCGATTGTGATGGTGCGTAACTCATTGTCGAGTTGGATGGTCCGAGCCTCTTTGTTGTCACGGAAGAGGCGTTCGAGGCGTAGCCATATTGCTCGAGCCGTCGAGCGTGTTTTGAGCACTTCTTGCAGTAGCGGTTTGGAGATTGTTCCGTAGATCCAGAGCTTGACGATGCCGTCAAGACGCGTCCACGTCTCGGATGTTGCAGCGGTTGGTTGGGCGGAGCCGTCGATGTGGCTCAATACGCCGAAACTGAGACAGTGTGTCTCAAAAATGTCGTGCCATGAATCGTAGTTTATTTCCTCCATGTCAAGGATGATCGGAATGTGGGATTTGATGTTGGTAACCCCGAAGGGTTTGTCGGACGGTGCAGCAGCGGTGGAGGCCATGGGAACAATGGTATTGAGAGGCAGCTAAACTTTGAATTAGAGGTTGAGGCGCCACGGGATAGAGGCTGCCGGCGGTGAGTTATTTGTGGTAGGGTGAGGGCGCCAAGCGAAGGAGGCTGCCGAAGGTTGGACCGGTGGGAGGCGCCAAGCAATTGCAGGCGGCCGAGGCTGATTATGGTGGTGCGGCGCCACACGAGAGAGGCGGCCGACGGTGGAAGAGAAAGAGGGAATTTGAAATTCAAAATTTGAAATCTGATACCATGTAATTAGGAATGATTCTTCCTTGATTGATTATTGTTAAGGTTACATATTTAAACTACAATAGATGAGACAAATAAGGAAACTAATAACAAGACAATAATATTCAAAAATATCTATGATCTTGTATACTAACTAACATTCAATGCCCGGTCGGGCTGGAAGTTAAGCACGGTCGGGCTGGTCACTACACGGGCGGGCTAAAGGCATATGCACGATCGGGCTACCAGTTATCTTCAGAAGCACGGGCGGGCTAGAATGGCTACACGGTCGGGTTGTTCACCTCCCTTGTGTGCCCGGTCGTGCTAGTGAATGTGGTGTTGGGCAATTGGTCATATTCGCTCATGTTTGCTCGTGTTCGTGTTCAATGTAATATTTTCCTGTAAATACACGAACAAGGGATGAGAGAGGACTAAGTGATGCTTAATGCTTGGTGAACTAACTACGAAAATGAACCAAAATACTATGACAAAAATAGACTTATTCAGGATTCAACTCCACCTTAGGTGCCTTGTCGATGCTCCGATCGGGTGTTGAGCATTCGATGTGGCTTCTCGGCGTCCTGGGAGTATTTGTATTCATGTTGCATGTAGCTCGGGTCGAGCTGGAATCTGCTCGGGTCATGTAGAAGTCTGCTTGGGTCATACGGATGTCTGTGTAGTGATCCACGACATCTGTTCGGTCTGAACTCAAGTCCGCTCATGCCGAGTTGATATCTACTCGGGCCACACTCTGTTGTGCTCGGGGTGCGCTTAACTCTAGGTGGAAATTATCCGAATTTTCCCCATCTGCTTGGGTCACGCTCTGTAGTTCCTGTGTCGTGCTTAACTCCATGAACGGGATTTCCTTCTTCTTTTCTTCATCCAACAGCTTCTTATAATGTGTCACTTCGTTTGGGCCTTTGTATAACCCTTCTACAGCTACTAAGAGGGGCATTTCCAGGAAATTCATATTCCCAAATTGTTCAGGAACTTCCTCGGTTAATTTCTCTAAGACATCAATGTAGAACATCAAATTAATCATGTATGACTGCTTAAGCGTGTCGTTTAAGTTAAACTCCATTTCCTTGTCATCGAATTTCAGTGTGAGTCTTGCATCAGCAAAATGTATTATTGTATTCGGTGTGTTGAGGAATGACCTCCCTAGGATGAACGGTATCTTCTTGTCTTCCTTCGTGTCCAGGATAACGAAGTCGACCGGGATGAAGAATTTCCCGATTTGTAGTGGTATGTCTTCCAGCATGCATACGGGGATCCTCATTGTTCAATTGGCCATGGTGAGTGCCATTCGTGTAGGTCGCAGATCCATTCGTCCCCTAAGATCAAGCTTCTCATATAGAGACAATGGTAGAATGCTTAGGCTTGCTCCGACATTAATAAGAGCGTGGTTAATCTCATAGTCACCTATTTTAAAAAGGATCACGAATATACTTGGATCGGGCATTTTCTTTGGTAAGTCCGATTGCAGCATCGAGTTCGTCACCATCATGGCCTCTGTCTCCATGTTCCGCTTGTTCGCAAGAACGTCGTTGAAGAACTTGGCATACGATGGCACACTATTCAATGCTTCATGGAACAGAATGGTGATGTGCATTTTTATCAGCATTTTAGCGAACTTTGCGATTTGGGCATCATCGTTCTCCTTGCGATTGTGGAAATGGCAAAGGAGGTGGCCTCGGACCTGGTTTTACGTACTTCGACTCCTCTTCCTCCTCAGATTTCTCCTTATGCTTGTAAATGTCAATAGCCTTTTCTGTTGTTCTGATAGATGCTTCACCCTTTTCAAATGTCGCAGGATTGGGCTGATCCATTAACTTACCACTCCTTGGATAAATGGCGTTGATATGCTCACGTGGATTCGCTTCGGATTTCACTGGTAGAATTGCTTGCAGTTTAGAAGAACTCGCAGCAAGTTGTGCAACTTGGGGGTCTAACATCTTCAAGTAAGTCTGAATTTCCGCAACTTACTTCTTTATGTCATCTTGATCTGCTCTCATGCCTCTTAGCTCAACGTGTTGATCTTTCTATCTTAATAATATCTGGGCAAGCATGGACATAATATTAGCATTTGCTTCTTGTTGTGGAGGTGGTGTCAGCATCCCTCTTTGTAGATATACTTGATAACTTTGGTTCTGCACTTGTGCTCTAGGCTAGAAATTTTGATTCTGAGGTAAACTCTGAAGCGGCTGTAAATTCTTGTTTCTCTGCATTACCCTTGGATGAAACTTTCCTGATTGTTGTTGCGCATTCATCGCACCGTCGGGGTTATATATGTTCTCCATCTGGGGTTATATATGTTCTCCAAAGGCAAATTATTGCCCACGTAGTTAACTTTCATGTTCCCCTAAACTTCTTGTTCCCGTGATTACTCAGAATAGTGCGGACGGTGTGATTCAGACAGCATATGGTAAATTCCCGCAACTTGGTCTTTCACTTCAGCTATATCGGCGTGTAGAGCGTGCACCTCATTCACATTAGCCACCTTTGTTGGAAGATTGCAGTTGTATTCCCTTTAGCATTCTTCCCTCGTCTGCTATTCGATCGATAAAGTCCTCGATCTGGGGAAATGTGAGATTACTCAAAGAGCCTCATGTTGTGGCTATGATCAGTATTCTCGTGTTGTCCAAAAGTCCTCGGAGAAAGTTAAGTATGAGGTAGCTCTGATCCACGCCATGGTGTGGGCAAAGGCGTGTTTAGCCTTTAAATCGGTCCCATGCGTCACATAATTTATCAGCTGCCCCTTGCACAAAACTTTTGCTTTGATTCTTGGCTAGCTGAGCTTTACTCTGAGGGAAGAACTTTGCCATGAACTTCTCCTCCAGATATCCCCATGACTGTATAGAATTTGGCGGTATTGTGCTTTGTCCTTCACAGAGAACGGAAAAGCAACTAACATGACATCCTCATCTGAAATCCCTTCTCCTTTCTCTGGTAGTTTTGCAAAACATCTTGAAGTCTGTAAGGTAATGATTCGGATCCACAACAGGTCTCCCTCTAAATGTTGCATTGCTTAGCATGTAATAAAATGTTTGTTGTGGTTTGATGTGATCGTTCCTCCTACCGATGCATGACATGAGCTGGGTGTGCCTAGGAACCATGTAGGATCCATAGATCATTGCAACTTGCACTAGTGGCACGTTAGGGTCTCCACGTTCTGCTTTGTTCTTCTTCGCTCTCCTCTACAATTTCGAGTTCGATTTCCTCCTCGAGCTCTGTGTCCGAGTTGGCTTGTGTGTTGTCTACCGGTTGACTTGCACTAGTTTTCGAATTTTTTCTCAGTGCCTTAAAAGTTTTATCAATCTCTGGATCGTAGACTTGATTAGCATTTCTTGTACTTTCTATGCACCAATGAGCTGCACAAGAAAAGACAAAACACAAAAATAAGGTGTGTGTTTTCTCACGTTCGACGAAAATTAAAGATAAATTTACCTTTTCTTCGATTTACTTTTTTTTATTTAATAATTATTTTCATGGACATGAGATACTCAATTCTTGATATCCTGCCTAATATATGTTAACAGTATTCGAAATAATAATAAAGTTGTAATAGTGAAATAGAATGAAGCCCATTTCCCACGCGAGTATTTTAGAGCATCCGCTTCGTTTCGGTCTCCGTTTTCGATCCAACGGAAAAAAATTCTACATAGCTAATCGCGTCAGGGTTCAAAAATGATGAAAAAGAGTGTGTCATTTCTGTTGCTAGGAGGGGAAGGGATGGAAGAAGAGCGAGATGATGTATCGAAGAAAGAACCGAGGGTTGCTTCTCCGTATTTCACGAAGAAATTTCAAGGTGACACTGGGTCTTCGCTAATCAGGAATCGGATGGTCTCTCCCAATTTCGATGATTATACAAGTAAGAGGAAGAGGGAGTATAAGAGAATTAGAATCGACCCAGAACTAGAGGTATGGAATGAAATACCCTTGTTTCGTTTGCTTAGTGAGGATGACGGTGGAATTCGAGATTTGGATTGCGTTGATGTAAGAGGAAGTACGGTAGGAAAAGTTGATGTCGAAGAAGAAGAAGAAGAAAAAGAAGAAGAAGTTGCAATCGTTGAGAAGGAATGCATATATTTCGACAAAGTTACGGGTTGTTGGGGTTGTAAAAATTATAGGAGATACACGGAATATCGTTTAGGAAAACGGAATTTGGTTCTCGATCATGGCAATGGTGATGATGATGATCATGGTAACATTAAGAAGGAAGCGACGGAGAGAAGTGAAAAGACGAATGGTTCTGCTTCTGTTGAAGTGAACCTGTTGAAAAACATGGATGAATTGCTCTCCAGATTTGCGTATTCAGGCGGTTCAGATGAGAGGCGGACAAGGAATGAATGTGATGTTAACAAATTAAAGCACGAGGAGGCTAGGCCTGGAATTAAGGGAAGAACTGATGTTTACTCGGACATCGAATCAGGGAAAATGGAAGATGGACTCAGTGTTAGTAGTGTTTCAAATCAAAGAAAGAAGAGCAGGAAAAGAAGCAGTAAGCTTCAAGCTCAATTACCAGTGGCTTCTCGGTATTTCCAGACATCGATGACTGTAGAACAGCCAAATACATTGCAAAATATTCGTCAGTGTTCTAAAGTTGTGAAAGTCTCTAGGTATTTCCATCATGAAAACACGGATGGAAGCCTCGTAAATGAAAAGGAACAAAAGAAGAGTCCACGTGTAAGGAAAACACCGCTTGTGTGTCCTATTCTTTCCCGTGCTCAGAAGGTTGATGAGGCATATCTGCGCAAAACTCCAGATAACACATGGGTTCCCCCTCGTTCACAATATAATCTGCTTCAAGAAGATCACTGGCATGATCCATGGAGGGTGATGATCATATGTATGCTTCTCAACAGAACTTCTGGTGCACAGGTTTCCCGTATTTCTTTTCACCCTTTTTTTGTGAATGGCTGGTCTTCTTATATAATTCTGGAAGTGAAAAGTGATTGCTTTTCTGTTTCCTTGATTGGTTATCAAATCCGTTAAGGTGTAATATTGCGACTGATGAATCGGTATTTATTTTGTTATCAGAAATGGGAGTTAAATGGGAGTTAAAACAAAATCGGTGTTTATTTTGTTTCCTTGATTGGTTATCAAATCCGTTAAGGTGTAACATAAGATTAACTTATGTTATAGGTCTCTGGGGACTTGAATGTCTGTGTTTAACTTATGCAGAACAATACATTTATTTGGTTGTCTAATAACAAATATGGAACTCTTTTTAATGTTCTTCATAACATTGTTGAATGTGAAGTTTTAGGTAATAGCTAAGGTAGTGTCTCTGCACAGTTGAGTTCTTTAACTCATCTCTCTTCAAATATTACTTTGGCAACATCTGATCCCATCCTTTTTTTCTTCCCATCTTTCTGTTATCATCACCCATAGGACTTTCTTGATATGTAACGTCTGCAGTTTCATATTATGAAGCAGATTTGGCATGTGAAAGAAAGTTGTCAAATTTTCGTGCATATTTTATGTAGTATTGGGCCTGATGAATATTGACCGCTTATGCATGAGTATCAGAACCGGCTGACCGAAAGTCCATAACACAAAACCAAAACTTTTCAAGGGGGAAAATAGGTTGCCATTCTTGTTGAGTTTGGTAGAAGAAAGATTGGGTTCTTGGGCTGGTTCTTTGTCCTTCGCTTTTTCCATGGATGCTCGGTAAAGTTAGCTTAGTGACTGACGGTTTAAACTTATTGCAGACTAAGAGAATCATATCAGATTTGTTTGCTTTCTGTCCTGATGCGAAAACCGCGACTGAAGTGAAAGCGGAGGAGATAGAGCAGATCATAAAAACGCTTGGACTGCAGAAGAAGAGAGCGGCTATGATACAACGGTTTTCCCATGAGTATCTAGAAGATAACTGGACCCATGTCACTCAGCTACATGGCATTGGAAAGTAAGCATTCGGTTTTCTTTCTTTGTCATCAAATGACATATCCACATTTTTCTGTTTTCCTTTCGAGGATTCACAATCTCTTAAGTATACAGGTACGCAGCTGATGCCTATGCAATATTTTGCACAGGAAAGTGGGATCGCGTGAAACCGAACGATCATATGCTAAACTATTACTGGGAATTCCTCTGTAACAAACAACGCACTGGGGTCTAATGGATTCATACTTAACTTTGGAAACTAAAAATTATGTGATGGAGACCCTTGTTTTTTTGGGTAGTGAAGGGGGTAAAGCTTTTTTTAAGGTAACTATTTTCTTTACAAAATTATATTTGTCTCCTGATTTTGATGATGAACAATTAACGACCTCTATGAAATCTTGGTAATGTATTTTGTTCGAAGCATGTTTAAATGTCTCGTGGTATGGATTTGTAATTTTCTCTTTGGACATAATTATTTGTATTATCAAACTAGAGGGTAGATCCTCATGATGGATCTTCTACCTAATTTGCAATATACTTTTCAACTTGTAATCCAGCATGAATATATACAAACTCCTGAATGGATATATACAAACTCCTGAATGGATATATACAAACTCCAATCGGTGTCAACAATTCGGTATTGCGGACTTCTAACTCATAATTTTGCTGATGAAACAATGCTACAAATACTACTCTGCACTCATTTTGGCTTGTATGGATACGCTTTCCATAAATTCTACAAATATTATGGTTAACCTCCTAGGTATAGAGACCACCTTGTCCCTATGCTCTAAGGCCACCAACCTCTCCCATGTATCTCACGAACCAGAACCAGAAGGTCTCATATAATTTGGCACACCGATTATTGTTGTGGGACAACATATCTATTGTCTAACTTTGTATATCCCTTCGTGGAATACTTTGTCTCTTCTTACCTTTATTTATATAGGATATAACCAGAATCTCCAATATTCTTTTGTACAAACACCATTCTTCATACACGATGAGTGAGATCTATCCGAACCGCATAGCTCATGCATCATATGTTGTTCCACTAATGTAAATCCTTCATAACCAATTTCCTTATCAGGCAATTTTACTAGAATAAACTTGTCAATGTCTTCAACCGAAGGATTTTTGTACACATTTTGTAGCCAGACCAAAATATGAGTATGGGATAGGTCACGTTTTTGGAATTCAACGGTGTATATAACTACAAAAATTGAACCGTTAACATTAAAATTAACTTGGTACTGATGAAAGCAAAGAGTGGGAATTAGATGGTTGTTGATATGTCACCTGATTGAGGTTTGGGAAAAAACACCCATGCATTTATGTCTTCAAGAAGAGAATCCAATTTAAATTTGAATACTCGACATCTATGTCTGGTCTATCATTTGCAGCGGTCGCACCATATAAGTGTAAGTGATTAATATATTTCTTGCCATTTTGGATTAGCTGTTATGGTTATAAAGAGGTCCGGATTACCATACCAATTACAAACTGCAATTGAATCGTGGCAGTTTTCAACCATATATCTCGGTCCTCCCGTAAAAAAAGTAGGTAATATGATTTTTCTACCAATTACTTTACCATTGCGATCACGCTTTCCAATTGCGTCAAATACATTATTATAAAGACTAGAGTGTAGCTTTTTCTTATTGTTTCGAGCCCATCGAATTCGTTCTTGCTCTATCGCAATATAAGCATCAACAACATATTTTTGGAAAAGCCGAACTCCTTTAATAAGGGTCTTCCCTCCCAGTAGAGTTGTCTTTGATATGCATAATACTTACCCTTTGTGACAAATGATCTCTTTATCATTTTTGTTGAATCAACGTAAGGTGTTTCTTCGTGGAATTCGGCTTGACCATAAGGATGCAACAGAGGATATTGTAAACTCATGAAGAAATACTCAAGATCACATATTCTATAGAGTTGACTAGAAGGTATCATAAACCAATCAAATTATTTGGATAACGGAAATTCATGCTCATAAGTTTGGAATGGTTCTCTCGACACCTAAACCCTCTAACCTCATAACTTGCAATCCTACCTCACAGCAGTGGTCAACACGTAATTACGGTAGCATTAAGCATGTAATCCTGATTCCTAAGTCGATTAACCGACCGGTCAGATTCTCAACAATCAATGGTTCCGGATTCATAATCTAACCTCTAGTAAACGTGAAAGCCTAAATCACTGAGCGGACAACACGAGTATTAAACATTCCTAGCATTGATCGTAGAACCGAAATACAATAAAACTTTGAAAGATCTAAACATTAATGCATAACCACAAGCATCCTTTTACCAAACTGGTGTCCCTAACCTATTGCTACAAACCTACTCACTCATAGATTGTGATACAAAGCAAGAGAAAACAACATTATACATGATAAAGATTAAAGAAAACGATGCCTCAGACTTTCCTATCTCGTCACCTATGTTCTGATGTTGTCTCCGTTGTTCTCCACCTTCTCCTGAGCTTCTCTGTGTGTTTTTTTTTCTCCGTAGGGTTCTATGGCGCTCCTTTACTAATTAGGGAGTTATTTTCCAGTCTTTTCCTTCGTTTGAACTCTTCTAGGGTTTGTGTTATGACACATGACCCACACGGGCTAAATGGAGGACCCACTCGGGCTTTTCGTCTTCGAGGCAACCCGTGTGCGTTTGATGACTCATCGAGGCGGGCATAATCTTTTGGAGGTGTAGCCCGAGCAGGCTCATGTGACAACACACGCGGGGTCATTGCTTTGTATACAACACAATTGGGGTAAGAGGCACTCCGAGTCGGGCTCAATCTTTTGAGAGGTACAACCCGTGCAGGGCCTTCTACGAGCATGAGCGGGCTGGATTAACTTCGTATTTTTGCTCCTTTCGCTCGATGCTCGGGTATTCCATTTTATTCTTTGGCCTGAATCTGCTCTGAGTGTGTTGTAGCTCTAAATATGCACAGTTGACTCCATGAATCAACACCATTAAGCTCGATTAGGCCTTATCGCCTTAAAACCTGAAAAGCAACTAAAAGACTGAATATAGGACTAATTCATGTTGGTTTCGTAACTTGTTCTATGCAAATGACATAGAGATAATATAAATGCGTAGCTTAAAATTAACCTACACTATGTCTTATTAATTACAAACATACCTTGATCACGTTTTGTCTTTCTTTTTTCCAACATTACGATTCTGCATACGTGTCGTACAGATTTACAATCGGCTGACAATTTAAAAGTAAGCAAACTTTATTGCTTGATATTAGAACCAATCTAACCATTTTGAACTATTAATATCAAATATTATAATAACATGAACAATAAAATAGTCATTAAATTCCTTATAATAACACATTTATGGAACAAATTTAAAGAATAAGAAAAATTCATGAATAATTTAGATAATAAATTGTAAAATTTAAAAACAAATTATGCCTATTGAACGTATACATTTTTGTTTCATTTCATACGCGGTTACGGGTAGGCTTTAAAATGTAATCAATGATAAATTTTGTATTAGCCAACGACGTGTTTCGACTACAAAATTTTTAAAATAACAACTGTTAACACCCAAACAAAATTTATGAAAACATGTTTCATAGATTCAAATCATATTTTTAAAATCGTTCATCAATTTGGATGCTTAGATATCGTATAACGACGACACTGAAGCCTTGCTATTTTCTTTCTCATCACAACGAAAAACTACAATATATTCGACCAAGATAAATTCTTAAAATAACTGAACAATTAATAAATTTAAGAATATCCCAATGACCCAAAAAATAGCTCCTTTCCAACGACACAACATAAGTCCCCAACAATTTTAGGTCACTGCTAAAGTCGTTAACTAACAACGTCTTCACAAAAATGTAAACCAGATACGACAAACGACAGAAAATATAGAGGGAGGAATGGCCGACGAACATTCACTCACACCTAACCTCATCTATCGATGCATAGAAGAAGAACGAGGGTGAGGATGTTTACCTGCGACTAGAGAGCACGGGCTGAGTGATCAACGCCACATAGGTTAATATCCTGGTAACTCGATTCGTGAGTGTATTGAATCACGAATTGCTGGGTTCACTGGTTTTCTTTGGGGGCGAGGATGGTTGGGCACTTTGGGTGTCATCATGGTGCTAAGGACCTAGGAACGATCAACATTCACAAATTAAACAACAGAATCGAATATGTCGATGCACATAAGAAGATCGAGGCGGAGGAAGTTTACCTTCGACTAGAGAAACACACACTGATTGACCAACGATGAAGAGGTTAGCTTCTTGGTAACTCGATCTGTGAGCTTGTTTAATCATAAATTGGTTGGTTGTTTTTGGGCTAGAATCGCTGGAAACTTTGTGTGTGGTTGTGGAGCTGGCCGAAGGGGTACGGTGAACACTTCATATATTGTTTCATATGGTGTTAAGAATTCAACACTCACATCCTACTTGTCTGGATACGGTGATGATAAACAAATGGGAATGACTACATTAGAGAGCAATTTGCCTGATTAAATACAATAACTTTAAGGGTGCAGAACTATCCACCTTTATTGTTTTGGGTCTTATTGGGAGATGAATCACTGATGTGGCAGACTAAATTTTGCTTGGGGAGAATGGGGAACATGAGATTTTAATGAAGAAATTGGTATGTAGCCGGATTAATGGCTCGAAGTTTCATTGTACCAGTTAAATTAGAATAGTCCGAATGTTTTGTTATAGTTGTTATCATTCGAATGGGAATTGCAGCATGTGTCTTACGTTGCATTGGTTTGTGTGTTTAGGCTTGGTCGGTGGTTGGTGGTTTGAAAGGCGTGTTAACCAACAGCAAAAGGACCAACAGGGTGGCTGAAAACAGCAAGCACGTCAAAACCGAATCGCTCTATGAGTTTAAAATGCACGACATGGAAATAAATGTGTATGTAGTTTTTATGGTAAATGGAGTATGTCCAAAGTGCAAAAGGTCGGTGTGGCTAAGTAGGTGTCTGTACAAAGCAAAAATTAGATTACTCAAGTTGTGTAGTTGCATCAATTTATCAGTGTCTTTGTGAAACAATGTGATATGCGCAACAATATGTACCCATTAGTAATGAATAGTATTGTAGGATATTTCAGCCAAGGTTCTAAATCAATACTTTCCAAAATCCAATTCATCTCCAAATGCAATTAGATTTTTATAAACATTCATTCAAGTGGCCAACAAGAACAAAAGCATTACGAACAACCAATCAATCCGAAACGAACAAATATTATAACCAAGCATTAAGAACAAAAGTTCATTACATATCGGCAAAGCTCTCTAACCCATGGCTATGGACCTACTCCGACATGAACTCAGCAAAAGAAATGTAAAAGATAACTATATTCGACATGGATAAAGAATGAGATCCCTCCCTATTCAATACCGACGTCTTCAATAGCTCCTCCACGCTCCGCCTTCCTCGCTCCGTCCTTTGCCCTTGTGTGTGCGTTCTGCTCTCTTCTACTCTCTCTACGTGTGATTTGTTTTCTCTCTAACTTTCTGTACGTCTCTTGCTGCTGAAGCTCTCCCCTTGTAGACCTCTTTCTCCTCTTGCCTTTTTCTCTAATCTTTTCTCTTTGGCCGTCCTCTTTTTTTCCTCTCTAGTGGCTGGAATTTCCTTTTTCTTACAGCCACTGCAGTTTTCCTTTTCCGAGTTTTTCCATTTCTAGTTTTTTCCATTTATGTGTA
>CM071864.1:17895874-17907587 GCA_036759665.1 Gynandropsis gynandra | reverse complement strand
TTTTTTGTAAGCGGCCATTGCTTCCTTTTTTCTTCTCTTGCTTATGATTCTTTGGATGCTGACCGTGCATAGCTGATAGGAGAGTGGTATTGCTTAGTTTTGCTTCATTTACTCGTGTTTGTATCCCGATATTTCATTTCCTGCAATAACACGAGAGAACGCTAAAAGAGGACTAAATAATGCTTTAATGCTTGGTAAAGTTCAAATGAATGATGAAACTAAATATAAAACGAAACTAAAATACTATCACAAAATAGACGTTATCAAACTCCCCCAGACTTGAGCCTTTTCTCGTCCTCGAGCAAGACTAGAACTAAGCACAAGAAGAGTTAGACAACAACCGGAAACTAGCACAATCAACTCGTAAAGTCAGCTACCCTACACAACAACGCGTCACACGAACATAGATCTAAGCGCACCGAATTTAGACCCCTATCTACCGAAAGCCACTAACCATGCAATTCTACACATGTCCTGAGTTCATTTAACTAACCCCTAGACAACATCCAAGCAATCTCCATACCTATTCTAATGCGCAAACAGTTCGATATCATTCTTAAGACAATTATTTTTCTTCTTTTTCCGTTCTCTTTCTCTTCTTCTTTTTTTCGGTTTCCACACATTTTTTTTTAAATTTGCACTCGATTTCTAGGACGTCGGAGTTGAAGAGGACAACCTTCTACTTAGACCCAGGTTGCCAATTGGCACACTCATAAGGTCTCGTAACCTTAGTGGAGTTAAGAGTTTGCGTTTTTGCTGATTTTTTTTGTTCTTTTTCTTTTTTTCTTTTCTTTTTTCTTTTTGATTAACTTGTGTGAATACACATCGACTCTAACCCTTAGGACGTAGAAAAACGGCCTCGACCCACCACTTAGACCCGAACCATCAATATTGATTCACTCATGTCAATGTAGGGCTGAAAAAGTTAAAGAACTTAGTCTATTGACAGCGGAGTGTAAGTGCGTGGAAATATTATGATCGAAACAAAATAAAGAATGAAAGGTATGCTCGGAGATATGAGTGCTTGGGATTGAAGCCTAAGGGAAGGAATACAACTACAGGCCATGGATTCATGCACGATCACTAACAAATCGATATCTAAAGGTATGTTTAAGCAAACCTAGAATTTTGTTCCCGATTCGACAATGTTGCATAAGGTGACTAAAGTTCGAAATTTTCCGTACTAGAATATCCGTCCGTCTAATCCTAAAAAAAACAAAACGAAGAACTCAACATCTAAATCCTAATCACAATCATGACATTCAGAGAATACCCCCCCCCCAGACTTGAACGGAACACCGTCCCGGTGTTCAATACCTAAGTGGAACTTAATGCTTTCATTACCTATACGCCACTTGAATGAATGAAATCGGTATTTTATCATTCGGGGAAAATACTATGAATAGGAACATGTGCACCTGATGTGTGCTTGCTGTCCTGAGTTGATGCAGCTGGGCGTACGCATCGTTCCTTATGTTGTGAATGATTTGAAGTGGAAAACCTGTAACAAAAGTCACACAATCCAAAGGAGACAGTACGATACATCGGGGTTGTTGGTAAGGAGCATGCTTGTGAAAAGAATAAGAGTCAAATTCTAAAAAAAACTAAAACGAAATAACTAAAGGATACGGAGCTCGGGTTGCCTCCCGAGAAGCACTTGTTTAAGGTCACGAGCCTGACCAAAACTCTCTACTCATGTGTTGGCTCTGAAAGAGCGAAGACAGCTCAATTGCTGTCCATGTTGTCCGCGTTGTATAGTTTCAAACGTTGGGTGTTCACTTTGAATGTGCTATCGTGTCCCATCACCTCGATAGCGCCATGCGGTGAGATGCTTTTGATTGTGAACGGTCCGGACCAGCGTGACTTGAGTTTTCCTGGAAAAAGTTTCAAACGTGAATTGAAAACATGTACTCGGTCACCTACCTCGAATGTCCGCTGGACTATGTGTCTATCATGCCACTTCTTCGTGCGCTCCTTGTAGATCTTTGCGTTCTCGTATGAATGTAGGCACATCTCCTCTAGATGATGGGGCTGTAGCATCCGTTTCTCAGCGGCTGACTTGTAATCATAATTAAGTGCTTTGATCGCTCACGCACTATCCGAAAGGTCTTGTAACCTTAGCGGAGTGAGGAGGTTGCGTCATTGCTGATTTTTTCTTTTGATTGAACTGTTGTGATTACGCATTGACTCTAACCCTTAGGACGTAGAAAAACTGCCTCGACCCACCACTTAGACCAAAACAATCAATGTTGATGCACTCATGTCAATCTAGGGCTGAAAAAGTTAAAGAACTTAGTCTATTGACAGCGGAGTGTAAGTGCGTGGAAATATAATGATCGAAACAGAACAAAGAATGAAAGATATGGTCGGAGATATAAGTGCTTGGGATTGAAGCCTAAGGAGAGGAATACAACTATTAGGCAAAGGATTCATGCACGACCACTAACTAATCGATATCTAAAGGTATGTTTTAGAAAACCTAGAGTTTTGTTCCCGATTCGACAAAGTTGCACAGAGGTGACTAACGTTTGAAATTTCTCGTACTAGATATCTGTCCGTCTAATCCTAACAAAACTAACATAAAAGCGAAAAACAAAACAAATAACTCAACATCTATATCCTAATAACAATCATGACATTCGAAGAGTATCTCCAGACTTGAACAGAACACCGTCTCGGTGTTCAATACGTAATAGAAGGACTAAGCATGCAAAATATCAGGGAAAAATAAGATAGATAGGAAGGTGTGCACATGATGCATGCTTGCTGTCCCGAGTTGATGAAGCTGGGCGTACACGTCTTTCCTTATGTTTTGGATGATTTCAAAGTGGAAAACATGTAACAAAAGTCACACAATCCAAAGGAGACAGTACGATAAATCGGGGTTGTTGGTAAGGAGCATGCTAGTGAAAAGAATAAGAGTCTAGTTTGGTTAGTTTCCTAATCTCTTTCACATTTTTGTATTTTTTGTGTGTTTTATTATACAAACGAGAAGCGCTTGTTTAAGGTCACGAGCCTGACCAAGATGTTACTCATCAGGTGGACGTCCTCAATGTCGTCGTGTGCGTAGCGTCTCGCGTGCATAGTGTGCTCGATTGGGTGTGGATAAGCTGAGTTCCTTGCACGATCAGTCATGTCTTCCCTAAAATTTGTCATGATGTTCTCTAAGTTGGGGGCTAGATCGTGCCGTCAAAAAATTCTGGTCGAGCTATCCATAAGTCCGGTTGTGCACTCCATGAAACCGGTTAGGCGTTCGTCGCTTGTTTCCTTCAGCGTCTCTAAAAATTTTCGGTGCGTGAGCCTTTGTGGTGAAGGCTTCATCTTCACCTTGGGTGCCTTGTAAATGGTCCAATTGTGTGCTGGACGTTTGGTGTAGCTTCTCGGCATATCAAGATTGTTTATGTACTGATATACATCGCATTTAGCTCGAGTTGTGCGGAAGTCTCGGTCGGGGGGTTCCTTCTTCTTTTTGTTGTCAAGCGGCTCATTTGGTACCTTGTATAATCCTTCTCCAGCTGCTATGACATTCATATCTAGGGATCCGTATTCCCAAATTCCTCACAAACTTCCTTGGTTAAAGTCTCAAAGACGTCATCGGGGAACACGAAGTCGATAACGCGTGGCTGCTCAAGTGTGTCAATTAAGTTGAACTCTACTTCCACCTCGGGTTTCTTCGTATGCTCATAAATGTCCATAGCCTTATCCGCTGATGTGTTAGATTCTTCCCCTTTTTCAAATATCGAAGAGGTTGGCTGATCCATCGTTTTCATGCGTTGACGTTGTGGGAACGGTAATGGAGGTGGCCTCGGATCTAGTTTTACATACTTTGGGTGCTCTTTCTCCTCGGGTTTGTTTTTATGCTCTTCAACATCACTGCCCTTTTCCATTGTTGTAGAAGTTGTTTCATCCTTTCGAAGTGTTGAAGGATTGGTTTGATTTACCATCTTCCTGAGTTGACGTTGTGGAGACGGTAAAACAAGGTGGCCTCGGGGCTGGTTTTACATATTTTGGCTTCTCTTCCCCCTCGAGTTTCCCTTTAAGCTTGTTGAAAGCCGTTTCCGCTTTTGTGATAGATGCTTCACCCCTTTCAGACATTGAAGTAAGCTGATTCACCGGCTTACAATTCCTTAGGCAAACTTCGTTGACATGCTCACGAAGATTTGCTTTTGAACTTCCCGATAGAACTCCTTGTGGTTTGGAGGAATTTGTAGCGAGTTGTGCAATTTGATTGTCTAAGATATTTAGGTGCGTTTCGAGTTCCATAGCCTCCTTCTTTACGTCTCCATAACTCACTCGCATCTCTCTAAGTTAGGCGCATTGATCTTCTCCCCTTGTAAGATTTGAGCGAGCATGGACATAATATCGGCGTTAGCTTCTTGCTGCCGACATGGGGGCGCATGTGATTGATAATTCTGAGTTTGGGGTTGCGTCCATGGCTGAATGTTCTGGTTTCGTTGCATTGCTTGGGGCTGAAGCTTTCCCAATAGATGTTTCGCATTCAACACACCATCGAAGTTCCTATAGGGGAAGTTTGGATGATCGCTCCATCCATAATTGTATGTGTTCCCGAAAGGCTGATTGTAACTCTTGTAGCTCACTTCTTCATACCCCCAAACTTCTTGTTCCCATTATTGCTCCAAGTAATGCGGATGGTGTGAGTTCGACAGCATATGATAAGTTTCGAAAATTTGATCTTTCAATTCAGCTATATCGGCATACAAAGGATGTACCTCATTCATGTTGCCTCGCAAAATAAAGAACAAGAAATTTGATTAAGCTCCGAGAGGTAAAAAATTTTGACTCAAAAAGAAAGAAAACAAAAGCAAAAATAAGAAAAACAACTAAAGACTCTGGAAAGGACTATATCCTAATTCAAAAGTATCCTAACTGTAAAGCTGTAATCAATTCCCCAGCAACGGTGCCAAAAACATGTTGTGGTTAATCTCAAGTAGTCATTTACTTAGACTAACGCTTCCGCAAGAATACAGATCGTATAGTACCAGGGTCGAACACAAGGAATTGATGCAACTCTAAAGCTAGTAAACTAATGAATAAGACTTGTAAAATCAATAAGTGATGGGAATGCAAATAAAGATAAACTAACTACCTAACTATTAGATTAAACTCAATAAACTAGACACCACAAGTTTCGAGAGATGCACGATGATGCAACGAAGTTCTAACAAGATAATTGGTCTTAGATATAATCACGAGTTCAAGGAATTTAAGCTCTAATATAGGAACTGAATGGCATTGACTTGTCCTTTACCTAACGTGCAGGCTACAAATATTCTGATTGCGTAATCTCAACCGCTAGATGCATTAAGATGCTATCCTAATCCATAGGTTCAATCAACTGACTTGGCATTAATTCTAAATTGATTAAATTCTAAATTGATTAAATTTTAAATTGATTAAATTCTAAATCATGGCTAAGTTCCAAAGCCTAATCCCCTGACATAGATTCATTAGACTTCTACATCATTCATTCAAGTGGCATGCAAGAACGAAAGCATTAAGAACAACCAATCATTCTGAAAAACGATCAAATACCAAAATCATTCATTCAAGTGGCATTCAAGAACGAAAGCATTAAGAACAACCAATCATTCTTAAAAACGATCAAATACCAAAATCATTCATTCAAGTGGCATTCAAGAACAAAAGCAGTAAGAATCACCATGCATTAAGAACAAGACTTCGGTACATATTGGCAAAGCTCTCTAACCTATGGCTATGGACCTACTCGGACATGAACTTAGAATACGAAACGCATAGGATAGCCATATTAAACATGGAGAAAGAACGAGATTCCTCCATATTCTATTACCGATGTCTTCAATAGCTCCTCCGCAGTTCGGCTTCGTCGCTCCGTCCTTCGCCCTCATCTGCGGTCTGCTCTCTCCCTCTCTACTCGCTCCATGCGTCTCTGTGTCATCTTCTTCGTTCCTGTAGTCTAAATCTCCATTGAATCTCCTTCCTTCATCTTTTTTTTCCTTTTCTTCTTTTTCCTCTTTTGTCTAGTCTTGACATTCTTTCCTATGAGTTTTCTGTTATTTCCCGTCGACCAAACCTTTCCTTTTCTTCATGGTGGCGTGCAGGTTTAATATTCCCGACCGGGCACAAGAGTGAGCTCGATCGGGCGCTTCAGCTGATCCAAGCCCGGTCGGGCTTCATGCATTCTCGCGTTGTGCTGCACATTTGGGGATATTGTCTGTTTCATGAGCCCGATCGGGCTAAGAGGGACGCACGGTCGGGATGTTCACTGCACGGTCGGGCTGTGGACAATGCACGGTTGGGCTTGCATTCTGGGATAGGAGCACATGCGGGATTTGGACAATGCACGGTCGGGCTACTGGTTATCTTCAGCTGCACGGACGGGCTTGAGTGGCTACACGGTCGGGTTGTTCACCTTCTTTGTGTGCCCGGTCGTGCTAAGGAATGTGATGTAGGACAATTGCTTGTATGTGCTTGTGTTTACTCGTGTTTGCTCGTATTTGCTCGTGTTTGTATTCGATGTATTCGTTTCCTGCAATTACACGAGAAAAGGATGAAAGAGGACTAAATGATGCTTAATGCTTGGTGAACTAACTACGAAAATTAACTCAAATACTATGACAAAATAGACGTTATGAGTCAAGTCTCGCCTGTTGAGACTATAGTGAAATAACTAGCTCACCCATTGTTAAGCTAGTTAAATCCTTTATTTGTTCGATCACTCCCACGTAGGGACCAAATCTCTCTTGCAGCAAACATAATATTTTAGACACTAGAGAATCCTTCCTAGTATCATCTCCATACGTTTTCATCTCGTTTCCAAGCTCCGTCACCTTGTTTGCGAATTCCTTAATACTCTCTTTGTCACCCTGACATAGGGTATAGTAGGTAGCCATAAGTTGTTGTAACTTTATCATTGTTGTCTTAGGATCTCCTGGAACCTCTCCCGTAGTAGATCCCATGCGTCTTTGGAGTTTTCACATATGGATAGGTGAGCTTCGAAAATTTCTTCGGGGACAGCACTGTTAAGGAGTTGCAGTGCTGTCTGGTCTTTGGCCTCTAACTCTTCCCAAGCCGTTAGAGACTTTTGATGTTCTTCGGGGGTGTAGCGGCCCCCATAAGTGGTACGTTGATAATCTCGTTTTCATACGTATTTCTTGCACGATTTTAGAGATGGTTACGATATAGATGCGATGTGTACGTATGATTTTGTATCTGTTTTACTTGTTTTCATGTTTTCATGTTCTTACAGGTTTTAATGCATATTCGGTTCATTTTGGAGCTAAAGGACGTACACGAGACAAAGTACCAACATGGAGGATCATCACGTAACAAACGGGACGAGAATCGGCGAGGAACAAGCTCAACCCATGCGGGGTACACCTTGCTCGTGTGGGGCATTTAATTCGGCAATTGGTCCAGCAAATTGAACACTAGTCGGGCAATCCATCAGCACACTCGGGGCTCCAGCCCGCGTGGGGCACACCTTAGCCCGCGTAGGGCGCACCCCAGCCCGAGCGGGCACTCCCTAGCTCGCGGGGGTATGCTTTGTTTTCAGCACGAGCACCGCGCACTGCGCCCGTGGAGGGCACACACTTAGCCCCCCTGGGTCGCGTCCGTCACCTACAACACCGGATAAGTTAATTTGTCTTAAAACGAAAAGGAACTTGTTGGTGACTTATACAAAAAGGACAACAACTTTAGAGAAGAGGAATAAGAGATATTTCGCTGGAGAAAGTAAGGGAAACGTTGCCCAACTTAATCAAGAATGGAAAACTCATGAAAAGGCAAAATCGATGGCTGCTGCAACAAAAGGAAAAAGAACTGAACGACCAAAGGGAAAAAGGAGGAGAAAAGGAAAGAAAAGCAGAAGGAAAAGGAAGAAGAGGAGCTAGGGGTCAAAGGGGGAGCTTTAGAGAGAGTTAGTTTTAAGTTTGGAATCAAGGAGAGAGAGTAGAGAGAGAATGGAAGAAGAAGGAGACTTTTGCGAAGGAGACATTCAGGAGCATTGGAAATCAATTCAAGACTTCGGTTTCATTTGGTTTTCATGTTCTTTAGACTTTCTACTTCAATTATGTTGTTTGCTTTTGAATGCATGAGCGAGTAGTTTGTTTTGTTTTAGGAGAAGGGATTAGCCCATGGCTATCCCAGAACCACTTTGATTTATCTTTGAATGCCATTCCCATTTTCGTTTATCTATTCTTTGTAAGAGAGCTTGAATGAGTTGTATTTATGAAGGCCAAGTAGATACATGTGATACGGATTAGGAGAAGGACCGAAAGGAGAATTCTAGTCCTAGAAGATCAGGTTTAGAACAATCGAAGTTAGGCCACGAAAGTAGGGTATCAGCGGTTGAGGGTAAAACGGATGAATCACAGAACTTAAGGGTTTAGCTTAAGGATTCAGCCACGAAAGTAGGGGATAACTTGACTAGATCACGAGTCTATGCCTTGAGAGAGGGTACATATCATATTAGGATCGTCTGCCTTAGATAACTTAATTGGGATTGCATGATAGATAGGTTGATTGGTTGTTTCGGTGGTCTTGTGCTGAAACCGGATTCCTATAACGTTTTTCTCATTGTTTAGAACTCGTTTGTTTATTTGTTTTTAGTATTTCATTCTCAAATTCCACATTCGTTTGTTGCAAGTTTGATTCACAGTTTGAGTTTAGGTTGTGTTGCGTAGTCCCTATGGGATCGACACCTAAAGTACTACACACGTGCCGTGCACTTGCGGGTAGTTTAGATTAAATCTTTGTTTTACTTTGATACGCATCATATGTCTGGTAGACCCTCAGTCACGACCTTCCACAACTGTCTAGATCGTAGAATTGCCTTCATCTTGATGACCCATAGACTGTAGCCTTTGCCGTCGAATACTGGAACTTGGGGTGTCGGTTGCATGATCTTCTTTGCTTATGTTTCGTGCTAGATTTTGTGCTGTCTCGTGCGGTTGTAGTGCTGGTTTGGTGCTTAGTTCTTGTTGCTTGTGCTGTGTGCTCTTTCAAATCTTGAGAGCTCTGATACCATTTATTAGTTTCTAGGATTGTTCATGAGCTAATATTTGATCAAGCTCATGATCTCTCATCTCTCATGGTCATTGTGCAAACTCTAAATTAAACTCTCTTTGTGTTTAGGTTTTTTAGTGGTTATTGTGTTTAGGACTTTAGGTGAAAATGTTGTTTGTGAATTGCAGAACAACAATGGCTAACTTGATGCTTTGTTGGTGGCGATCCTCCTCACCCCATCCTCTTTTCATATATATTAACCTTCTTACAAAAACATAAATTTCCTAGGTAACATGCCTAGGTCTAATACAATATGTCCTTTCCTATATTCTGGGTTTCGAGTGGGCTTTGCTCTGATGGCCCATTGTAATTTATTTTCTGCTTACAGGTCAACAGACTTCCCCCAAATTCGCGATGCTCCTTTTCTTTTGCAAATCCTATGGAGATTCTAGGGTTTGCGCCGTTGTCGGGGAATTGATTACGGGTTTAGAGTTAGGATACTTTTGAACTAGGATATAGTCCTTTCTGGAGTCTTTATTTGTTTTTTGTATTTTTGCTTTTGTTTTCCTTTCTTATTGGGTCAAATTTTTTACCACTTGGTGGAGCTTAATCAAATTTTGTGTTCTTTATTTTGCAAGGTAACATGAACAACATCAAGTCTTTGGATGCCAACATAGCTGGAGTAAAAGATCAACTTGCCGAACTTCGTCATATGCTATCTAACTCATACCATCTACATTACTCGGGGCAATCATGGGAACAAGAAGTTTGGGGTATGAAGAAGAGATCTACGAGAGTTACAATCAGCCTTTCGGGAATACATACAATCACGGATGGAGCGATCACGCAAATTTCCCGTATAGGAACACCGATGGTATGCTGAATGCACAACATCAATTGGGGAACTTTCAGCCATGGACGCAGCCCCAAACTCAGAATTATCAGCCATGTGCATCTCAGTCACAGCCAAACAAATCCGAAGCAGCCCCCGATTTCAACGCCATGTTCACTCGTCTCCTCCAATCCTACGAAAATCAAGGTAACTTGATTTCGGAAATACAACAAAGTCAGGTGAGGATTCAAGAGAAAACCAAGAAGAAGCTAGAGAGCTTTCAAACTACTCTTACACAATTGGAGACACAAGTTACAGAACTTGCACAAGGGGCATCACGACTATAAGAGGTTCTATCGGGAAGTTCAGAAACAAATCCTCGTGAGCATATCAACGAAATTCGCCTAAGGGATTGTAATACGGTGGTACAGCCTACTTCAATGTCTGAAAGGGGTGAAGCATCTATCACAGTAGCAGAAACGGCTGTCAACAAGCTTAAGGAGACGCTTGAGGAGGATGAGGAGCCAAAGTACGTAAAACCAGATCCGAGGCCAGCTCCATTGCCATTCCCACAACGTAAACGCCGGAAGACGGTAGATCAGCCAAATCCCTCGATATTTGAATAAGGAAAAGAATCTAACACGGCAGCGGATAAGGCTACGGACATTGATAAGCATATGAAGAAAGCCGAGATGGAAGTAGAGTTCAGCTTAACGGACACACTTGAGCAACAGTGCATTATCGATTTCGTGTTCCCCGACGACGTCTTTGAGAATTTAGCCAAGGAAGTTTGTGAGAAATTTCAGAATACGGATTCCTTAGATATGAATCTCATAGCAGCTGGAGAAGGATTTTACAAGGTACCAAACGAGCTGCTTGACAACAAAGAGAAGAAGGAATCCCCCGACCAAGACTTCCGCACAACCCGAGCTAAATGCGGTGCAAATCAGTACATAAACGACCGCGAGATGCCGAGAAGTTACACCAAATGTCCAGCACACAATTGGAGCATTGACAAGGCACCCAAGGTGAAGATGAAACCTTCACCACAAAGGCTCACGCACCAAAAATTTCTGGAGACGCTGAAGGAAACAAGCGACGAACGCCTAACCGGTTTCATGGAGTATACAACCGGACTTATAGACAGCTCGACCAGAATTTTTGGAGAGCACGATCTAGCCCCCGCCTTAGAGAATATCATGACCAATCTTAGGGAAGACATGACTGATCATGCAAGGAACTCAACTGATCCGCGTGCTACACCCTATCGCGCACACTATGCACGCGAGACGCTATGCACACGACGACGTCGTGGATGTCCACCTGATGAGTAACATCGTGGTCAGGCTCGTGACCTTAAACAAGCGCTTCTCAGGAGGCAACCTGAGCCCCATATCCTTTAGTTTTTTCGTTTTAGTTTTTTTCAGAATTCGACTCTTATTCTTTTCACAAGCATGCTACTTACCAACAACCCCAATGTATCGTACTGTCTCCTTTCGATTGTGTGACTTTTTGTTACAGGTTTTCCACTTCTAAATCATACGCAACATAAGGAAAGACGCGTACACCCAGCTGCATCAACTCGGGACAGCAAGCACGCATCAGGTGCACACGTTCCTATTTATAATATTTTACCCCGATTTTGCATGTGTTAGTCCTTCTCTTAGGTATTGAACACCGGGACGGTGTTCCGTTCAAGTCTGGGGGGGTATTGTCTGAACGTCATGATTGTGATTAGGATTTAGATGTTGAGTTCTTCGTTTTGTTTTTTTAGGATTAGACGGACAAATATCTAGTACGAAAAATTTCGAACTTTAGTCACCTTATGCAACTTTGTCGAATCGGGAACAAAAGTCTAGGTTTGCTGAAACATAC
>CM071864.1:17882601-17895767 GCA_036759665.1 Gynandropsis gynandra | reverse complement strand
CATATCTCCGAGCATACCTTTCATTCTTTATTTTGTTTCGATCATTATATTTCCACGCATTTACACTCCGCTGTCAATAGACTAAGTTCTTTAACTTTTTCAGCCCTACATTGACCTGAGTGCATCAATATTGATGGTTCGGATCTAAGTGGTGGGTCGAGGCCGTTTTTCTACGTCCTAAGGGTTAGAGTCGATGCGTATTCACACAAGTTAATCAAAAAGAGAAGAAAATAAAAGAAAAAGAAAGAAAAAGAAAATCAGCAAAAAACGCAACCTCTGCACTTCGCTAAGGTTACGAGACCTTATGAGTGTGCCAATTGGCAACCTGGGTCTAAGTAGAAGGCTGCCCTCTTCAACTCCGACGTCCTAGAAACTGAGTGCAAATTTCAAAAAAAAATTGTGTGGAAACCGAAAAAAAAGAAAAAGAGAACCGAAAAAGAAGAAAAATAATTGTCTTAAGAATGGTATCGAACTGTTTGCGCATTAGAATAGGTATGGAGATTGTTTGGATGTTGTCTAGGGGTTAGTGAAATGAACTCAGGACATGTTTAGCATTGCACGGTTAGTGGCTTTCGGTAGATATGGGTCTAAATTCGGTGCGCTTAGATCTATGTTCGTGTGACGCGTTGTTGTGTAGGGTGGCTGACTTTTCGAGTTGATTGTGCTAGTTTCCGGTTCTTAACTAACTCCTTTCCTGCTTCTTTTTAGTCTTGCTCGAGGACGAGCAAAGGTTCAAGTCTGGGGGAGTTTTATAACGTCTATTTTGTTCTAGTATTTTCATCTATAATCATAGTTAGTTTCATCATTCATTCGATTTTACCAAGCATTAAACATCATTATCATCCCATTTTCAGTCATTTTGGAGCTAAGGGACGTGCCAAAACAAAGTGCAAACATCAAGGATCATCAAGAGACAAACGGGACGAGAATCGGCAAGGAAAAGCCACTACCCACGCGGGTACATCTCTAGCCCGAGCGGGCAAAATTTACGGCGAAATTGTCCAGAAATTTGTGCACGATTCGGGCAAGAAAAACCACGATCGGGGCCTCAACCCGAGCGGGCACAAGCCATGCCCGAGCGGGCAGCATGCCAGCCCGAGCGGGCACCCCTTTTTCATCGCGTTTTCGCGCGATCGTCTGCGCCGTAACCGAGCGGGTCACTTTCCTTGCCCGAGCATGTCGCGGTCGTCCCCTACAATTTAAAATAAGTTAATTTGACTTAAAACAAGGGGAAGTTCGTGGGGGACTTATACAATAAGGAAAACACTTTTAGAGAAGAGGAATAAAGTCATATTTCGCTGGACGAAGTAAGAGAAACGTTGCCAACTTAATCAAGATTTGGAAAACTCAAGAAAAGGCAACAAAATGACGTGGCTCCTATAACTAAAGAGGAGAGAGCTTTAGGGACGAAGGGGAGACAGAAAATTAGAGAGGAAGCACACGTAGAGGAGGAGAAAGGAGCAGCACGCACACACAAGGGCGAAGGACGGAGCAAGGAAGCGGGAGCGTGGAGGAGCTATTGAAGACGACGGTAATAGAATAGGGAGGGATCTCATTCTTTATCCATGTCGAATATAGTTATCTTTTATGTTTCTTTTGCTAAGTTCATGTCCGAGTAGGTCCATAGCCATGGGTTAGAGAGCTTTGCCGATATGTAATGAAGTTTTGTTCTTAATGCTTGGTTATAATATTTGTTCGTTTCGGATTGATTTGTTGTTCGTAATGCTTTTGTTCTTGTTGGCCACTTGAATGAATGTTTATAAAAATCTAATTGCATTGGGAGATGAATTGGATTTTGGAACGTAGCCATGATATGAGGTCTCAATTGATTTAGAACATTGGCCAGTCGGTTGATTGAACTTAGAAATTAGGATAACGATCTTAATGTGTCTAGTAGGTGAGATACACAATTGGGAGATTGGTATACGCATGCTAGATAGTGGGTTTAGGCATCGGGAGAGTCATTCCCTATGAAAGAGCTTGAATTCCCCAAATACGTAATGATATTTATAACCATGATTTTGTTAGAACTTCGTTGCATCATCATGCATCTCTCGACACCTGTGGTGTTTAGTCATTCAGTTTATCCCGTTAATTTAGTTTAGTTTAGTTTCATTCGCATTCCCATCACTTATTGATTTCAGACGTCTTGTTCATTAGTTTACTAGCTTTAGAGTTGCATCGATTCCTCTTGTTCGACCCTGGTACTATACGATCCGTATTCTTGCGGAAGCGTTAGTCTAGGTAAATTATTACTTGAGATTAACCACATCAGCAACATCTACGCATTTATCTTTTCGTTGCATCTAATGTGCCATATTTTTGGTTGATTGAAATTTGACAATTGTCTCTTTTGTAGATTTTAATCATTGTTGTATGTGGGTTATGTCATACCGGGTCAACCACGGAGGCACTTCCTACAGAGTGGGTAGAGTGTGTTTGTCAGCTCCATGCGGCTTGTTGTAGGAGGTGTATTCATTTTTTTAAGGTATATAACTATTTATGTGCAGGAAATCCTTGATTTTAGCCCCTTTTCTCTCTGACGTGTTTTATTGTAATGAAATCTCTTTGTGGTTCTGTAGGGATGAGAATGAAGATCAGCGTGTTCGGGTAAGGCATGCAATGCGACAACAGGGAAATGTTCCCCCTTTTTTCATATCTAGCCACAACATGCATCTCGCTATACTAGCTACTGCATGGCACACCTACATGATTAAGAATATTATTATAGTTTAATACAAATCGAGGTATCTTTATGGATCCCCTTACCAATAAATTTTTGTGGTTTTTATCTTTCATATATATTTGATCGCAGATGAGTTTTAACTTTATATATTTATATTGTGTAATGAAACTCTAACAGTTCTGTAATATGGCCTGGGTTTCTCACATGATCAGCCCATCTAAGTTTATTGTCCCATTTGATCTATACACAGAGCCTGTCAACAATAACTACTCAATAGGAATGAAATTCAAGATGTGATTCGAAGGTGAAGAGGCTTATGAGAAAAGGTTTTAATGGACTTATTTTCTATTTATCCACGCATATTTGTAACATCTGGATATGCCACTAAGATATTTTGTGTGATATTGATAGTTTGTCTACATATCTATTTCTTTCTATTATAATGAATTTTGATGTGATTCCTTATGGAGGATAAACTATAATGTATTTTGTTAAGTTGGTTAGATTTACTGGCACAATCATTGGGATTGAAGGTGCTGATCCCAAAAGGTGGCTGAACTCTAAGTGGAGATGCCTCAAGGCAGGAGTCTTTTTGTAAATGGTTAATAGTACTTTTCTAGTGTGAATGATAAATGTGTAGTTTTCTTACAGGTGAGATGAGATGCAACTTCTACTATTCCTCGTCCCGATAGAGTATCTCCTTGGAAAGTAGAGCTTGCATTGGCACCTCCTACTCTAGTTCCTATTTCAATTCCTATGCCTAAGAGACCAAGAACGAACATTGTGCCAGTGCCTCCGAATTCGTCAGTGCTTACTCGAGAAGGTATTTTTGCCTAGCTAGGCATAATTAGTATCCTCGATGGTTGCTCTTTGCAAGCTTGGATGGAAGTTGGAAAGCATATTCATGCAAACATTGTTAGAATCTGGTTGTTCAATTTGCAAGTCGTTTTCAAATTTTTTTGGTTGTCAACAGTTTGATATATTCAAGTGTTTGTCTAATTCTAGGTACTTGTCTGGAGACTATATGGAAGGAATCGCACTACAAGAATCCAACAATCTAAAATACAAGTATGTCACACTCTTGTTTTGTATTTTCATGGTATGAGAGTATGTTTGTTATGGAAATAATAAACATGAAATTATATTAGTAAAAATAGTAGATTAACTGTTTTGAAAGCAACTTGTCATGCAAACACATTGAAAATACCGATAACATATTGGAAATGCTGTAGAAACATAAATAGAAACTTGTACTAGTAAGAGCTAACAAAAACGAATCCTCTACCCACGATTCGGTTTTTTCTCCTTCATTGCTGCAAGCACGACCTGTCATCAATTTTGTCTACAACATTTGGGGTATGATGGCAAACCTTTTGTTCAACTCTAGAAGAGCTATTACGTAGAGGCTATGTCATAGATCTTATGATCAGTTATGTGGTTTTTTTGGCTTAAAATGCAAACAATACCTAAACAAACAGACTACATACCACAGAAGCATCTTCATACTTTTTTGTTAATGTTACCGCTTTCCTCATATGTGAAACAGTGAAAGATTGATGACTTAATGAGAAATTATAGGTAGTTACCTTGAGTTGAAATCTATACCTCCTATTGATCATGTCTTAGAAGAGCTATTACGTAGAGGCTATGTCATAGATCTTATGATCAGTTATGTGGTTTTTTTGGCTTAAAATGCAAACAATACCTAAACAAACAGACTACATACCACAGAAGCATCTTCATACTTTTTTGTTAATGTTACCGCTTTCCTCATATGTGAAACAGTGAAAGATTGATGACTTAATGAGAAATTATAGGTAGTTACCTTGAGTTGAAATCTATACCTCCTATTGATCATGTCTTACAAGAACATTGGAACCTCATTCACACCACCACCAGTCTGGATAACGCCAAACGAAACCAGATTATTCATAAACTAATTGCATTCATTTAAACATTAAGATGATCATACCTATGATGGTTTGGTATCCACCGTTGGGACATTTGTAAGTTTGGCAATCTCTCGATGAAACACAACAAACCTTGCAACCTCACCACATCTTCAATAGAAAATTCCACTCTATACCTAAAACAACACATAAAAAAGGGGAAATCAGGGTTTAAACAACACATGAGATAATTGTGGGGGTTCTTAAAATGGTTGGAAACACAAAAAAACCTTGTAATGCCGACAATGTTACTTTTAGCACAAAATGTGGACTAGAGTAATTGATGTGCGTTATATCATGTAATAAATTACCTAGACTAACGCTTCCGCAAGAATACGCATCGTGTAGCAACTAGGGTCGAACACAAGGAATTGATGCAACTCTAAAGCTATTAGACTAATGAATAAGACGTGTAAAAATCAATAAGTGGATGAAATGCAAATGCAAACCTAACTAAACTAATGATAGGAATGATTCAACGACTAAACACCATAGGCATCGAGAGTAGCACAACGATGCAATCTAACAAGAACAAGATCATTGGTCTTAGATACTATCACAAGTTCAGGGAATTCAAGCTCTCCTATAAGAACTGACTGGCGTAGACTTGTCCACTATCTAGCATGCATATATCAATATATCTATTGCGCATCTTACATACATAGACGCATTACGACCGCTATCCTAATCCCTAGATCCAATCGATTGACCTGACATAGATTCTAAACCGATTAAACCCTAAATCATGGCTAAGTTCCAAAGTCTAATGCCCTGGCGTAGATTTATTAGACTTCTATATCATCAATCAAGTGGCGTACAAGTATTGAAGCATTAAGATCAACCAATCAATCTGAAAACATGATCAAATACCAAATTCATTCATATCGAGTGGCGTACAAGTATGAAAGCATTAAGATCCACCATTCATTAAGCATAAGACTTCATTACATCATGGCAATACTCTCTAACCCATGGCAATAGATCTACTTGGACATGAACTCAGAAAACGAAATACTAAAGAAATCTAAATTCAACATAGAAAGAGAATAAGAATGCTCCCTATTCATCAACCGATGTCTTCAATAGATCCTCCATGCTTCGGATCCCTCGTTCCGTCCTTCTTGATCTCTCCAATTCTGTCCTCTAATGTCTGTGAATCCTCCTCCCCTCAATCTGGTTCGAATCCCCTTTTATTTAGATCTGATTTCTCTTTGTTTGGCCGTTCTAAATCTTAGGAATTAGTTGAGAAAAAAAGGGCTCAAGCGGGTACAGCTTCTACCCGCTCGTGCAGGCCTTGTGCCCGACCATTTGCCTTCATTTAGCCCGAGCGGGCCCCCATGCCCGAGCGTGTGGCTCATCTAGCCCGAGTCGTGTAAACCTACGGCTATTTTTGGATTGTAATTAGCCCGAGCGGGCACTCCAAATCCACCCGAGCGGGCAAACCTCCCTGGTCGTGTTCCTTGAGTGCCCGAGTCGTGCAAAGCTACGGGGGTGTTTGGTAGCAATTAGCCCGAGCGGGCACACCCTTGCCACCCGAGCGTGTAGGTCTTGAATTGTTGTTTCCGCTCCTTTCACTCGGTGTTTGAATGTTCACTTCAATCCATGGCCTTGCACAAGCTGAACCTTGTCATTCAACTACGTTTTCGGGGTTAAATTGCCATAATCTCTCGTGTTTCTCCTCATGTCTTCGTTTCCTACACAAAACACGAAATGTAGATGAAGTCCTCGAATAAACTCGATAAATGGGTGAAATCTAAGTAATCTACTCAAAACTAGACCTAAGAATCACGTAAATACTACAACGGATTACATGTTATCAAACTCCCCCAGACTTAACCTTTTGCTCGTCCTCGAGCAAATCTGGAGTCGAGTGCAAGAAGAGCTGAACAACAATGGACACTAGCACAAATACCTCGAAGGATTAGCCATCATGCAAAACAACGCGTCACATGAACGCTAGCCTAAGCGTACCTAATTTAGACCTTTATCAACTGAAAGTCTCGAACCATGCAATCCTACCAATGACCTAAGTCTAGTCCGTACTCCTAAACAACATCCAAGCGATCTCCATACCAACTTTCCTAAGCTTGAGATATCATTAAGCTCATATTCTCATTCTTATTCCCTTTTTTTTCTTTCTTTCTTCTTTTCTTTTTTTTATAGATCCACGCTTGGCTCCTAGGACGTCGAAGTCGAAGAGGGATGGCTTTCTACTTAGACCCAGGCTGCCTATGGCACACTCATAAGGTTTCGTAACCTTAGCGGAGTGAAGAGATGCGTCATTGAAGAATATTTTTCTGATTTTTTACTTCTCTTTTTTTTATGACGAATACGCATCACTCTAACCCTTAGGACGTAAAATAGCGCCTCAACCCACCACTTAGACCCGAACCATCGATCTCAATGTACTCATGTCAATGAAAACCTAAAATAGTTAACACTTATCCAAGGAGAAAAAATTGACAGCGGGGTATAAGCGTGTGGAATCTAATGAACAGTAAAATCTATCAAACAGGCAACGATTAATCGGTATACACGGAGATATGATACTTGGTACTGAAACCTAGGAGGTGAATGTAACTATAAGTCATGGTTCCAAGCACAATTACTCAACTAATCGGAATCAAGAAGACTTCTAAGCACACCTAGTCTTTTGTTCACGATTCGACAAAGTCGCACAATAATGACTAAAGCTCGAAAATTCATGCTAGGTATCCATCCGTTTATTCCTAAAAACAAAAATCAACCTCTAATCCTAATCATCTAATTCTAATCACATGCAAAATACTCGACGAGTCCTCCCCCCAGACTTGAATGAAACACCGTCCCGGTGTTCAAGACCTAAGAGAATCTCGCATACCAAACAACGGGAAAAATAAGGGTTAGAACGTGTGCACCTTGTGTATCTTGCAATCCCGAGTTTGCGTCCGGACGTTGTATGCGTCTCTTCCTCAAGGATGATATCGGCGTTGAAAAACCTGTGAAAAAGAATCACACAATCCAAAAGAAGGAATACTATCTACCAAGTAAATCAATGTGAAAAGAAAAAGAATAGGTCCGAAAACGAAATAAAAAGGAAATGCAAAAGTCGGGTTGCCTCCCGATAAGCGCTTGTTTAAGTTCGCGAGCTTGACCAAATGCTACTCATTAGGTGGATGTCCTCGACGTCATCGCGTGCGTAGCGTCTCACGTGCAATGTGTTCTCGATAAGGCGTAGCACGCGGATCAGTGGAGTTCCTTGCACGATCAGTCATGTCTTCCCTATGAATTGTCATGATGTTCTCTAGTTTGGGGGCTAGATCGTGCTGTCCAAAAATTCTGGTCGAGCTGTCCATAAGTCCGGTTGTGTACTCCATTAAACCAATTAGGCATCCAATTCCACCCGAGCGGGCACTCCTTGATTTGTTGTTTCCGCTCCTTTTGCTCGGTGTTTGAGTGTTCACTTCAATCCATGGCCTTGCACAAGCTGAACCTTGTTATTCAACTACGTTTTCGGGATTAAATTGCCATAATCTCTCGTGTTTCTCCTCATGTCTTCGTTTCCTACACAAAACACGAAATGTAGATGAAGTCCTCGAATAAACTCGATAAATGTGTGAAATCTACGTAATCTACTCAAAACTAGACCTAAGAACTACGTAAATACTACAACGGATTACGTGTTATCAGTAATTCCGAAGTACATTTTAATTTCCTAGAGCATTTGGCACATGCGACATAGATCCAACCGTTGTCATTAAAAATATCAGCCACATTTGCTTCATAGACGAAATCAGTTTCATTTAGTTTAATAGATATATTAGCATGTTAAGACCATATTAATATAACCTATTAACTTAAACATTAATGAGTTACAACCTTGTGATCGGAAGCGATAATATACTTGTAGAGTTACAAAATCGACAATGTTTCCATCTTAATGACCTGGGTATCTATGCTATTGTTTTTCATACCATCTTCTATGCCTTCCTTAGTGCTCCGTGGAGAAATATTTTAGATATAAAAATTGAGTTAAGGAACATATATATATATATTCATAGACTTACCTCAATGATAGATTTACATTTAAGGTGTCAAGGTTTGGTTTGTATTGGAGGCTAGAGTGTGTGTGCATAGAAATATGAGAAGGGGTTTTGTGGGAGACGAGTTGTAACAATTTGATTTTTCATTTTCTTTGAATTCATGACTCATAGTAATGGGTTAGTGATCACCTCATTTTCATACGTATTTCTTGCACGATTTAGGAGACGTTTTTGATACATATGTGATGTTTTACGTATGATTCCGTATCCGTTTTACTTGCTTTCGTGCTTTTCATGTTCTTACAGGTTTTTACGCGTATTTGGACCATTTTGGAGCTAAAGGAACATGCACGGAGCTAAGGAGCAACTTTGGGGATCATCACGGGACAAACAATACGAGATTGAGCATGGAAAAGCCTCACCCGGTCGGGCACAACCCTTGCACGATCGGGCAAAACCTACGGCCAATTGTGTGGACCATTTAGCACGACTCGGGCAAGCATGCCCGACAATTTTGCCTTGTGCCTGAGCGGGCACACATGCCATGCCCGATCGGGCATCATTCCAGCCACAAGACGCGCACGAGTTACCCTAGCCATGCCCGAGTGGGCACACTCATTGCCCGAGCGGGTCGCGGCCCGAAACGGCTCAAAACTTAAGTAAACTTAACTTAAAACATAAGGGAACTCGTGGGGCAATTTAGGCAACAATTAGACCGACTTAGGAGGCTTAAAAGGAGGCAAAAAGACATCTTTAAAGCATGCTTACAGAGGAGAACAATTCAGCGAAAGATAGAGCAGATTCTTGCGAGGAGATAAGCGAGGAGCATTGGAGATCAAGCACCACCACTTCGGTTTTGTTTGGTTTTTATGTTCCTTAGACTTTATACTATGTTTATGTTTCTTTACAGACGCATGAGCGAGTAGTTTGTTTGTTCTAGGAGAAGGGATTAGCCATTGGCTATCCCGAGACCGCTTTTGATCTATTGTGAATGCATCTTCCCGTTTTAGTTTATCTATTCTCTATCTGAATGCTTAAATTTACTTGTGTTTGCGCTGATCACGTAGATACATGTGTTAGGGGTTAGGAGAAGGACCGAAAGGAGAATTCGAGTCTAGCTTTAACTGGGATTGCATGATAGATAGGTTGATCGTTGGTTTCGGTAGTCTTGTGGTGAAACCGGTTTCCTAGGACGTTTATCTCATCGTTAGAACCCAAGTAGTTTAGTTACTTTCAGTATTTCATTCCTTATTCACCTTCTTTCGTTAGCAAGTTTGATTCGTAGTTCGGGTTTAGGTAGTGTTGCGTAGTCTCTGTGGGATCGACACCTAAATACTACACACGTGTCGTGCACTTGCGGGTAGATTAGGTTATATTTAACTCTGATACGCATCAAGTTTTTGGCGCCGTTGCCGGGGACTATTGTCAACGCGTCTTAGATTCGAACCTAGAGTCCTTCTTGCTTTGTTTTTATTTTTGTTTTCTTTTCTTTCGTTCCTTCTACGTAAATTGTTCTTTGTTTGTCCTTTGCAGAATTTTCAGGTCGACAAGAGATGGATAATCAGAACGGCAATGGACAGATGCAATTACAGGCTCCTCCACCACGTCGTCTAAGGGATTACGTGGTGCCGAACATGAACAACGTGCAAACGGCCATAAGGATGCCTGCTGTTGCAAGAGAGCAATTCGAGATTAAGCCAGCAATGATAAATATGCTTTATCAGAAGCAATTCATGGGTGGAAACCATGAGGATCCACATCAGCACCTCAGAGATTTCCTCGAACTTTCAGGTACGTTCAAAATTCATGGAGTCTCTGAGGATGCAATCTTGCTGCGTCTTTTCCCTTTTTCAATTGGGGGAAAAGCGAAAGCTTGGCTGCAATCACTCCCCGCGGGATCTATCACCACATGGGATCAGCTCTGCACATTGTTCCTATCACGCTTCTTTCCTCCGAGCAAGACAATTCAGATGAGGGGGGAAATCACAACATTCAGATGCAGAGATGGAGAGACTATGTTTGAGGCGTGGGGTAGATTTAAGGATCTTCTGCAGATGTGTCCACACCATGGACTTGAGCAATGGTACGTTATCCAAACTTTTTATAACGGAATTTCAGATGAGCACCGCATGAGGTTGGATAACGCTGCCAGAGGATCATTCATGGATCTGAGCGTCGAGGAGGCATTTGAGCTGATTGATAACCTCGCCATGAACCACACCATGTGGTCCACTCCAAGAGGTATGCCTACTAGCACTCGTCGTTTATATGAGCCTAACCAGAATAGAGCCATGGGTAATGCAGCGAATGCTATGTACTGTGCGAATTGCGGAGATACGGATCATGTAGCGTATCAATGCACAGTACATGAGGATTACGAACAGATGTATTATGCCCAGCAGCAAGGCAACACGCAATTCGGGAACACCTACAACCCGAATTGGAGGAATCACCCGAACTTGTCATATCGAACGACTCAACCGGTGAAGTATTCGGGGTTTCCACCAAGGCAGAATAATTTCCAGCAAAACAACCAGCAATTCCAGCAAGCTCCGCAAGCTCCTCAACCTCCTCAAGCCTCTTCATCAAACCTTGAGGCGGTGTTGCTCGAATTCATGAAGGAGCAGAAGCAGCAACAATCGATTCGAACCAAATTCGACGCGAAGCAGGAGCAGCAACAACAGGAGCTTAGATCTCAGATGGAGTCTCTGAGCACTCATGTGAAGATGTTGGAAAACTCCATAGCACAACAGGCCGCCTCATCTTCTCGGAATCCCGGACAGCTTCCCGGTAAGCCCGATCTTAACCCGAGAGAGCATGTGAATGCTATTTCTGTGTGCAGTGATGATGAGGATGAGAATCCGCCCTCAAATGTGCGAGGGGATGCTGCTGGTACGTATTTAGATAGAGGAAGAGGTAAGGTTGCGATTATGGAAGGAGTCGAACCAGATTTAGAAAAGCCATACGTTGCTCCTCCGGCGTACATACCTTCGATACCGTATCCTCGACGATTGGTAAGCAGTAAGAACCAAGAGAGAGTGGGAAGATCTATGGAAGGTCTCAAGAAGCTAGACATCAACTTGCAATACATGGAAGCAGTCCAAAAGATTCCTACTCGTGAGGTAATGACCAAAGAGAAGCACACCGAAGAGAACGAGACTGTAGCACTCACCGAGGAATGCAGTGCAATTCTTTACAACAAGCTGCCACCTAAGCTAAAGGACCCCGGAAGCTTCTCCATCCCATGCAAAATAGGTAATCTCGATATTGAAAATGCTTTGTGTGATCTAGGGGCAAGCGTGAGTATCATGCCACACACAGTTTTCAAGCGGATGGAGTTCGAGAACCTTAAACCGACGCTCGCGGATCGTATGGTAAGACATCCGGTGGGAATCATTGAAAACGTTCCCACCATGGTAGGTAAGCTTTGCATTCCCACTGATTTTTTTGTACTTGAGATAACGGAAGACACTAGGACACCTATTATTCTTGGTAGGCCGTTCTTAGCTACTGCAGGTGCGACGATAGACGTACAACAAGGAAAGCTGTCCTTACGTGTCAAAGACGAAACGATCGAATTCATCCTGCCCAGCCCCATGGACGAATCGCAACTCAAGGAGTCTTGCTTTACATTAGATCCGTTGGACGAGTTAGAGAAAGACACGCACGATCAAGTAAGTGTTTCTGTTTGTCTTGTACGTTATTTGACACAAGTTTGCGACAATGCAGGATTTGCGGACGAAAGAGCTTAGATGTACACGAAATTCATGAGTGCAATTACAGCACTAGGAGATGTCCCATGGGAGGAGATACCACGTGATATGCATGCTGATTTCACAGCGGAGAAAGCATTCGAGCTTGAGCCCGATCCTCCGCCGCCTTATTCTCGGTATGAGTACGTTGATTCCGATAACATATATCCTGCTGTTTTAGATGCTAACATGAGTGTAGATGAGATGAGAAAATAGCCCACACGCGTGAAAAAGCATAAGAGGGTCAGCTCTTCAATGTGTATGTACGGATATTATAGGAAGGACAGCCACAAACCTTCACCCGAAATTTAAAGGAGGCTGCACCCGCACTTGCACGAGGTAATGGAAAAAGATGTCATTAAACTTTTCAGCGCAGATACCCCTTATCCAACCTTGGACAGCGAGCAAGTGAACCCCGTGCATGATGTGCCTAAGGGATGGCACGATGAGAAGACCCTACCTCATGACTTCCAATCAGGTGATTTCATTCCACTTTCTAATTCTCGACCTAAGTATTTATCGGGCTACCTACTGCCTTATTGGTCTGATCCTTTTCAGGTACGAAACGTGGAACTAGGGAGTGATGCGGGTGACACGTTCAACGCCAATGGACAGCGGCTAAAGCTCTACCAAGCCGCTCAACCGATCGAAAGTGGAAACTCCATTTCCCTTTCCGATCCACCCGTCGCACACACTTGAGGAATGGAGACGTCAAAGCTTTATGACGTTAAATAAGCGCTTTCTGGGAGGCAAACCA
>CM071864.1:17862842-17880305 GCA_036759665.1 Gynandropsis gynandra | reverse complement strand
GGATTCCTAGGACGTTTGTCTCATCGTTAGAACCCAAGTAGTTTAGTTACTTTCAGTATTTCATTCCTTATTCACCTTCTTTCGTTAGCAAGTTTGATTCGTAGTTCGGGTTTAGGTAGTGTTGCGTAGTCTCTGTGGGATCGACACCTAAAATACTACACACGTGCCGTGCACTTGCGGGTAGATTAGGTTATATTTAAGTCTGATACGCATCAGTTAGTGGGGTTTTAATGGCATATTAATTCACATATCATATTAAAACCTCGAAAAAAATTTTCTGTTTGAAGGGAGTGGAGAAAATGGCTATAAATGCAAATAATGGAGAATAATGAATATTTTCATACGTTAATATTGTTAGTATGTAAATGTATATGCTGTTAATGGAATTAGATGTGTATATGTTGTTGCTGGAATGGTAGTCTAGAGTGTAAGATGAGGTTTAAAGTTAGTATTAATTAGTATGTAAGTGTATATGTTATTGGTGGAATTAGATATGTATATGTGGTTACTGGAATGATAGTCTAGGGTATGTATGTTGTTGTTTTAAATTGAGAACATGGCCTGTAAATGCTAATAAATTGATATTGGCTTCAATGGTACTCTATAGTGTATATGTTGTTGCTGGAATTAAATGTGGCATAGTTAAAAAACTAAGTTAAATGCGTAAGATGAGGTTTAAAGTTAATATCATTAGTGTGTAATTGTATATGTTGTTGTAGAATTAGATGTGTATATGTTGTTTCTAGAATGGTAGTCCAAAGTGTATATGTTAATGTTGCAATTGGAGACCATAGGATGTAAATTGTGATAACTTGATATTGTCTTCAGTGGTCGTCTAGAGTGTATATGTTGGTGCTGGAATGATAACCTAGAGTGTATATATTGTTGCTTTAAATGGAGAACATGGGCTATAAATGGTGATAACTTGATGACTTTAATGGTAGTCTAAAGTGTATATGTTGTTGTTGAAATTAGATGTGCATTAATAAAAAAACCGAGTTGAATGCGAAAGATGAGGTTTAAAGTTAATATCATTAGTATGTAAGTGTATATGTTGTTCCTAGAATGGTAGTCGAGAGTGTATATGTTGGTGTCGCAAATGGAGAACATGGGCTGGTTGTAAATTGTGATAATTTGATATTGGCTTCAATGGTAGTCTAGAGTGTATATGTTGTTGTTGAAATTATATGTGGCAGAATAAAAAAACTAAGTTGAATGCGGAAGATGAGGTTTAAAGTTAATATCATTAGTATGTAAGTGTATGTTGTTGTGGAATTAGATGTGTATATGTTGTTCCTGGAATGGTAGTCCAGATTGTAAATGTTGTTGCTACAAATGGAGAACATGGGTTAACTTGATATTGGCTTTAATGGCAGTCTAGATTGTATATGTTGTTGCTGAAATTAGATGTAGTTGAATAAAAAACCTAAGTTTAATGCGGAAGATTAGGTTTAAGGTTAATATCATTAGATGTGGCAGAATAAAAAAACCAAGATGAAAATGAAAGATGAGGTTTAAAGTTAATATCATTTGTATGTAAGTATATATGTTGTTGTTGGAATTAGATGTGTCTATGTGGTTGCTGGAATGGAAGTCTAGTGCTAAGTATTGATATAAGTTTATGTATTATTAACCATTTTAACCAAGACGACATAATTTAATTCTTCAACATGGCGAGAATGAATCTTTTTGGAATATGTTGTGATATATGCCAACTGCATGCTTTTAAGGAGGTGAAGTGGAAAAGGTTTCAAGTTTATTTGGGAGAAATCCAGAATTTTCAGATGCAATTTCATGTAATTCCATGATTTCGGATTACGCATAGAATGGATATGAAGAAGAAGCTTTGAGGATGTTTTTAAGTATGACAAAAACTTAGGTGAGATGGATTATAATCTAATCAATTCATAAGTGTTGGAAGGATTAAGTATGTAGAGTTTGCCCATCGGTTACATGGTTTTCACTGCCAGTACTCATTCGTCATAGTATCGTCGGTGCATGCAGTTGGCAAGCTTTGATGAACCTGAAAGCCAAATTCAGGCTAACATTGGGGATGTTCTAGAAACGTTAAAAAATACTTGAAATTGCAGTAGCTAATTGAAATTGTAGGGGCCAATGAGCAAATTGTGGTGAGCTTAATATGCAAATGCACCATGTTGTTACTTGCCAGACCTATTGTCTCGAGTTTTTTTGGGTGAGTTGTTGGCATTTGCTAACATTCATAAGTAGATAATTTGATATTGTGTAGCTTGGTGGCATAGTTGATGGTGCAGGTTCATCTTGTATATATTGTTCGTCACATGTTGAGGTTCTCTCCATAGAGGCAACAGGTAGGGCCTACAGCAAGAGGAAAGTGTATTTCAGCTTTGGAAAATTTGTATAGGATGTGAGAGATCGTTGTAGACATTGGTGGAACAACTATGCAATTAAAATATTTTAGTAGTTATACTTTTGTAATTTAAAGGTGTACACGTGACATGTTCGTTGGTTGTATATATTTGGTTGCATCATACAAAAATGATAATTTAAAAATTTTGTTCCAAGATTACACTAAATATATATAGTAACATTGTTTACAGTTACAACAAATGTATATGAACTACAATCGATTACAATGCAAAAGAAAAGAAAAGAATAGGTACAATAAACAGGTGCTCCATAACCGAATGAAACCAACAACAACGGTGGAGTTCCAATACCGGAAAACCATGTTATATATTAACTAGAAACAATTAGATTGAATTTTTCGGTTTAGCTTGGATTATCCAACTAACAATTATCCAACAACAATCCAGCAACCATGTATTCATACTAATTTTGGTACATTATTCTCATGTACAAAGTATATGCATCTAAAGCTATGCTGAAAAACTTGGAAGCCATTAGACCTATAAACATGCAAGTGATGCCTCAAGAGAGCCATGAAATTTTAGAAGTCATGAGTTCGGTGTGGGGTTGCGATAGACCTTAGCAATAGGAGGACAAGTGATGCGTGTCAAGTTAAACAAGTTAACCTAAACTACCCGCTAGTGCACGACATGTGTGTAGTAATTAAGGTGTCGATCCCACGAGGACTAATGTAACACGGTCTAAGAATCAAACTCGAATCAATTTTTACTGCGATGAGATGATGGTTATAAGATGCAATGATGAATATGCAATGGAATAGCGAGTTCTAAACAAAGAGACAAATGTTCTAGAATCCGGTTTCACTGCATAGCTTCCAAAACCTACCTCCAATCTATCTAATCGTGAATTCCTTATCAAGATATCTAAGGCAGACGATCCTAATGTAGAACCTACCCTCTCTCAAGGTATAGGAACGTGGTTCGATTGAGTCATCCCCTACTTTCGTGGCTGATACCCCAACTAACCCCATTACGATTCATGATTCTCCCGGTTCAACCCTCAACCGTTACTATCCTATTTTAGTGACCTAGTCTCGGTTGTTCTAAGTTTGATCTTCTAGGACTTGAATTCTCCTTTCGGTCCTTCTCCTAATCCCTAACACATACATTTACATGGCCTTTGTAAACACAAGACAATAAGCATTCAGACAAAGAATAGATAAACGAAACTGGGAAATGCATTCCTAAACAAATCAAAGATGGATTCGGGATAGCCATAGACTAATCCCTTCTTCTAGAACAAATCTACTACTCAATCATGAGTCTAAACAACATAAACGAAATAAGTAATGTAAGGAGCATAGAAATATTGAACGAGTGCGATCCCGAATCACTTCCTGGCTCCTTGTTGTGTATCCCATTAAAGAGGGCTCTTGAATGGATGGATGGATGTTGTGTACCCTCCTAGGGTTCTCTTCTGTGTTTGCTTGCCTCTGAACTCAATTTGGGGTCAATTTTTTTATACCAATTCCCCGTTGGAGAATTTCTAGGAAATTTGTTACGGACATACCCCCCGCAGGCTCGGTGGCCAATCCGCGCGGGCTCCGTTGACATCCCATGACTCGCGCGTGCTATAAGTGAGCACGACTGGGGCAAAATCCGTTGGAACACCACCCCACACGGACTAAGGAGAGCACCCTGCGTGGGCTCCTCACTCCCTTTGGACCGTGCATGCTGAAGGTGAGTCCGAGGCGGGCAACAAGTGCTGAACGTTCAGCCCGGGTGGGCTAAGGAAATCACCCCGGCAGGGGCCTTGTCTCCTCATGTCGTATTGCATTCCTTGCCCGTTTCTCATCCCGTTTGCTCCGTTATAATCTCTTAAGCTCGTACTTTGTCCCGTGTACGTTCTTTAGCTTTGAAACGAACCAAATACACATTAAACCCTATAAGAACATGAAAACATGGAAACAAGTAAAACGGATACAAAATCACACATAAACATCGCAACTATCGTCATAAACATATCTAAACTAATGCGAGAATCGTGTACGAAAAATATAATTATGATATATATGCGATGCTTTACGTATGATTCCGTGTCCGTTTTACTTGTTTTTGTGTTTTCATGTTCTTATAGGTTTTTATGCGTATTCAGTTCATTTCGGAGCTAAAGGACATGCATGAGACAAAGTACCAACATCGAGGATCATCACGGGACAAACGGAACGAGAATCGAAATGGAATAACCACTACCCGCGCGGGTAACTCCCTAGCTCGAGCGGGCATTTGTTACGGTGATTTTGTCCTGCGAATTGAGCACGAGTTGGCAAGAAGTACCACGCCCGGGGCTTGAGCCCGAGCGGGCAGCACTTGAGCCCGAGCGTGCAGACCATGAGCCCGAGCGGGCAGCCCTTGAGCCCGAGCGGGTAGTCTCTTTTCTCATCGCGATCCCGCCGACCTTCCGCGCCGTACCCGAGCGGGTCACTTACCCTGCCCGCGCGGGTCGCGTCCGTCACCTACAACTCCAAGTAAGTTAATTTGACTTAAAACAAATGGGAGTTTGTTGGGGACTTATACAATAAGGAAAACGACTTTAGAGAAGAGGAATAAGTGATATTTCGCTGGAGGAACTAATGAAAACGTCACCCAACTTATTCAAGAATGGAAACTCATGAAAAGACAACAATCGGTGGCTGCTGCAACATAAGGAAGAACTGAACGGCCGGAAGGGAAAGAAGGGAGAAAAGAAAAGAAAAAGAGAAGGAAAGAAGAGGAGAGGAGTGAGAGGTCGAGCTCATTCACTCAGTATTCAGTTCTTGATCGAGAGAGAGAGTAGAGAGAAGGAAAAGGTTCTTGCGAAGGAGACTTACAAGGAGCATTGGAGATCAACCCACACTTCGGTTACGTTTGGGTTTCATGTTCCTTAGACCTTCTATTTCGTTTATGTTTGTTTACGGACGTATGAGCGAGTATATCGTTTTTTCTAGGAGAAGGGATTAGCCCTTGGCTATCTCGGAACCACTTTTGATTTATCTTTGAATGCATCTTCCTGTTTTTGTTTATCTATTCTGTATTTGAGTGCTTAAATTACTTGTGTTTACGAAGGCCAAGTAAATGCATGTGATAAGGGTTAGGAGAAGGACCAAAAGGAGAATTCTAGTCCTAGAAGATCAGGTTTAGAACAACCGAGATTAGGCCACGAAAGTAGGGTAGCAGCGGTTGAGGGTAAAACGGATGAATCACAGGTCTTATGGGTTTAGTTCAAGGTGTCAGCCCCGAAAGTAGGGGATAATTTCACTAGATCACGTGTCTATGCCTTGAGAGACGGTAGATATCATATTAGGATCGTCTGCGTTAGATAACTTGACTGGGATTGCATGATAGATAGGTTGATTGTTGGTTTCGGTAGTCTTGTGGTGAAACTGGTTTCCTGGAACGTTTGTCTCATTCTTAAGAACTATTTTGTTTATTTTCTTTTAGTATTTCATTCTTAAAACCATATTTCGTTCGTTAGCAAGTTTGATTCGTAGTTCGAGTTGTCGTTAGCAAGTTTGATTCTGATTTCGACACATGAAGTACTACACACGTGCCGTGCACTTGCGGGTAGTTTAGGTTATTTGTTTAACTTTGATAACGCATCACACTCATATGATTTTAGATCATGCTTTTTAAGCTTTACTTCTATCGATGGCAGAGTGTTAGTGTGCGCTCTTATTTTCTACAAAACAAGCTCAACTCATACGATCAAATCATCCTCGTGACAAGTAAGCAAAGCATCGTAAATATGAAGTATAATCAAATGGATAGAGAGAATGAACAAGAAACTAACCTAGCAAACTCGTCTAAACTTCCAATAAATAACACAAGGATTCCCAAAGACTTATGACCCACTCGTTCCTCAACCAACTAATAAACTCTAACATGCAAGATATCATGGAAAAGGCCAACTTCTTAAGCATCCTAGGGTCAAGGTTTAATATGCTTTATCAGAAGCAATTCATGGGTGGAAATCACGAGGATCCCCATCAGCACCTCAGAGACTTCTTTGAGCTTTCCGGTACATTCAAGATACACGGAGTCTCAGAGGATGCGATCTTGCTGCGTCTCTTCCCCTTCTCAATTGGGGGAAGAGCGAAAACTTGGCTGCAATCGCTCCCCGCTGGATCTATCACTACTTGGGATCAGCTCTGCACATTGTTCTTATCACCCTTCTTTCCTCCGAGCAAGACGATTCAGATGAGGGGGAAATCACAACGTTATTCAGAGATGGAGAAACGTTATTTGAAGCGTGGGGTAGATTTAAGGATCTTCTACAGATGTGTCCACACCATGGTCTCGAGCAGTGGTATGTTATCCGAACCTTTTACAACGGAATTTTAGATGAACATCGAACGACGTTGGATAACGCAGCTAGAGGATCATTTATGGATCTGAGCGTCGAGGAGGTATACGAGCTGATCGATAACCTTGCCATGAACCACACCATGTGGTCAACACCGAGAGGTATGCCTAACAGCACTCGTCGCCTATACGAGCCGAATTAGAGCAGAGCGACGGGTAATGCAGTGAACGCCATGTACTGCGTGAATTGTGGAGATACTGAACACGTGGCTTATCAATGCATGCTGCAAGAGAATGTGGAATACATGAATTATGCCCAGCAGCAAGGAAACACGCAATTCGGGAATACCTACAACCCGGATTGGAGGAATCACCCGAATCTGTCATACCAAATGACTCAACCGTTAAAGTATTCGGGATTTTAGCAAAGACAGCAAACGTACCAGCAAGATAACCATCAATTCCAGCAAGCTCAAAAAGTTTTGCAAGCTCCTCAACCTCCTCAAAAACCTTCGTTAAACCTTGAGGGAGTGTTGCTCGAATTTATCATGGAGCAAAGGCAACAACATTCAACTCAAACCAAATTCAATGCGGATGTGGGGACATCGATCAACGAGCTCAAAACTCAGATGGAATCCTTGAGAAACCATGTGAAGAGTTTAGAGTACTCCGTAGCACAGCAAACTGCCTCATCCTCTCGAAAGCCCGGACAGCTTCCAGGTAAACCTGAATTGAACCCGAGAGAGTACGTGAATGCTATTTCAGTGTGTAGCAGTGATGTGGATGAGAATTCGCCCTCCAAAGAGCAAGGGCAAGCTGCTGGTACGTCCATGAGGAAAGGCAAAGGTAAGATTGCGATTATGGAAGGAGTTGAACCAGATTTAGACAAACCATATATTGCTCCACCGTCGTACTAACCTCCTATACCGTTTTCTCAACGGTTGGTGAGAAGTAAAAATGAAGAATGAGTGGGCAGATTCATAGAGGGTATCAAGAAGCTTGACATCAACATCCCATTCGTGGAAGCCCTCCAACAGATGCCTAATCATGCCAAACTAATCAAAGAGGTACATTCCAAAGAGAGGAATATCAAAGAGAACGAGACAGTAGCACTCACCGAGGAATGCAGTGCAGTTCTTCAGAACAAGCTGCAACCAAAGTTGAAGGACCCCAGAAGTTTCTCCGTACCATGCACAATAGGTAATCTCGATATTGAAAATGCTTTGTGTGATTTAAGCAAGCGTGAGTATCATGCCACACTCGGTTTTCAAGCGGATGGACTTCGGGAATCTCAAATCTACAAAGATGTGTCTATGCCTCGCGGATCGTTCGGTGAGATATCCGGTGGGAATTATTGAAATTGTTCCCACCATGGTAGGTAAGGTTTGCATTCCCACTGATTTTGTTTTACTTGAAATAAAGGAAGATGCTAGGACACCTATTATTCTTGGTAGACCGTTCTTAGCTACTGCGGGTGCCTTGATAGACGTACAACAAGGAAAGCTGTCCTTACGTGTCGGAGATGAGACGATCGAATTCAACCTGTCCAGCCCCATGAACGGACCCTTATCCAAGGAGTCTTGCCTTAGAGTTGATTCGCTGGACGAGTTATCAAAAGACACGCTTGATCAAGTAAGTATTCCCGATTCTCTTGTGCGATATTTAACACGAGTTTGCGATAATGCAAGATTTGCGGACGAATGAGCTGAGATGTACACGAAATTCATGAGTGCTATTGCAGCACTAGGAGACGCATCACGTAAGGAGATACCACATGAGACAGACGCTGGTTTCGAAATGGAGAAGACGTCCAAACTTGAGCCCGAGCCACCTCCTACTTCTTTTCGGTATGAGTATATTGAAAGCGATAAAACATATCCTGTTGTTATGAATGCTAACATGAGTGTAGATGAGATGAGAAAACAACCCACACACGTAAAGAAGCGTAGGAGAGTCAGCTTTTCAATGTGTATGCACGGAAATTATATGGAAGACATCCACGAACCTTCCACCAAAACTCAAAGGAGGCTGCACCCGCACTTGCACGAGGTAATGGAAAAAGACGTCTTAAAACTTTTCAATGCAGATACCATTTATCCAACCTCGGGCAGCGAACGAGTGACTCCCTTGCATGATGTGCCAAAGAAAGAGGTACAAGAAGTCTTCACACATGGAGACGTTGAACTATGGAGCGATTCGAGCGGAATGTTCAAAGCTAATGGACAACGGGTAAAGCTCTACCAAGCTGCTCAATCGATCGAAAGTGGAAACTCCATTCCCTTTCCGATCCACCCGTCACGCACGCATGAGGAATGGAGACGTCAAAGCTTAACAACGTTAAATAAGCGCTTTCTGGGAGGCAACCCAGCTGTTTGTTTTTATTTTTCTTAGTTTTTAGTTTGAGACTCGGTTATACGTTTTCGTAAAAAAACAGAAAAACACAAAAAATACCACTACAAATGTGCTTCACTTCCCTTACCCTCAATCGGAGCTTCACGTCGAGGACGTCGTTGAATTCAAGTCTGGGGAGCAGCTCACGTTTGTCAGGTGATTTCGTTTCATTTTCTCTTTGATTTTGTAGTTTTTAGGTTGTTTTTTCTTTTGTGAGTCAGAGTTGTCCCATGCACTTGTCCGGTGCCACGTTTTGAGATGAACCCTCAACCTAGGATGCTTAAGAAGTTGGCCTTTTCCGTGAGATTTTGCATGTTTGTGCTAGGTTTTCCCTAAGCGTTAGAGCTTATTAGTCGGCTGAAAAACAATATGTCGTAGTCTTTTGGGAATCCTAGAGTTGCTTGTGAGGGGTTTAGACGAGGTTGCTAGGCTATTTTATCGTTTATTCTCTCTATCCAAATGGCCATAATTCGTGTAGACGATGCTTTACTTCACTTTTCTATGAGGATTACTATATCATATGGGATCGAGCTTATTTGCAGATTAAGAGCGCACACTAACACTCCGTTGTCGAAAGAAATAATACCTAAAACGCATGATCTAAAATCGATATGAGTGCATCGACCTTGATACTCTTTCGATGGCTCGGGTCTAAGTGCTGGGTTGGGGATCATCTTTCTACGTTCTAAGGGCATGGCACAAATAAAACGCCGCCTACTCCGCTGCACTCTTGAACGAGATGCATGAGTATACCACCATCGGTAGTCTGGGTCTAAGTAGAGGCTAGATCCCTTCAAGTCCGATGCCCTAGAAGCCTAGTGTGTATGCAAAAAAAGAAACAGGGGAAAAGAAAAAAAGAAAAAAAAACAGAAGGCATAAAAAGAAAAGAAAGAAAAAGAAAAAAAAGAATAAAGAAAGAAAAAGCTCGGAAAAGAAACAAGTATCCTCGGTTGTTCTAGGTTTAGCATTGTCTGAAGTCTTGTTTGGTGGAGAGAGTTACGTGACTTGTCTAGTTTTTCCTTTGATTTACTTTCTCGTGAGTAGCTTTGGTGAACCTAGGATGAAGACTGGAAACTTAATTAGGCCGAATTTGCTCTCGACGTACTAGTTGATCGGTTAGGTTCGCTTTAGCCGTACTTCTAGGAGAAGGGGGAATTCTCGTATTTTGTATACCCCACGTGTTCCACGTTTACATTTGCTTAGGGACAAGCAAACATTCAAGTCTGGGAGATTTTGATAATCTCGGTTTCATACGTATTTCTTGCATGATTTTAGAGATGTTTATCATATATATGTGATGCTTTACGTATGATTCTGTATCCGTTTTACTTGTTTTCGTGTTTTCATATTCTTACAGGTGTTTATGCGTATTCGGTTTATTTTGGAGCTAAAGGACGTGCACGACACAAAGTACCAACATTGAGGATCATCACGGGACAAACAGGACGAGAATCGGCATGGAATAGCCACTACCCGCGCGGGTAACCCCTAGCCCAAGCGGGCATTTGTTACGGTGGTTTTGTCCAGCGAATTGAGCACAATTTGGGCAAGAAATACCACGCCCGGGGCTTGAGCCCGAGCGGGCAGCACTTGAGCCCGAGCGGGCAGACCATGAGCCCGAGCGGGCAGCCCTTGAGCCCGAGCGGGCAGCCTCTTTTCTCATCGCGATCACGCACGACCTTCCGCGCCGTACCCAATCGGGTCACTTACCCTGCCCGCGCGGGTCACGTCCATCACCTGTAACACCAAATAACTTAATTTGACTTAAAACAAATGGGAGTTTTTTGGGGACTTATACAATAAGGAAAACGACTTTAGAGAAGAGGAATAAGTGATATTTCGCTGGAGGAACTAATGGAAATGTCACCCAACTTATTCAAGAATGGAAACTCATGAAAAGACAACAGTCGGTGGCTGCTGCAACATAAGGAAGAACTGAACGGCTGAAAGGGAAAGAAGGGAGAAAAGGAAAGAAAAAGAGAAGGAAAGAAGAGGACATGAGTGAGAGGTCGAGCTCATTCACTCAGTATTCAGTTCTTGATCGAGAGAGAGAGAGAGTAGAGAGAAGGAGAAGGTTCTTGCGAAGGAGACTTACAAGGAGCATTGGAGATCAACCCACACTTCAGTTTCGTTTGGTTTTCATGTTCCTTAGACCTTCTATTTCGTTTATGTTTGTTTACGGACGCATGAGCGAGTAGTTTGTTTGTTCTAGGAGAAGGGATTAGCCCTTGGCTATCCCGGAACCACTTTTGATTTATCTTTGAATGCATCTTCCCGTTTTCGTTTATCTATTCTTTGTCTGAGTGCTTGAATGACTTGTGTTTACGAAGGCCAAGTTAATGCATGTGATAGGGGTTAGGAGAAGGACCGAAAGGAGAATTCTAGTCCTAGAAGATCAGGTTTAGAACAACTGAGGTTAGGCCACAAAAGTAGGGTAGCAGCGGTTGAGGGTAAAACGGATGAATCACATGTCTTATGGGTAGTTCAAGGTGTCAGCCACAAAATTACGGGGATAACTTGCCTAGATCACGTGTCTATGCCTCAAGAGAGGGTAGATATCATATTAGGATCGTCTGCCTTCGATAACTTGACTGGGATTGCATGATAGATAGGTTGATTGTTGGTTTCGGTAGTCTTGAGGTGAAACTGGTTTCCTGGAACGTTTGTCTCATTCTTAAGAACTAGTTTGTTTATTTTCTTTTAGTATTTTATTCTTAAAACCATATTTCGTTCGTTAGAAAGTTTAATTCGTAGTTCGAGTTTACATTGTGTTGCGTAGTCACTGTGAGATCGATACCTGAAGTACTACACACGTGTCGTGCAGTTGCGGGTAGTTTAGGTTATTTGTTTAACTTTGATAATGCATCCCACTCATATGATTTTAGATCATGCTTTTTAAGCTTTACTTCTATTGATTGCGGATTGTTAGTGTGCGCTCTTATTTTCTACAAAACAAGCTCAACTCATACGATCAAATCATCCTCGTGACAAATAAGCAAAGCATTGTCAATATGAAGTATAATCATTTGGATAGAGAGAATGAACAAGAAACTAACATAGCAAACTCGTCTAAACTTCCAATAAATAACACTAGGATTCCCAAAGAATTATGACCCACTCGTTCCTCAACCAACTAATAAGCTCTAACATGCAAGATATCATGCAAAATGCCAAGTTTTTAAGCATCCTAGGTTCAAGGTTCATCTCAAAACGTGACATCGGATAAGTACCTGGGACAACTCTAACCCAAAAACAACTAAAACGAACCTAAGAAAAAGAAAATGAAACGAGATCATTTGACAAACGTGAGCAACTCCCCCCAAACTTGAATTGAACGACGTCCTCGACGTGAAGCTCCGATGGAGGATAAAGGAGATGAAGTCATAGTTATAGGTCTTTTTTATGAATTTTGATTTTTTTTATCATTTTCAAATGAACCAAGTCCGAAATACGAAACAAAATAAAAGCAAAATGTTGGGTTGCCTCCTAGAAAGCGCTTGTTTAACAACGTTAAGCTTGATGTCTCCATGCTTCATGTGTGCGCGATGTGTGAATCGGATAGGGAGATGGAGTTTTCGCTATCGATCAGTTGAGCGGCTTGATATAGCTTTAGGCGCTGCCCATTTGCCTTGAATGTCCCGCTCGATTCGCTCAATAGTTCTACTAACCCATGTGTGAACACCTCTCGAACTTGAAAAGGAATGGACCAACAGGAACATAGTATGCCCGGGAAAAGTTTAAGTTGTGAGTTAAAAAGTAAAACTAAGTCACCTGGTCGGAAGTCATGAGATATGATCTTCTTATCATGCCAATGGGAGTCTTGAATGCATTCCTATAAGCCAATAATGTATCGTCTAATCTCATCGACCAATCTCTACGGGACCTAGACACGGTTTTCTCTAATATACTCTTGATCTCCCTATTCGAAACCTCCACTTGTCCGCTAGTTTGGGGATGGTATGGTTTAGCTACCTTAAGCGTCACCCCATATTTCCTAAGGAGGGCTTCCAATTGTCTAGCAAAAAAGTGCAAGCTTCCATCACTAATGACTACTCTAGAGACACCAAAACTTGCAAATATGATCTTCGTGAAAAAGTTATTACCACCCTAGAGTCATTAGTCGGCGCAGCAATGGGTTCTACCCATTTAGACACATAATCCACACCTACAACGATATATCGGTTGCCACATGACTAAAAAAAGGTCCCATGAAATATTACACTCCAAACATCAAACAATTCTACCTCAAGGATGTAGTTCTATGGAATCTCATTCCTCTTACCAATATTTCCCGTACGTTGACATCTATCACAAGAGGAAACATACCGATGTGCATCTTTGAAAGGGGTCAGCCAGTAAAAACCCGATTGTAGAACCTTCGAATCGGTCTTAGACTTGCTGAAATGGCCCCCTTCTCCGATCCATGACAATGGAAAATGATGCTCTCTACCTCCTCGTCGGGGATGCATTTCGAATGACCCCGTCCGCGCATCTCCTATAGAGAGTCGGATCATCCTAATAGTAATGCTTTATGTCCGCAAAGAATTTCCTGTGCGTATGAAAAGAAAGATCAGGGCATATCTTACCGCTCGCAAGAAAATTGACAAAATCAACATACCAAGGATCGGGTTTACCGGAAGTAACCATGCATATGTGGTCGTCGCTCAAGGATTTGTTGATAGGTCTCTCATCCTCCACCATGATGCGAGAGAGATGATCTGCAACAACGTTCTCCGACCCTTTCCTATCTTGAATCTCAAGATCAAACTCTTGTAAAAGAAGGATCCATCGGATAAGGCATGGTTTGGCGTCCTTCTTCTTTAAGAGGTACTTGAGTGTTGCATCATCTGTGTAGAAAACCACCTGTGAACAACTTAGATACAATAACTACTAGAAAATTCAATATTGCAAACGGATTTTGCGAACTGCCAGTTCCATCCCTAAATTTGGGGACGAATTATAAACGGATTAGGGACGGATTTCATTATCTGTCCCTAATCCGTCCGGAATTTTGTGTATAGATGAACCGTCCCTAATTGGTCCGTAAATACGGACGGATTAGAAACGGATGAGTAGAGCATCCCGGATAAGGGACGATAGAGCATAGGCATCCGCAATTTGTGGACGACGGCACCTTCTGTTCGCAAATTTACGGATGGTTATTCCTGCCGTCCGGAATTTTACGGACGGCTTCACATCCGTCGGAAAATTTATGGACGATACGGCAGCCGTCCCTCATGGGGTTTTTTAAAAACCAATTTAGGGACGGATTCGGGATGACTCTTCGACAACTATTTTCTTAGTCCGCAATTCGTCTATAAATTATCTATCTAATCCCTCAACCATTGTTCCCTTTTCATAAAAAACTCTCATATCTTTCACCACATATCTTCTTATTGTTTACGATTATAATGACATATTCATCAAGATCGAATATTTTCGTTTCTAGACAATGGATGTACAGAAGAATTGATCTAGAAACTCAAGGTGTATCAAAGAAGTTTATAGAAGGCGTCACACAGTTTATGAAAATGGAGACAAATCAATATGTTTACAAAGAAATGGGTAAATTGGTTTGTTCATGCGTCAAATGCAAGAATGAAAAATTTGTTAATGAGAGAACTGTTTGGAAGCATCTTTATTTAAGAGGTTTTACTCCGAATGATTTCATGTGGTTATGTCATGGAGCAAATTTTGCACCACGACCTGGTAATGTTGTGGAAAACTTTAGTAGGGGCATTGCACATCATGAAGTTTTTCAGACTTCTCAAGATGTAGAAATGAACGCTTATGTGGAAATAATGCAAAATGTATTCCGTGATAGAAACGAGAATATTGAAGTAGATCCGAATGAAGAAGCAAAAAGTTCTTTTTAAATGCTATAAAGTGCTAGGCATCCACTTTAAGATGGTTGTAGAAGTGGTTTATCACAGTTATCTCTGTCTGCACATTTAATGAATTTGAAGACAGAAAATAATTTGTCTGAGAATTGCATGGATTCGATATGACAATTAGTAAGAGATTATTTGTCAGAAGATAATAATGCAGTAGACTCCAATTATGAGACAAAGAAGATGATGAGATATATGGGTTTATTGCCATATCAAAAGATTTATGTTTGTCAAGACAATTGCATGATTTTTTGGAGAGAGACATCAAATTTGAGTAATTGTTGATTTTGTGGAAAAGATCGGTTTTATTTAACAAATAATGGAAAGATTGTATGTGGTATTTACCAATTACAGACAAATTAAAAATATTGTATCAATATGTGGAGACCGCAAGTAACATGAGATGGCATGCTGAACATTCCAGTCGTGAAGGAGAGATGTGTCATCCCTCAGATGGTGAGGCGTTGAAACACTTTAACAATGTATATCCTGATTTTGCAACTGAGAGTCAAAATGTCTATTTAGGCCTTTGTACCGATGGTTTTAATCCCTTTAAGATGTATGGGAATAATTATTCATTGTGGCCAGTTATAGTGACACCTTACAACTTACCACCGGATATGTGCATGAAAAGGGAATTTTGGTTCTTAACAATAATGATTCTCGGGCCTAATCATCCGAAAAGAAGTTTGGATGTATTTCTTCAACCACTTATTTAAGAATTGAAAGAAATATGGAATGGAGTTCAAGCATACGATGTCTCTAGGCAACAAAATTTTGTGTTACGAGGTGCTCTCATGTGGGCAATAAGTGATTTTCCAGCTTATAGTATGTTATCTTGATGGACAACGCATGGTCGATTAGCTTGTCCATATTGTATGGAGGAAACAGATGCTTTTCAGTTGAAACATGGATGAAAGATGAGTTGGTTTGATTGTCATCGTCGTTTTCTTCCAGTTGATGATGCATTACGGTGCAACAAGAGATATTTCAAAAGGAATGTAGTTGTCCGGAAATCTCCTCCTCTAGTTTTGACTGGCGAAGAGATTTTGTATGAACGTCTTCTTGCTTTGGGTACAACAAGTTGTATCTCAAGGTAAATTAATGACATTCCAATATGATACAATTTTACTATTTATAATTGTCATTTATAATTGTCATTAAATCTACCCCATACAAAGGTCGTAGTTTTGAACTTGGAGGAATGGCCTCAAAACCTTCAACTTCCTCTATGGGTAAAAAAAGGTATCAGACTACGAGTTCCGGAATACGTTATAAAAAGTGTTCGAGGCGTAACAAGAATCTGAAAGGCGTGTTGAACAAGCACTAAAGGAGGTTGAACGATCACAAAAGCGAGCTGAACGATCAGAAAGGTGAATGAAACAGTTCTTGCGCATGATAAATCGCAAATGCCTAACATCGATTGTGATGCATTTCAGAACAATGATTCCGATAACGACGATTCGGAAATACCTCCAACGGATTAGTATAAAAAATGTTAGTCATATGTATATTTTTAATTATTGTTATGTACTATTTTTATAATTTAATCTAATCAAATTTTATTTCAATTTTATTTTATTTTATTTTTTAAAAAAAAATTTTGACGGTTTCCAGATCGTCCATAAAATTGCGGACGACCCTTGTCCGTCCACAATTTTGCGGAAGACCCTTGTCCGTCCACAATTTTGAGGACGACCAGCCATCGGTCCGCTAATTTTGCTGACCACCAACCTTTCATCCGCAAATATTGCAGATGACCCACCCTCCGTTTGCAAATATTGCGCACAACCCTTGCCATCCACAAACTGTGCGGACGCCCGTTGGCCGTCTGCAAATGCCAACCGGTGATAACACGTAATCCGTTATAGTTTTTATATCATTCTTAGGTCTAGTTTAGAATAGATTATTTATATTTCATTCATTTATTGAGTATATTCGAAGACTTTATCCACATTTCGTGTTGTGCATAGGAAACGAAGACACGAGAAGAAACACGAGTGATTTTGGCAATCTAACCCCGAAAACGAAGTTGAGTAACAAGGTTCGACTTGTGCAAGGCCATGGACTGAAAGTGAACACTCAAACACCGAGCGAAGGGAGAGAAACAACATTGCAAGACATGCCCCTTCGGGCATTGGAGGTGTACACGATCGAAGGTACACGACCAAGATGGAGTGCCCGCTCGGGTGGAATTGGAGTGCACGACCGGGCGATTTGTTGTCAATTACCCCCGTAGGTTTACACGATTTGGGCACTTAAGGTACACGACCAATGATGAAGTGCCCGGTCGGGTGCAATTGGAGAGCCCGCTCGGGTCAGTTGATACCAAGAAATCCCCGTAGGTTTGCACGACTCGGGCTGATGATCTACACGATCAGGCATGGTGCCCGCTCGGGCTCAGATGTGTGCAACACGGTCGGGCAAAAAGCTTGCACGAGCGGGTACACGCTGTGCCCGCTCGGGTCCTTGGATCTCAACAAACTTTCCTA
>CM071864.1:17825102-17852603 GCA_036759665.1 Gynandropsis gynandra | reverse complement strand
TCGGGTCCTTCATTCTCAACAAACTCCTAAAATTTAGAACGGCCAAATCAAGAGAATTTTAGATCTGAAAAAGGGAGTTTCGAAGAAGATTTTGGAGAGGAGAACGTAGAGAGACATTAGGGCAAGAGGAAGAAGGAAGAAAAGACGGATCTACGGATCGGGAGCAAGGAGAATCTACCCAAGACATCGGTTTATGAATAGGGAGTTATCTCTTTCTATATCTATGTCGAATTTAGACTTCTCTTGTGTTTCCTTTTCTGTATCTATGTCTGAGTAGATCCTTTGCCATGGGTTAGAGAGATTTGCTATGTTGTAACGAAGTCTTACGCTTAATGAATGGTGGGACTTAATGCTTTCATTACTTGTACGCCACTTGAATGAATGAAATTGGTATCTATCATGTTTTCAGATTTCATGGTTGTTCTTAATGCTTTCTTTACTTGTACGCCACTTGATTGAATGATCTTAGAAGCTTAATAAACCAACGCCAGGGCATTAGGGTTTGGAACTTAGCTATGATTTAGGGTTTAGCCTGTTTAGAATCTACGCCAGGTCAATCGGTTAAATCTAGGGATTAGGATAGCGGTCATAATGCGTCTATGCATGTAAGATGCGCAATGGATACATTGGTATATGCATGCTAGATAGTGGACAAGTCTACGCCAGTCAGTTCATATAGGAGAGCTTGCATTCCCTGAATTCATGATAGTACCTTAGACCAATTATCTTTTTAGAACTTCGTTACTTCATTAGGCAAACTCTCGACACCCATGGTGCTTAGCTATAATTTGATCTCATCGATTTAGTCTAGTCTAGTTCAATAACAATCTCAACTTTAATCACGTCACACGTCTATTCAATTAGTTTAATAGCTCATTAGTCGCATCGATTCCTTGTGTTCGACCCTAGTTACTACACGATCCGTATTCTTGCGGAAGCGTTAGTCTAGGTTTTATAACTTGATATAACGCACATCAACCGGCCTCCCGTCGGTAATTTCCCAGCATATTGGAGTGCTTTTTTGGTCGTTTAGTTGTGAACCGTTTGGGAACTGAAGTTTCCATCCTTAATTGCAGATCGTTTGCGAACTGAATTTTTCGTCCTTAATTGCAGACGGATTACAGACGGATACCATTTGGCGACGCTCGTTTTCGGACTACATGTGGTCGTCCCTAATCCGTTACTAAACAGGTTTAGGGACGGATAAAGCATGGATTCTTCAGTCCCTGAATCGTGATTTTCTTATATTGAATTTGAACTTTTCAAAGGCGAAGACGACAACTAGGAGTTCCTTCTCGGTTGTGGCGTAGTTGATTTGAGCATCATCTAGGTCTTACTAGCATAGGAAATGACATGAGAAGCTTTTTCTCATCGCTATCCCAACACAGCTCGAACCGCGTAGTCCCTAGCGTCGCACCTGATCTCAAACAGTAGGTTCGAATCTGGTGGTTGAATGATGGACACTGAAACTAATGCACTAAAACAGGCGGAATGTTCACATCAAATGGGCAGTGTCTAAAGCTATATCAAGCCGTTCAACCGATCGAAAGCGGAAACTCCACCTCCTTATTCGATCCACAAATCACGCACACATGAAGCATGGAGACGTTAAGCTTAACGACATTAAACAAGCGCTTTCTGGGAGGCAACCCAGTATTTGTTTTCTTTTGCTTCATATTTCGAACTTGGTTAATTTGAAAATCATAAAAAAAGACGAAGACCGACAACCATGATCTAACCTTCCTTATCCTCCATTGGAGCTTCACGTCGAGGACGCCGTTCAATTCAAGTCTTGGGGAGTACCTCACGTTTGTGATGTGATCTCGTTTCATTTTCTTTGTTTTTGTAATTCTTAGATTAGTTTAGTTGTTTTTTAAGTTAGAGTCCTCCCAGGCACTTGTTCGGTGCCACATTTTGAGATGAACCTTGAATTTAGGATGCTTAAGAAGTTGGCCTTTTCCGTGATATCTTGCATGTTAGAGCTTATTAGATTGTTGAGGAACGAGTGGGTCATAAGTCTTTGGGAATCCTAGTGTTACTTATGGGAAGTTTAGATGAGTTTGCTAAGTTAGTTTCTTGTTCATTCTCTCTAACCCAGTGGTTATACTTCGTATTATCGATGCTTTATTTCATTTTCACGAGGATGATTTGATCGCATTAATTGAGCTTGTTTTGCAGAAAATAAGAGCGCACACTAACACTCCGCTATTGATAGAAGTAATGCCTCAAAGCATGATCTAAAATCGATATGAGTGCATCGACCTTGATACATTTTCGATGGCTTGGGTCTATGTGGTGGGGTGGCGATCAACTTTCTACGTCCTTAAAGCAAGGCAAATAAAAACGCCATCTACTCCGCTGCACTCTTCAACGAAGTGCAAGAGTATACCGTCATCGATAGCTTAAGTCTAAGTAGAACTTGAATCCCTTCAAATCTGACATCCTTGAAGCCTAGTGTGTTCGTAAATCATAAAGAAAAAAATGGAATGAAAGAATAAAGAAGCTCGAGAATAAAACAAGTATCCTCTTTGATTATGTGATTAGCATTTGTTTAAACTCTCGTTTGGTAGAGAGAGTTGTGGTTTCTTACTTAGCTCGTCTTTGATTTACTTTCTTATAGGTAGCCATGGTAAACCTAAGATGAAGACTGAAAGTTATTAGACCAAAATTTGCTCTAACTTGTTTGGTTGATCGATTAGGTTCGCTTTAGCGGTATTTCTAGGGGAAAGGTGAATTCTCACATTTTATATCTCCCACGTGTTCCACATTTACGTTTTCTTAGGGACAAGCAAACATTCAAGTCTGGGGGATTTTGATCATCTCGTTTTCGTACACGATTCTCGCATGATTTTTGAGATGTTTATGACCATAATTACGAGGTTTACGTTTGATTTTGTATCAGTTTTACTTGTTTCCATGGTTTCGTTCTCTTGTAGGTTTTAATGCGTATTTGATTCATTTCGGAGTTAAGAAGGGTACATGGGGCATAATTCGACATTGAAGGTCACAACGGATCGAACGGAACGAGCAGTGGACAAGTCATGGCCAAGAATAACCAAGTGCACACCGAGCGTGCTTCAAAGGACACAGTCCGGTCGAGCAAGATCAAATGCACGACCGAACAGCAACCTTGACAATGTGCACGGTCAGGCTTGGTCTCTAGAACGGTCGGGCACCATTCTTGATGGTGCAGCACGGTCAGGCTAAGTGAGGAGCACGATCGGGCTCCTTTGTTGCAATTCATCCCTGAGAGATGTGCACGACCCGGGCACGCATCATGCACGATCGGGCACTCTCTTGGTAAGGGAGCACAGTCGGACATCTTATGGTGCACGGTCGGGCAACGCACACAAATTCATCTTCGTAGCTTGTGCACGGGTCGGGCGTTCCAAGTGCACGGTCGGGCACCAGCAACCAAGTATAACACGATCGGGCATCAAGGGTAGCACGGTCGGGCTTCATGGAAAAACAACTTGTCTACATCTACGAACGAAGCATGCCCGACCAGGCATGACATGTAGCATGGTGGGGTATGACTATGTAAAACAACTAATCGAGGAAATAGGTGGAAATCAATCGGCCAAAGCTTTCAAAATTTAAAAGCCAAAAAAGACAGAAGGAATCCATCTATCATCCACGATCTACCATCCATAATCCACCATCCACGATCCATGATGTGGTGAAACTCAAGCAATATAATTTCCTAGACCACTTCACCGCAAGTATACGGATCGTGTAGTACTAGGGTCGATCTCTAGGGACTAAAGCAGCCAAAAAATAAGAATAACACTAAACTAAGACGAATGGAAGTAGAGGAAGGTGTGGTGCGAAATACCTAAAAGACTAAGCTAAGTGGTGACAACGATAATAGGTTGGGGTAAACTTGGATATGATGAACACTACGGGTGCCGGGATACCGAGAATCGTATGGATGTAACAACTAAAGATCATAAACCTATCAAATTATCTTGATAACGGGAAATTCATGCCCTAATGAGGAGTGATTCTTTCGAGCCTAAACCTCCTAACCAAGAGTACGTGCAACCCTACCTTCCAGCAGTGATTAACCCGTACTATGGCAGCTTTACGAACGCAATCCTAATTCCTAAGTCGACTAACCGAGTGGTCAGATTCTCATTAGCCGAACTTAACCTACAACTCAACAGTTCCGGTTTCATCATTTAACCTTCTAGCAAAGTCTGAATTCCTATGTTACTGAGCGGGCAGCACTAGTATAAGAATGATAATGTTGGATGTAGAACCGAATGTCAAGATAAAATCAATATATTTAAGCATTAACGCATAACATTGTTCATCCGTTACAATCCGATATCCCTAACCCATAGTTCGGAACCTACTCACTCATGGAGAATACAGATAAAGAAGATAACACAACCCAAAACATGATAGACTCTAGAAAACTCGATGCCTCGATCTTCCCTATTTCGTTACCGATGTGAGTATTGATGTTTCTCTCCTTCTCCAGCGTTTCCCGAGCTTTTCCTGATGTTTTCCAAGCCTTTCCTTGCCCTGTACGTCGCCCCCTTTTGCTCTAGATCTGTTTTGGTCTATTAATTAGGTCGTTTGAATGCAAGATCTAGTTGGTTGCGAGAAACGCGGCCCGCTCGGACACCACTTTTACCCGGTCGTGCAGAGGCGCGCCCGTTCGTGTTCTCCTTCATGCCCGATCGGGCATCAGCACCCGATCGTGTGGTTGAGCGGCCCGAGTCGTGCAAACTCTCGGGGATTTTTAGGACGAATTAACGCCCGAGCGGGTACCTTGAATGCGCCCGATCGGGTATGGCTACCCGATCATGTTGCCTTCGTGCCCGAGTCGTGCAAGGTGTGCAAATAAGCCCCGTAGGTTTTACCCAAGCGGGTAGACCATGGTGCCCGACCAGGCACCCTTGAAATCTTGATTTTTCTCTTTTCCGCTCGTTGCTCGGGTGTTCCGTTGAGTTTAGAGGCTTGATTTTGGCTCCGAGTGAATTTATCTTCAAAATGTGTGGTTTTGCTCAAGAATTCGTCTAATTACGCTCATTTAGGCCTTGTCGCCTAAAAACCTGAAAACCAACAAAACAGCCGTATGTAAAGGATAATCGTATCGGAAATGTAAATCTAACTAAGAAATGTATGCGAAAATGACACTAAAACCTAACCTAAAATCGATACACTTTCAATGTTATCAATCCACCATCCAAGAACACAATTCATAGCCACAATCCATCCATAGAGTCCCCTTGACGGGAGGCACGCAAGGAGTTGGAGATTGATTCAGGATCATCGCTCGTTTGATATCTCTTTGCTCTTTAATCTACTGTTTTGTTTTGTGATGTTTAGACTCATGAGCGAGTAGTAGATCTGTTCTAGGAGAAGGGATTAGCCCATGGCTATCCCGGAACTGTCTTTGATTCATTTGTGAATGCATTTGCCCATTTCGTATTATATATTCTTTGTCTAAGAACTTACTGTCTTGTGTTTACGATTTGTCACGTATATGCATGTGTTAGGGATTAGGAAAAGGACTGAAAGGTGAACTCTGAAAATCAAGTTTATTGAGAACATACTATCTTAATTGTATTTACGAATTTCCATGTATATACATGTGTTAGGGATTAAGAGAAGGACTGAAATGTGAATTCTAATCCTAGAAAAATTAGGCTTAGAACAACCGAGACTAGGTCACAAAAGTAGGGTAGTAACGTTTCAGAGTTGTATCGGGCAAATCATGAATCGTAATGGGGTTTAGTTGGGGTGTCAGCCATAAAAGTAGGAGATGACTCAATCTCGCCACGTTCCTATGCCTTAAGAGAGGGTAGGTTCTACATTAGGATCGTCCGTCTTAGATATCTTGATAAAGAATGCACGATTAAATAGATCGGACATAGGTTTCAGAAGCTATGTGGTGAAACCGGTTTCCTAGGGTGTTTGTCTCTTTGTTTAGAACTGACTTATCCATTGCATCATCATCATATTTGCATATCATCATCCTTATTCTTTCGTAGCAAGCTTTGTTTCTACTTTTGATTCTTAGATCGTGTTACATTAGTCCTCGTGGGAACGACACCGTCACTACTACTTACGTGTCATGCGCTTACGGGTAGTCTCAGGTTAACTTATTAACTTGACACGCATTAACATTATACTTACCTTGCAAGTCAAGTTGATAAGTGTGGTTGCTGATTCTTTTGGTTACTGTGAACGGCCTGCTAATCAGGGGAATCAATTTTGTTTTTCCCTTGTTTTGGAATTGCTCCTTTTGCAAATAGTTCCATACTTGATCATGGGTAAGCTTCTCTTTTAGCGTTTGGAACGTTTCCTCTTGTGCTTCTCCCCACTTGAACCCAAAAGTTTTGTTGATTACTTTCGTGAGAGGGGCGGTCAAGGTACTAAAGTCCTTTACAAAGCAACGATAGGACCCAGCAAGTCCATGGAAGCTTCGGACTTCCCCGACGGTGTTTGGGCTCAGCCATTCCCGGATGGCTTTAACCTTTTCATCGTCCACCTTTACGCCATCTGCACTTACAACAAAACCTAGAAACACGGCGTTATCTGTCCAAAAGTTACACTTCTTAATGTTTGCATAGAGTTCTTCCTTCCTAAGAACCTTTAGGACCGATTCTAGGTGACCAACGTGTTCTTCTAAGTTTTTACTGTAAACCAATATATAATCGAAGTAGACCACTACGAATCTACCTATACAGTCTCGAACAACATGGTTCATTAGGCATGAAAGTACTAGGTGCATTTCACAATCCAAAAGGCATTACTAATCACTCATACAAACCATGTTTAGTTTTAAATCTCGTTTTCCACTCATCACCTTCTTTCTTCCTAATTTGATGATGACCACTTTTAAGATCGATCTTAGAAAATATCCTACTTCCATGTAATTCATCCAGCATATCGTCTAGCAAAGGAATAGGATGTCGATACTTCAGCGTGATGTTGTTGATTGCGCGTCAATCAGCACACATGCGTCCGCTGCCATGTTTCTGTGTCACGAGTAGAATGGGCACAACGCATGGACTCATGCTTTCTCGGATGTGTCCCTTGGCCATGAGTTCCTCCACTTGCCTTTGCAGCTCCTTGGTCTCCGCTGGATTGGTTTGGTAAGCTTGTCGAATCTGTAACGCATCTTCGGGAATGAAGTCGATTTGATGTTCAATACCGCGTATCAGAGGCAATCCCGTGAGGTTGTCTTTGGCACAGACGTCTCCATAATCTTGCAATAACGATGTAATCTCACTCGGCAGCACCGGTGCAAGGTTAGCTAAGCTTGGAAGAGCTTCCTTAAACACAAATAATAACAATGACTGGTTAGAGTGAAGAGATTTCTTAATCTCACCCGATCTTGCGTAGAAGTTCGAAGACTTAAGTACACGTTCTCCTTGCTGTTTCAAGTGCACTTGATATGGTTGCACTTCTCTTGGCGTCTTAGGAATAAGACTCATTTTCCTATCATTAAGCTTGAAGGAATGTTGGTTAGAGAAACCTTCATGTATTACCGTAGGATCTGATTGTCGCGGACTACCGAGAAGGGTAGGGCTTGCATCAATTGGAAGAACATCACACATGATCTCGTCCTCGTATTCGCCAATGGTGATAGGCAGGGCCACTTGGTTGGGCACGTTCACTTTTCCATTCTCGTGGAGCCATTGTAGTTTAGAAGACCCCGGGTGCTTCTTGACCTTTAAATCGAGTTCTTCTTCATAATCCTTGGTCGAAGATTCAGATTGTCCTCGGATTCACTCTCACCATCCTAAAAAAAAATCATAAATCTTTTGTTTGGACATGCATCCGCATAATGATCTCGTCTGTGACACTTGAAGGACTTCGCATCCCGAGCCCCCGATTTAATGGCCTCGGCTTTTCCTTTGTCTCGTGGAGCCGATGGATCCACTTTGATTGCGTCTCGTGTCGCTAGAGCAGATTTTTCTCCTTGTATGGCTCGGGTTTTCCTCTAAATGTTGAATGTATTTTCCAGCCCCAATGTTAGAACGAGAGCTCCTTATTCGCTGGAGTTGTTGATCGATTGGAATCGATCTGTGTAACTCTCGGAGATTTGAGTCAGAGCATATCGCTTGCGCATTATGGCTTTCATTTCCAGCCACGTTTCTATTGCTTTCTCTCCATTACGCCACCTAGAAATCACGAGTTGATCCCACCAACTCAGGGCGTAGTCGTAGAACTCCGTGGCCGAAACCCTAACCTTCTTTGCCTCGGTGTAGTGTTGACAACCAAACACAAGTTCAATCTTCTTCTCCCATTCTAGGTAGGCGTCCGGGTCAGCCTTGCCGTGAAACGAAGTGATATTCAGTTTGAGACCAGCGAGGCCATCCCTCGGGTCGTCTCGGCGTTTCCTCATCACACGCCGCCTTCGGTGACTACTTCGAGACGAGGATGAACTGCCTCGTTCGTAATAGTTACTGTCCTCCTCATGCTGATTCCTTTTCCATTGCTGGAACGCATGATTGTCTCTTTGTCGGGTCTGATTTTTCGTGTCGAAGCTCTTGCTGAAACTCCTCCATTTTGTTGGTAAGACTTTGCTCCAATCAAGCCACAAGAGCCTCTATCAACCTCTCGTTTACTCGGCTGGTTTCGGTTCCCTCATCTACCATTTCGTTGATGATTATAAAACTCCAAACTCACGGTCAACCTTCACAGTAGCACACTGGAGCATCCACAAGCGAAAACAAAAAGAAATGTACGAGCAACCAAGACTCGTAACACAAAATATACGTAGTGACGAATAGACACTATGCACGGTTCAACCCTAGCTACGGCCTAAAAACCAAAACCGGAGAATGAACCAACCTTTTTGCTAGAACGATCTATGATACCACTTGATGTGATCCTACTGAAACAACGCTCTAGATGAAGGTTGAACTGATAGGCCTTGCTGCAGGCGAGTCGCACGACTGTTCGCACAAGGTGGATGGAGCGAATGGTTACACGAGAGTTGCGGAAAAAGCTCTCGATTTACCGGCTCGTCTTTTAGGAATATTAGACACCTACGAAGAATGAACGTACGTTCGATATTACTCACCAACGGGTTTTGCTGGATATGACACACCAACAAGATGATTTCTTCAAAAGAAAATCAAGATTAAAATAAAAAATCCAAAGTTGTTCTACACCAAGCTCATGGCCGGCCATATGTAGTCAAAGCAGCAATGCAAGGCCTTAAATGAGAAATAAATGCTAGGTAGCCATGCAAGGCTATATACATAAATGACCTAGAAAATAGCCAAATTCATAAATAAGACAAAGTTGTAAAATGTGCCTTCGTTATACAGACTTGTCTTGAAGCCTCGGATCAATAATTAGGTCACGGAAGTGAGTCGCGGCCTTGTTAAAAACCCGTCATTGGAAAACTCCGTGGGACAAAACCAACGAAGGGAAAAGAGTACATACGAGTCACTTACCCTATTTATTGACCGTTGCGAGTTGTGTTTCGGCTCGAAGAATGATACGGATGTTGGTGACTTCACGTGAAGTTGAATACTCGTCTTGAACATGGACGGCCACGGATCCTGAGACCGACGATAGCCTCCTTCAGCTTCCTAACTTTAGCTCGGGTCACGACACCTACTTGTATGATCAAGGTTTCCTCCTCTCTAGCCCTAGCACGGGTCACGGGACCAACGCCCTTCTTTCGGGTCGCATCTGCCTTTCTTCTCTTTGGTTTAGCTCTTGTCGCGTCGTTTGCACCATGGGTCATGTCTTTGACAATGCAGGTCGCATCTTCCTCAGCATGGGTCGTGTCCTCCTCAACACGGGTCGTGTCCTCCTCAGCACGGGTCGCGTCCTCTTCAGCACAGGTCGTGTCCTCCTCAGCGTGGGTCGCGTCTTCCTCATCATGGGTCACGTCTTCTTCATTTGCCACGGCTCGGGTTGCATCCTCGACGTTTTCCATGATCATGTCACTAAGAGAGACAAAATGAATCTATGTTGATTCACAAAATTGTTCGAGTGAAATAGAGGACTATCATCTTATGAGGAATGGAAACATATGAGACTATCGTCTTATGAAGAATGGGAAAATAGGAGACTATCGTCCTCAGAGGATTTTATTTCCACTTACCCTAAGCTCAATGACTTCCTTTTGACGTAGTATATGAAGATGACATCAATGCAAGCTTCTTTGGAATCGATGATTTAAGAGAATCGTTGTACCTTCCTCTCACCCATGTAAAGCACCTAGAATCCAATGAATTTTGGTAGAAGCATGTTGGCAGAAGCTACAATTTGCATGACCCAATGGATAGTCAACAACCTAAGTTGATGAGTTGACCTACATTGAGGATCACATAGAGGAATCAGGATTACCTATTTCAACACTCATATACTGGTGTTGCACCCTTTTCGACTTTCGAGTTCGACTCCAACCTCCACTCTTACTACCCTTTAATTGTAAAAAGACGAGTCAATCAATGATAATAGCATTTTGTTAAGAGAGATAAAATGTACCTATATTGATTAAACAAAATCGTTTGATCAAAACAAGATAGTATTGTCTTTACAGGATTCAACCGCACGTATCCTAAGCTCATTGGATTCCTTTCAGCGAAGTAGTCGAACATGAAAACAATGCAAGCTCCCTTTGAACCGACGATTTTAAGAGAATTGTTGCATCTTCCTCTTACCCATGTAGAGCACCGTGCCTCCAACATTGCATCATCGTCTCATCCATTCGCAATAACAGTGCATCGCGAAGGGAAAAAATGATAAACTTACTATAGATCGAGCGTGCTCTAGCAATCCATTATCGATGAAGGTATTATGTAATAAACCCTCCACCCCAGTAATATCAGTGGATCCCTTTGACTGCTCGACCCACGAATTTCGGCCGAAACGGATACTGGCTACGTTGAATTGGCCAAAATTTTGCAAAGAATGGTCTCCTTTCAATATGCTCACAAATGTTCTCCATGTGCAACGATAGGTTGAATCAGCTGGAATTGTTCAAGAATGGTCCTCCGCTAGGAGGCGGGTCGCCGGATGTTGAATCAGGCAAAATTGTTCAACGAATGATGATCTCGTTTTCGTACACGTTTCTCGCATGATTTTAGAGATGTTTGTGATGATAGTTGCGATGTTTACGTGTTTTGTATCTGTTTTACTTGTTTCGTGTTTACATGTTCTTACAGGTTTTAATGTGTATTTGTTTCATTTTTGAAATAAAGAACATACACGGGACAAAGTACGAGCATCGAGGATCACAACCGAGCAAACGGGACGAGAAGCGGCGAAGAAATGAACAAGGTGTGAACTTGCCAAAGACCAAGGGATGCACGGCCAGGCATGATGATCCGCACGACCGGGCTACAATTTGGTATATTTTCCCCGAAAATGATGCATAGCCCAGACACTTATGGATCTAGGTCGAGAAAGTAGAGTAGTAACGGTTGAGGGTTACTCGGATGAATCATAGGACTTATGGGTTTAGTTTAAGGATCATCCACGAAAGTAGGGGATAACTTGACTAGATCACGTTTCTATGCCTTGAGATAGGGTAGGAATTATATTAGGATCGCCCGTCTTAGATATATTAATTGGTAATGCATGATTAGATGATTGATCATTGGTTTCGGAAGCCTTGCATTGAAACCGTATCCTAGAATTTTTGTTTCATTGTCAAGTACTCATTAGTTTATTTCCTTTCGTTATTTCATCCTAAAACTAGTATTTTGTTCGTAGCAAGTTAGATTCCTGGTTTGAGTTTAGTTTGTGTTGTATAGTCTCTGTGGGATTGACACCTAGAGTAGTACACACGTGTCGTGCACTTGTAGGTAGTTTAGGTTAATTTAGTTTAACTTGGAATGCATCAAGTTTTGGCGTCGTTTCCGGGGACTATTTGTCAACACGTCTTAGAATCAGACATAGGGTCATACTTGTTTTGTTTTTTTTGTTTTCTTTCCTTTTTGTTCTTTCTACCTAATTTCTTTTACTTGTCCTTTGTTGGTGTATGACTAGATCTCAAGGTACTTCGACGTTACTTCAGATCGACCCCGAGATTGAGAGAACTTACAGACAATTGAAAAAGAAGGGAAATCAGAGCGAACCGATCAACAAGAGATGGATAACCAAAATGATATGTTGAAAAGTCATCAATAACATCAACTACCAATTAGTAATATGGGACAGTTACAGCAACAACACTCACACCTCCACCGCGAGAACCACATGCTCCTCCACCACGTCGGCTTCGTGACTATGTGGTACTGAACATGAACAACATCTAAACTGCCATAAGGATGCATGCTGTTGCTAGAGAGAAGTTTGAGATCAAGCCTGCGATGATCAACATGTTTTATCTGAAGCAGTTTATGGGAGGAAACAACGAAGACCCCCATCAGCACCTTAGAGATTTCCTAGAGCTTTCTGTGACGTTTAGGATACATGGAGTCTTGGAGGATGTGATTTTGCTTATTCTCTTTCTTTTTTAATATGGGGACACGCAAAAACATGGCTGCAATCTCTTCCCACTGATTCTATCACTACTTGGACCAGCTCTGCACATTATTCCTATCACGGTTCTTCCCGCCCAGCAAGACGATTCAGATGAGGGGAGAAATCACCACATTCAGATGTAGAGAGGGGGAAACGTTATTTGAAGCATAGGGAAGATTTAAGGACCTTTTGCGGATGTGCCCACATCATGGTCTAGAGCAGTGGTACGTTATCCAAACCTTCTATAATGTGATCTGAGACGAGAATAAAACGACCTTGGATAATGCTACTAGAGGATCGTTTATGGGTCTAAGTGTAGGAAAGGGATACGAGCAGATTGACAACCTTGCTATGAACCACACTATGTGGTCCACACCGAGGAGTATGCCGAACAAAACAAGAGGTCTATACGAGGTAAATCAGAGCAGAGCGATGGGCAATGCAGCGAATGCCATGTACTGTGTGAATTGCAGAGATACGGAACATGTAGCTTATCAATGCACGGTGCAAGAGGACATGGAGCAAATGATTTATGCCCAGCAGCAAGGAAACATGCAATTCAGGAATACCTACAACCTGAACCGGAAGAATCACCCAAACTTCTCGTACCGAACAACTCAACCGGTTAAGTACTCGGGATTTTAGCAGAAACAGCATCCGTACCAACGAGATACTCAACCATTCCAGCAAGTTCCGCAAGTTCTTAAACCTCCTTAGGCTCCTTCATCAAGCCTTGAGGCGGTGATGCTTGAATTCATCAAGGAACAAAGGCAGCAACAATCGAACTCAAGCCAAATTCAATTCGGATATGGGGCGGAGGTTAATGAGCTCAAAAATCGGATGGAATCCTTGAGCAAGCATGTGAAGATCCTTGAGAATTCCATAGCAAAACAGGTTGCCTCATCCTCTTGGAATCCTGGAGAACTCCCTGGGAAACCCGATCAAAACCCGAGAGCGTACGTGAACGCCATTAGCTTGTGCAGCAACGATGTGATTGAGAATCTCCTATACATTTTCCTTAACGGTTGGTAAGCAAAAAGAATGAAGAGAGAGTAGGCAGATTTCTAAAGGCCCTCAAGAAGCTCCATATCAACATCCCGTTCATGGAAGCCATCCAACAAATGCCTAATCATGCCAATTTCCTCAAGGAGGTTCTTTCCAACAAGAGGCATATCGAAGAGAGTGAAATCGTAGCACTAACCGAGGAATCCAGTGCCATTCTCCAAAACAAGCTACCCCGAAGTTGAAGGACCCTTGAAGCTTCTCCATCCCATGCACTATAAGGAACATCGATATTGACAAAGCCTTGTGTGATCTAAGAGCAAGCGTGAGCCTCATGCCATATTCGGTCTATAAGCGGATGATCTTCAGAGAACTAAAGCCTACCAAGATATCTCTAACTCACGCAGATCGTTCGGTAAGATATCTGGTGGGTATTGTTGAAAATATCCCCACCGAGGTAGGTAGTTTTTGCATTCCCGCTGATTTTGTTGTGCTTGACATAAAAGAAGATATTGGGGTGCCTATTATTTTGGGTAGACCTTTCTTAGCTACTGCAGGTGCTATGATAGACGTACAACAAGGGAAGCTCTCTCTATGTGTCAAAAACGAGAAGAGAGAATACAACTTTTCCGGCTCTCTGAACGGACCCTCCTTCAAGGAGTCTTGTTTTAGAGTTGACTTGTTACTAGACTTGGCGAATGACACGCTTGATCAGGTAAGTCTCTCTAACACTATTGAGAGATTCTTGAAGAAGGTTTGCAAGGACACAAGACTCAGAGACGAATAAGTCGAGCTCTACACAAAATTTATGAGTGCATTGAGGCATTACGGGATGCCCCACACGAGGAGACTCCTCGTGAAACACATATTGATTTTGAAGTGGATAAGGCGTCTAGACTAGAGCCCAAACCTCTCCCTTCTTCTCTTCAGAAATAGTACATTGAAATCAATAAAACATACCCTGTTATTATGAATGTTAGCTTGAGCACAGATGAGATGAGAAAGCCACCCACTTGCCTAACGAAGCGTAGGAGAGTAAGCCCCTCATTATGTATGCACAGAATGTTTACGGAGGACAGCCACAAACCCTCCATCAAAGCTCAAAGGAGACTGAACCCGAATTTGAAAGAGAAAGGAGAAATAACAGTAGTGCACTATGAGAACAACAATCGCGCTAAGGGATGTCACTACACGAAGATCCTCCCTCATGACTTTCAGCTAGGTGACTTGGTTCTACTTTTTCACTCTCGTCTTAAGCTGTTCCCGGGCAAACCACTCTTCTGTTGGTCTGGTCCTTTTCAGGTACGAGAGGTGTTTCCACATGGAGCAGTGGAATTATGGAGCGAGACGAATGGAACATTGAATGCTAATGGATAACGATTAAAGCTCTACAAAACTGCTCAACCGATCGAAAGCGAAAACTCCATTTTCCTATTCGATCCATCCGTCGCGAACAGATGAGGCATGGAGACATCAAGTTTAAAGACGTTAAAAAAGTGCTTTCTGGGAGGTAAACCACCATTTTTTTCTCTTTTTTGTAGTTGTTTAGTTTAGAACTTGAGTAAAAAACACAGAAACGTGACTTCACTTCTCTTACCCTCCATCGGAGCTTCATGTCGAGGACGCCGGTGCCACGTTTTGAGATGAACCCTAAACCAAGAGTGCTTAAGAAGCTTGCAATTTCTGTGATATCTTGCATGTTTCCGCTTAGTTTTTTCCAAAGCATTAGAACTTACTAGTCGGTTGAAAAGCGAATAAATCGTAATCCTTTGGGAATCCTACTACTGCTTTATAAGAGGTTTAGACGAGACTGCTAGGCTAGTTTCTTATTTATTCTCTCTATGTAGATGATTATACTTCATATACATTATGCTTACTTCTTTTTGACGGGGATAATTCGATCATATGAAAATTAGCTTGTTTATGCAGAATAAGAGCACACAGTAACACTTCGTTGTCGATAGGAATAATGCCTAACAACATGATCTAAAATCGATATAAGTGCATCGACCTTGATAATATTTCAATTGTTTGGGTATAAGTGGTGGCTTGGCAATCATCTTTCTACGTCCTAAGGACATGGCACAATAAAAATGCCATCTACTCCCCTGCTCTCTTGAACGAGATGCAAGAGTATACCGGCATCGGTATCCTGGCTCTAAGTAGAGATTAGATCCCGTTAAATCTGCCATCTTAGAAATATAGTGTGTCCGCATAACATAAAAAAAAGGAAGAAAGGAAGAAGAAAAGAATAGAATAAAGAAACAAAGAAGCTCGTAAATGAAACAAGTATATTGTTTCGTTCTATGTTTAGTATCTGTCTGAAGTCTCGTTTTGGTGGAGAGAGTTGCCGTTTCTTGCTTAGTTTGTCTTTGATTTATTTTCCCATAGGTAACAATGGTGAACCTAGGATGAAGACTAAAAATTACTAGGCCGAATTTGCTCTTAATTTGCTAGTTGATCGATTAGGTCCGCCTTAGCGGTGTTTCTAGGATAAAGGGGAATTTTCTTTTTTTGTATCTCCAACGTGTTCCAGGTTTATGTTTGTTTAGGGACAAGTAAACATTCATGTCTGGAAGATTTTGATCATCTAATTTTCGTACACATTACTCGCATGATTTTAGAGATGTTTGTGATGATAGTTGTGATGTTTACATGTAATTTTGTATCCGTTTTACTAGTTTTTGTGTTTACATGTTGTTATAGGTTTTAATGCGTATTTGATTCGTTGCGGAGCTAAAGAACATAAATGGCACAAAATACAAGCATCGAGGATTACAACGGAGCAAACGGGGTGAGAAACGGCCAAGAAATGAACAATGTGTGAACTTTCCTAAGACCAAGGCATGCACGACCAGACATGATGAACCGCACGACCAGGCTTCAATTTGGTAGATTTGCCCCGAGAGGGATGCACGGCCCGCACACTCCTCATGAAAGGGTGAACAGTCGGGCTCTATTTTATGCACGGTTGGGCTCATAATTCACCAAACACCCCCGAGAGTTTCGCACGGGCCGGACGATCACACTGCACAACCGAGCGCTCCCCATTGAAGAGAGAACAGTCGGGCAAACCATCATGCACGACCGGGCAATCATTGATGCTGAAGAGAGCACGACTGGGATGCACACAAAGCATGGTCGGGCACCCAACCCTAGAAAGCAAAACTAACATGCAGAGCGCCATTTGAAAGAAAAGAAAACCGGGCGAAATAAAAGGAAAAAGAGCATGCACGACTGAACACCTTGTCTAGCACGGTCGGGCATGACATAGGAAACATTCCTTTTTCCGATTTGAGTGGATTTTTGTATGGGAGCAGTTGCTACTTTTGGTTACAAACGTTCACAGCAGATTCTTGGAGCGGGTTCATCGTTGAGGGAGAAATCTTGGCAGAGGAGACATACAAGGAGATAGGAAGATCGAATCAGGACTACATTTCGTTTGATTTCTATGATCTTTAAACTATCCATTTCTTTGTGATGTTGATTTGTTTCGAACTCATGTCTGAGTAGTATTTTTGTGCTAGGAGAATGGATTAGCCCATGACGGAACCTCTTTTGATTTATCTATGAATGCAATTTCCTGTTTTGTTTTATATATTCTTTGTCTGAGTGTTTGAACATCTTGCATTTACGAAAGCCAAGTAGATGCATGTGTTAGGGACTTATGAGAAGGACCGAAAGGAAAATTTTAATCCTAGATAATTAGGCTTAGAACATCCGAGACTATGTCACGAATGTAGAATAGTAACAGTTGAGGATTAATCGGATGAATCATAGAATTTATGGGTTTAGTTTAGGGTATCAGCCACGAAAGTATGGGATTACTTGATTAGATCACGTTTCTATGCCTTGAGAGATGGTAGGAATCATATTAGGATCGTCCGTCTTAGATATCTTAATTAGGAATGCATGATTAGATGATTGTTCATTTGTTTCGGAAGCCTTGTGGTGAAATTGTATCCTAGAATGTTTGTTTCATTGTCAAGAACTCATTAGTTTATTCGTTTTTGTTATTTCATCTTAAAACCAATATTCAAACGTAGCAATTTTGATTCCTTGTTTGCGTGTAGTTTGTGTTTCATAGTCCATATGAGGTCGACACCTAGAGTACTTCACATGTGTCGTGCACTTGCGGGTAGTTTAGGTTAATTTAGTTTAACTTGGAACACATCAAAGAACTATCTCCTTTCAATTGTCCCACGATTGTTTTCCCTCTCCAACGATAATTTGAATCGGACGGAATTGTTCAAAGGATGATCTCTCACTGCTTCTTTCTCGTTTATCGAACTAGTCAAAAGGAAGAAGAAAGATATATCATAGGATTCAAAGATTTATGAATCCAAATTAAAGGCAATATGTTATCCTTTCAATTGACCCATGAATGTTCTCCCTTTGCAGTGATAGGTTGAATCGACCAAAATTGTTCAAAAGATGGTCTCCTGATGCTCCGTTCTGGTTTGTAGGATCAATCAAGAGGAAGAAGAAAGATCTGTCTAAGGATTCAAAGAATTACATTAAAAATAATGAATCCAAATTCAAGGTAATACGTTTTACGAGGAATCAAATTGAAGGAAATACATTGTATGAAGAAGAGGAGAAATAAAATTTTAAAAATAGCTTGTTTTCACGATTGCAGGGTATGAAATGGTTTTTTTCCTCCCTCTACTCACATGACAACGCCAGAAGAGAAGAATAAACATCTCTTTTGTATATTATATTTTTTTTAAAGCGTAACAAAAAATTCGAGAGAAAGAGTTTTTACAGTATATTAATGTCCACCTATATTTTTCATTATTAATTTTACTAAGTCAAAATTTTAGTGATCTTAAATTTTTAATTATTAATCTTATCACTAAACATATCTACAAGATACACACATGGTTAGTTTTCATAAATTAATTCCTAGAGAATTTGAAATATTGTCTTTTATATTTTGTTATATATAGATTATTCACCATTTCTCTTTGTCTTTCTCGAACTTCATTCGGTATAATCTAGTGATATCAAGTTGGGCTGGGTTCAATGGGTTAATCCAACCCAACACACTTAAAATATATATAGTTTTTTTTTAAATGAGAATAAAATTATATGGGTTAATTGGGTGTAGAATCTAACTAGATTAATTTTAATGGGTTTTACCAATGTAACCCATTAGCCCATATCTTTCTATCTCTATCGTCATTCACACACTCATCGTCAGCGTTCCGATTCGCTCGCTCCTTCTGCTGTCAGTCAAATGTTCAATATATTTTTTGATTTAGATGAGATATATTTTATTTTTAATATTTCTATTTTTATTTATCATATTCTTTAGAAAAGTGAAAAAATTTCAAACGAATAATTTCGTCCGAATATTTTTTCGAAAATTGAAAAATAAAATTTTTGAAAAGATTAAAGACTCATCGTTGCCTTTTCCTCTGTCGCTGACGTCGTTGCGTTTTCCTCTGTCGCCGACGTCGTTGCTTCCTCATCTGTCGCCGTCCTTGTTTCCCCCTCCTCCACCGCCGTCACCGCCTCATCCATTTTTTTGTAAGAAACCTTCCGGGCGGATATTGTTGTCCCCTCGAATATTATTTGTACAAAAAACATTATCTTCCCTCGAAAAAATATTTTTTTTCTCTAAAAAATTAAATTTTTGTAAAAAATTCCGAACGACAATCCGTCTCTAATTCCAGGCAGATTTTTTCGATCGTCCGAAATTTTTTAAAACAAATAAAAAACAAAAATAAACTAAAAAACGTATACAATTCGTCCCTAATCCATGTGAAAAAAAATGAAGTTCGTTTGTATATTACGGACGGATTAAAATCCGTCGTAAGTTTAGGGACTGACCGAAATTTCCGTCCGAAAATTCCGTCCCAAAATTAAAAATTTCTAGTAGTGTTTGTTAAAAATCTTATTTTCATGAATTTTCGTTTTACTTATTGATATATGAGGATGCAAATTTGACGATTATATCACATGCTTTTAATATATATCACGAATTTTATTTTTATAAATTATTGTTTTGAATATTGTAATATTATTTATAATGTCTAATATATATATATTATAAATGTTAAATGATATATATATATATATTGTTTTGAATATTGAAACATTATTTATAATATCTAATATTAAAATATATATATATATTATAAATGTTAAATGATATATATATATATATATATTATTTGAATATTGAAACATTGTTTATAATATCTAATATTAAAAATATATATTATAAATATTAAATGATATATATATATATAATTTTATTTATATCAATAAACCATTTTAACTCGATCTGTACAACCCATGATTAAATGAGTTCGGTTGAACTCAATCCAATTATCTTATAAAATTCATTATATTTCAATGGGTCGGGTACAATCCAACCTTTGTCATCTCAAATATAATCTAAGGTATTAGTTTTATTTATCTACCAATCCCATTATTGAATTCTTCAAGTTCCATTATGTTTATCGCTCTATTTTACTACTTCCATCCTATCCCAAAATCATGGTTTAATTATGTTATTTGTGTCATAATCTCATACAACATTTACAATGACGGCGTCGATGACTATGTGATGCATAGAATATTATTAATTTACAATTATATAGTAGAATTTAACGTGTAACAAATAGATCATTATATGACAAAAATTATGTGTTGATGATATATCATATATATCATTACTTAGGAGAGGGAATTAGATTCAGTTTTTTTAAATAGTCAAAAAATTATATCATGAAATTCCTATAAAAGTTGAAACATTTTATAATATGCGATATAAATTTTTTTTATGAAGCTAATAGAGTACAATTGAAGGAAATAATAACACATTGAAAACTGAATATAAGTATTCTATCATATTATCTCGAAATTTCGATATGAGAAAATCATTTATTTCATTGACATTTTCACTTCTAAATGTTACAATTGTCTTATCTGTAATTTTTGGATCAATTTCATAAATATTAGTATTTTAAAATTATCATTCCATTAGAGTAATTATGTAAGATGGGAATGAAAATAGACAAAGCCACAATGAATAAATATCAATAGATTTGAATGTAACTTCGAATTCATATTCGTCAAAATTGAAAAAACTATTTGAATTATATTAAGACTATTAGTTTGTTAATAAATTATGTGTAAAGAAATTGATAACACGTATCTAAAGTTATGAAAATCATTTCACAAAACAAAACATGCAAAATATATACAAAATTGAGAGTCGAATTTCTAAAATGTGATAATATTTAAGAAAGACAAGTTTAACTTATATGAAACAAAAGAATCGTTAATAAACCATTTGAATAATTTATGTTACTTTAAAATGCATTTAAATATTTATATATCTGATACTATGTTTCTTTGTTTTAACTATATTATATATAATTTTATGTTTATATATATATATAGTTAGACAATTTTATTTGAATTTATTGATTCCATTTAATGATTATTAACAATATTTTTGTGTTCCATTATTGATGATTAGTTACTATTGCGCGATCCTTACATAATTTGTAATAAACGTTATATTACTGTATTAATCAAAATCTATGTTACACTCATTCCAATAGAGGTTAGTGGGGTAATAATCATATATATAAAATACAGGTTTTTTCCTCCTTTCTGGTGCTGACACGTCATTGGAGGAAAAAACCCCTTCACATCAACGAAAAAATACAAAGAAACCAAGTTCATCTCCTCCTTCTCTTCTGTTCTGTTTAATTAATGCAACTCTCGCAGATTCATTGTATCTAAAACACTCCTTTGAACCTGTTCCATGTATTGCTTCTCATGGAGAAAGCATACACTTGGGTCTTCTTCGACGCGATTCGAACAGAAAATCATTGGCTCAATCGGAGGCGAAACACGAATCGATGGCAAATGGTGTCCAGAGCGAGGGTTTGGATCGGGAAGGGGTTGGGTAAGGGGGCTTCTCCAACGGAGTTCGGGATTTCTCCTCTTTCTCATCCTCCTCCTCATCCTCCGATGAATCGTGTGGCTCTTGCATTCCCTTTCTCATGGCAACAAATTAATTTCTTTCGATCCCGACTCTTTGAACAAAACGAAGAAGCTGCGGAGACCTGGGAGAAGTGAAGCGCCTTAGAAGCAGCCGAATTCCTTTCGATCACCGTTCTTTACACCAAACGAAGAAGATGCGGCAACGGGGGAGAAGCGAAGCGCATGAGAAGGAGACGCACCCCGCGCTTGATTTCGATAAATCGGCATCTCCGCCGCGGCGCTTGAAGGCAAGCGTAGAAGAAGCGAAGACGGGATAAACGCGCAGCGATTGAGAAGCAGTCGCGCTCAGCTCTTATTTGGATAAATCGGTGTCTTCACCGATGCGCTTGGAAGCAAGCAAAGAAGAAGTGGATGCGGTCGTAAACCGCAGCGCCTGAAAAGCCGACGCGATGATGGAGATGGAGGTGGTGGTACCCGCACGACTATGTTTGTCTTACAGCAAGGGTTTGCGCTCCTCGATTAAGGTTTAGATTAATTTCTCTCTATTCCAGCTCCTTGATTTAGAAAAAGCGTCTTCACCCAAAAAAAATCTATTTGTTCTGTTCTTCTAAAATCTAGGTTTTGATTTGTTTGAAGCTTGCATTTTATGTCTATCGTTGAAAAAGATCCAATTGATGAGCAGGAGCAATCGGGTTTCCATGGCGCTGATGTTGAGGCTGAACGCAGAATCGAATACGAACGCGGATGCTCCACTGAAAAGTAAGCTTCTCTCCATCTGGTTGTTAACGGGTTATTCTTGGTTGTTGTGTTTTCGTCGTTGATATGCGTTATATCGAGTTATAAAACCTAGACTAACGCTTCCGCAAGAATACGAATCGTGTAGCAACTAGGGTCGAACACAAGGAATTGATGCGACTTCGTAGCTATTGAACTAATTGAATTAGACGTACGAGGTGACTAAAGTTGTGATTGTGATTGAGCTGAACTAAACTAAATCGAAGAGAATAGACTTTATGGCTAGGCACCATGGGTGTCGAGAGTTTGCATAACGATGTAATGAAGTTCTAAAAGGATAATTGGTCTAAGGTACTATCATGAATTCAGAGAATTCAAGCTCTCCTATAGGAACTGACTGGCGTAGACTTGTCCACTATCTAGCATGCATATGCCAATGTATCCATTGCGCATCTTACATGCATAGACGCATTACGTCCGCTATCCTAATCCCTAGATTTAACCGATTGACCTGGCGTAGATTCTAAACCGGCTAAACCCTAAATCATGGCTATGTTCCGAAACCTAATGCCCTGGCGTTGGTTTATTAGATTTCTAAGATCATTCAATCAAGTGGCGTACAGGTAGAGAAAGCATTAAGAACAACCATGAAATCTGAAAACATGATAGAAACCAAATTCATTCATTCAAGTGGCGTACAGGTAATGAAAGCATTAAGCACCACCATTCATTAAGCATATGACTTCATTACAACATAGCAAATCTCTCTAACCCATGGCAAGGAATCTACTCAGACATAAATACAGACAAGGAAACACAAGAGAAGTCTAGATTCGACATAGATGTAGAAAGAGATGACTCCCTATTCATAAACCGATGCCTTCGGTAGATTCTTCTCGCTCCCGATCCGTAGATCCGTCGTTTTCTTCCTTCTTCTCCTTGCCCTAATGTCTCCCAATCTCCTCTGATGTGTTCTGGTTCGTCCCCCCTCTTTTTAGATCTGATTTTCCCTTTTAATTTTGCCGATCTAGATCTTAGGAAAGTTTGTTGGAACGCTGGACCCGAGCGGGCATGCTCTTTACCCGATCGTGCAGGTGACCTACCCGATCGTGCACACACAAATGAGCCCGATCGGGCACCATGCCCGACCGTGTACTTCATCAGCCCGAGTCGTGCAAACCTACGGGGTTTTCTGCCATGAATCAGCCCGAGCGGGCACTCCAAATGCACCCGAGCGGGCACCTATGCCCGAGCATATCCCTTGAGCACCCGAGTCGTGTAAGGCTACGGGGTTTTCTTGAATGATTCAGCCCGACCGGGCACTCTCAATCCACCCGAGCGGGCATGTCTTGAAGTGTAGTTTCCGCTCCTTTCGCTCGGTATTTGAGTACTCGCTTCCATCCGTGGCCTTGCATAAGCCGAACCTTGTTACACAGCTTCGTTTTCGGGTTTAGATTGCATAATCACTCGTGTTTCTCTTCAATCCTTCGTTTCCTACACAAAACACGAAATGTGGATAAAGTCTTCGAATATGCTCAATAGATGAATGAAATATAAATAATCTACTCTAAACTAGACCTAAGAATGATATAAAAACTATAACAAATTACGTGTTATCAAACTCCCCCAGACTTAACCTTTTGCTCGTCCTCGAGCAAACCTAGAGTCGAGTACTAGAAGAGCTAAACAACCATGGATACCAATACAAATACGTCGAAGAATTTAGCCATCATACAAATCAACGCGTCACATGAACGCAAGCCTAAGCGTACCTAGTTCAGACCTCTATCCACCGAAAGTCTTGAACCATGCAATCCCACCAATGACCTAAGTGAAAAAAAATCCGTACTCCTAAACAATGTCCAAGCGATCTCCATACCAAATTCTACGTGTTATCAGTCGTGTAAATATATAATATACATCTTACCTCTGCTTCCGTTGGTTAACTCGAATATACTATGTGTGCCTCTGAATCGTTTTAATTGGGTTTCAAAAACACATGCCCCATTGGAAGTTTGAGCAAGGTTAACTGGGAATTTTCTTTCAATTCCATTACTTTGATTTTGCTAAATCGGCCTCCTCCCACACGCGCTTGGAGGCAAGCGAAAAAGAAGTGGCGAGGGGTGACAAGCGAAGCAACTGATAAACAGACGTGTCGCTGGAGCTAAAGGTGGTGGTACCCACGCGATTAAGGTAGTCTTTCAACAGAAAATCAAATGGTTTGAGCTCCTCAACAAATTTCTTTCATTTCCAGCTCCTTATTTTAGATGCATCGGCGTCTTCACCAATGAAAGCTATTTGTCGTGTTCTTCCAAAAGCATCAAAACATGCCGTGTTTTCGTGTTTTCGTGCAAGTTTGGAATTCAGACACTCTGGTGATCAGAATCTCATGTCGAGTTCAGTATCTAGACGCAACGCTTTTCACATGTATGTTTTGTATATGAAATTGGGATTTATGATTCGTGTTTGTGTCCGCATGTTTTTCAGGTCAAAGGAAACACAAAACATGCCGTGTTTTTATGCAAGTTCGGATTCAGAAACTCTAGTCAACGGAATCTCATTTCGAGGTCAGTATCTAGAAATGGATATTTTTTCATGTATTCTTTGCTTCCGATCATGAAGCCAGAATTCTCGGGTGTCACCTAAGGGTGATGATTGCATATCCTGGATACTTGATCGCCCTCAGATCGATGTGGATATTGAGTTTCAGAAACCTGTAAGACTACAAAATCAAGATATGTGGTTGGCAGTTCTGAAAATCATTCGTTACATGTATAGGAAATTGCAAACCAAATATAAAAGGAGGCATGATATGGGATCCTATTCTGATGGATTGAGAGAGGTAATTGGGATCCTATTTTGATGGATTGAGAGAGGTAAACAAGTTAGATATGGAGGAAGAAAAACGTAGAAAGAATGTTACAGAAGATGAGTGGCAAACATATGCATCCATTCTTTCTGGGAAATGCCAGGAGGGTGCAAAGAAAAATGGAAGAGATTCCTGTAACAATATAGCTTTCCTATCAGCTGTAAAAGATGTTCTTGAAGGAGCAAAGAACCCTAGATTTCACAAATTTGGTCTTGAAGATGATCTGGCCTTCATCTCTCGACTCTTTGACGTTGATGATGATTCTGTTGTTAACGACATACAGACTCTATCCATGACGTTCGGGTACACGGTACGTGTCTGGTATGTGAGTTTTATAAAGAAACAATAAGGAACAAAATAGAAATACGTATGAGGATACTAACACAAGGTTTCCGATTGATACATTTCGGCAGTTTGCAGTTTTATTCGATAAACCAAAAGATTTTGTTGATTGATAATTCAAGGATCCAGCTGCTAGATGACTTGAGAAAGCTATCCGTTATTGATGCCCGTACAATTATCCTTCCACTTTTAAAGTCGTTTTTATAGTTCTCTGATTTATCAGTTCATAAATGACCTCTTGCCATCTCCAACATGTTTGCGCTATATGATAATTATTGTCTTCCGCCACATAAAAAATTGGAAGAGATGATTAACAATGCTGCTGAAGAGAGGTCAGCTGCTGGCGAAGCTATTCTTTTGCTTACATTAAAAAGTACATGAGCACTATAGAGCCCAAGCGAGTTGAATGAAGTGTTGGTAACATTTCTTTTCTTCCAGTTGTTAAGCTGTTCCAAGTTGTTGAATGTGCTTAAACCTGGTTCTGTCGTCTATATGTGTGGATACAAAGAAAACTATTGTATTTTCTCTTATGAGTTTAATGAAATTTCAATATGATGGAAATGGGAAATTTATTTAATTTTATTAGATGTTCAATAGTTCTTGGATTAAGTATCTCATCATGGGTGTACTTTGTTTGCTGATTGCCGAATCTAGGACTTTGTATAAGAAGAAGGGGCATTTCAGTCATTTCATGCTTTATTAGGGTTTTCTACTCCTTGTATATATATATATATATATATATGTATATATATACGTTGTACTGTTTAATCATGAATAAGACGAAATCATACCGTTTAACATGGTATCAGAGCCCTAAAGACATACGTCAAAATTTCAACCGGCCAAACCCTATTGCTGCCACTCTTCTTTTCTTCTTCCACCGCCGACAGCCTCCAGCTGCACTTTCCGGCGTTGCATCTGTCAGCCGCCGACGCTCAGCCGCTCGTCCGCCTACAGCCCAGTCGGTCTCTCGAGCCCTAGCTAGTGCACGTAACCTCACAATCAGCCACTCGTCCGCTCGTCTGCTCACCCGACGTCTCACGCACGACATCTTCAAACCGTGCGCTCAACGTTACAGCCAAACCGCTCGTTCGTCCTCCGCTCATCCTTTCAGCCGTCCGCTCGTTCTCCGCTCATCCTTTCAGCCGTCACACAAACCAGTGGGATCACATCCCACGTTCGGCTGTTGCCAACGTCTTTCTGCTGCCAACGTCTCAAGTTCAGCCGTACCCAACCGGGCACTCATTAACTACCCGACCATCTCACGTTTTGCCCTACCCGACCGGGCACTCATTAACTACCCGATCGGGCACATTACCAACGCTCTTTGTCTCACCATGTCACACTCATCCGCTGCCGACGCTACTCGAGCGTTCAATCCCAATGAACCCAATGGTACGCTTCTCACGGTTAACATGTCGAATGTAACCAAGCTTACCTCATCCAATTACTTGATTTGGAGCATTCAAATCCGTTCTCTACTCGAAGGCCATAGGTTGGATTGTTTTATCCAATCCGATTCCGTCATCCCCCATGCTACCCTCCTCGTCGAGGGCATTGTCACCCCAAATCCGGCGTTTGCACCATTCAAACAACAAGATCGGCTCTTGTTCTCAGCCATTCTTGGAGCGATCTCTCCTCCCCTCCAACCCATGGTCGCTCGTGTGTCCTCAGTACGCAAGGCGTGGCTCCTGCTTGCTCGAACATATGGCAAGGCATCAAGGGGGCATATCCTTCAACTCAAGGAGGGGGCATATCCTTCAACTTAAGGAACAACTCAAACGAAGTTCGAAGGGATCACAAACCATTGACGAATACATGAGGACTATCATCAACAAAGCGGATGAATTAGCGCTCCTAAGCAAGCCACTTGATGCCGAGGATTTACTCCAATACATCCTTGATGGATGATAACACGCAATCCGTTATAGTTTTTATATCATTCTTAGGTCTCGTTTAGAATAAATTATTCATATTTCATTCATTTATTGAGTATATTCGGAGACTTTATCCACATTTCGTGTTTTGCGTAGGAAATGAAGACACGAGAAGAAACACGAGTGATTTTGGCAATCTAACCCCGGAAACATAGGTTCAACTTGTGCGAGGCAACGGATGAAAGTGAGCAC
>CM071864.1:17802614-17820888 GCA_036759665.1 Gynandropsis gynandra | reverse complement strand
GGCATTGTATTGGGACACAAGATATCAGCGAAGGGCATTGAGGGAGATAAGGCTAAGATCGAAGTCATTGAGAAACTACCACCACCAACGAACGTCAAGGGTATTCGTAGCTTTTTAGGTCATGCGGGGTTTTATAGGCGTTTCATTAAGGATTTTTCGAAAATTTCATAACCCCTCACGGATCTATTAGGTAAGGACGTGCCTTTTGAGTTCACAGCGAGTTGTCATGACGGATTTTTCGAAAATTTCATAACCCCTCACGGATCTATTAGGTAAGGACGTGCCTTTTGAGTTCACAGCGAGTTGTCATGATGCTTTTTAGAAGTTGAAGAGAGCTTTAGTTTCCCCACCTATCATTCAACCACCGGATTGGGAACTTCCTTTCGAGATTATGTGCGATGCAAGTGACTATGCGGTAGGAGCAGTTTGAACTACAATGCGAGAAAGAAATTTCTCCATGACGTCAAGGCATATTATTGGGATGAACCCTATCTCTTCAAGAGGGGGATAGACGGGATTTTTAGACGCTGCATCTCCGAGGAAGAAGCTCCACACATACTCTCACGTTGTCATTCTTCGAGCTACGGAGGACACTTTGCCGCAGCAAAGACGGCTGCGAAGGTGTTGCAAGCGGGATTCTTTTGGCCTACTGTTTTTAAGGACGCCCACGACTACGTCAAATCGTGCGACAATTGCCAAAGGACAGGTAATATTTCTAGACGCAATGAAATGCCACAGCAATACATTCTAGAAGTCGAGCCATTTGACGTGTGGGGGATAGATTTCATGGGCCCTTTCCCATCCTCGTGCGGACATTCCTATATCCTAGTTGCGGTAGACTACGTCACGAAGTGGGTGGAAGCTTTGGCATGCTCCACGAACGACTCCAAACCAGTGACTAAGATGTTTAAACGTGTCATATTTCCACGTTTTGGAGTTCCGAGAGTTGTGATCAGCGACGGAGGTAAGCATTTTGTGAATCGCACCATAGATGGGTTGTTGAGAAAGTACGGTGTTAGACATAGGGTAGCAACGCCTTATCATCCTCAAACCAGCGGCCAAGTTGAGGTTTCTAATAGAGAAATCAAGTCGATTTTGGAGAAAACGGTCTCAAGGTCTAGGAGGGATTGGGCATTGAAACTCGATGATGCTTTGTGGGCTTACCGTACCGCTTTCAAGACGCCAATCGGAATGACTCCGTTTCAGCTTGTGTACGGTAAGGCATGTCATCTACCGGTTGAATTAGAGTACCGAGCTTATTGGGCGATCAAGGCAATGAACTACGATTATAAATGTGCCGCTGAGAAGAGGATGTTACAGCTTCATCACCTTGAGGAAATACGCCTCGATTCGTACGAAAACGCGAAAATTTACAAGGAAAGTACGAAGTGTTGGCACGATCGGCACATACTCCAGCGGACCTTTGAGGTAGGTGATCGTGTACTTGTTTTCAACTCACGTCTAAAACTCTTTCCAGGAAAGCTTAAGTCACGCTGGTCCGGGCCATTCACTATTAAGAGCATCTCACCGCATGGAGCAATCGAGCTAATAGGAGCAAACCGTGCATTTAAAGTGAACGCCCAACGCATAAAGCTCTACAATGCAGACAACACGGATCTTGATCACGCTAAGTTCGCTCTTTCGGAGCCAACTCATGAGTAGAGCATCTCGGTCAAGCTCAAGACCTTAAACAAGCGCTTGTCGGGAGGCAACCCGATTGTTTCGTTTTTCATTTCGTTTTCTTTCGGACTATCTCTTTTTCTCTTCATATTGATATACTTGGTGGGATTGTATTTCTCTTTTTGGATTGTGTGAATCTTTTCGCAGGTTCTTCAATGTCCATATCATCCTTGAAGAGGAACCACAAACACGGGATTGGAAGTTACACAAGGTGCACACGTTCCAACCCTTATTTCCCGTTGTTTTGTTTACGATATCTTCTTAGGCTTTGAACACCGGGACGGTGTTTCATTTAAGTCCGGGGGGGGTACTCGTCGAGTATTGTCATATGATTAGGATTAGATGATTAGGATTAGGATTAGATGTAGATTTTTATTTTTAGGGTAAACGGATGGATACCTAGCATAAATTTTCAAGTTTTAGTCGTTATTGTGCGACCTTGTCGAATCATGAACTATAGTCTAGGTGTGTTTAGAAGACTTCTAGATTCCGATTAGTTGGGTAATTGTGCAAGAAGCCATGACTTATAGTTACATTCACCTCCTAGATTTCGGTACCAAGTATCATATCTCCGTGTATACCGACTAATCGATGCTTGTTGATAGATCTTTAGCGTTCATAAGATTCCACACGCTTATACTCCGCTGTCAACGATTCTCTCCTTGGATAAGTTTTAATCATTTTAGATTTTCATTGACATGAGTACATCGAGATCGATGGTTCGGGTCTAAGTGGTGGGTTGAGGCGCTACTCAACGTCCTAAGGGTTAGATTGATGCGTATACGCCATAATAAAGAAAAATGAAAAAAAAAAAATAAAAAGAATGACGCATCTCTTCACTCCGCTAAGGTTAAGAAACCTTATGAGTGTGCCATAGGCAGCCTGGGTCTAAGTAGAAAGCCAACCTCTTCGACTTCGACGTCCTAGGAACTAAGCGTGGAACCATAGAAAAGAAGAAAGAAAAAGAATAAAAAAAAAGAGGAATAAGAACGAGAATGTAAATTCAATGATATCTCAAGCTTAGGAGAGTTGGTATGGAGAGCGCTTGGACGTTGTTTAGGAGCATGGACTAGCTAGGGTCATTGGTAGAATTGCATAGTTTAAGACTTTCGGTTGATAGAAGTCTGAACTTGGTACGCTTAGGCTTGCATTCATGTGACGCGTTGTTTTGCGTAATGGCTAATTCTTTGATAAGTTTATGTTAGTATCCATTGTTGTTTAATTCTTCTATGACTCGACTTTAGGTTTGCTCGAGGACGAGCAAAAGGTTAAGTCCGGGGGAGTTTGATAACACGCAATCCGTTATAGTTTTTATATCATTCTTAGGTCTAGTTTAGAGTAGATTATTCATATTTCATTCATTTATTGAGTATATTCGGAGACTTTATCCACATTTCGTGTTTTGCGTAGGAAACGAAGACACGAGAAGAAACACGAGTGATTTTGGCAATCTAACCCCGGAAACGTAGGATCAACTTGTGCGAGGCAACGGATGAAAGTGAGCACTCAAACACCGAGCGAAAGGAGCGGAAACAACACCTCAAGTCATGCCCGCTCGGGTGGATTGGGAGTGCCCGGTCGGGTTGATTGCTACCAAATATCCCCGTAGCTTTACACGACTCGGGCACTCAAGGAACACGACCTGGGAGGTGTGCCCGCTCGGGTCCATTTGGAGTGCCCGCTCGGGCTCATTCATGTCAAGAAAACCCCGTAAGTCTACACGACTCGGGCTGATGAAGCACACGGTCGGGCATGGTGCCCGCTCGGGCTCAAAGGTGTGCAACCCGGTCGGGTAGAGGTCTTGCACGAGCGGGTAGGGGACATGCCCGCTCGGGTCCTTGGATCTCAACAAACTTCCCTAAGATCTAGAACGGCAAAAATTAAAAGTAAATCAGATCTAAAAGAGGGAATGGGAACCAGAAGAGATCAGAGGAGATAGAGAGACATTAGAGCAAGGAGAAGAAGGAAGAAAAGACGGATCTACGGATCGGGAGCGAGGAGAATCTACCGAAGACATCGGTTTATGAATAGGGAGTTATCTCTTTCCATATCTATGTCGAATCTAGACTTCTCTTGTGTTTCCTTTTCTGTATCTATGTCTGAGTAGATCCTTTGCCATGGGTTAGAGTGATTTGCCATGTTGTAACGAAGTCTATGCTTAATGAATGGTGGTACTTAATGCTTTCATTACCTGTACGCCACTTGAATGAATGAAATTGGTATCTATCATGTTTTTAGATTTCATGGTTGTTCTTAATGCTTTCTCTACCTGTACGCCACTTGATTGAATGATCTTAGAAGCCTAATAAACCAACGCCAGGGCATTAGGTTTCGGAACTTAGCCATGACTTAGGGTTAGCCGGTTTAGAATCTACGCCAGGTCAATCGGTTTAATCTAGGGATTAGGATAGCGGCCATAATGCGTCTATGCATGTAAGATACGCAATGGATACATTGGTATATGCATGCTAGATAGTGGACAAGTCTACGCCAGTCAGTTCCTATAGGAGAGCTTGAATTCCCTAAATCCATGATAGTACCTAGACCAATTATCCTTTTGAAACTTCGTTACATCATTAGGCAAATTCTCGACACCCATGGTACTTAGCCATAAGTTTATTCTCTTCGATTTAGTTTAGTTTAGCTTAACCACAATTCCAACTTTAGTCATCTCACACGTCTATTCAATTAGTTTAATAGCTCATTAGTCGCATTAACTCCTTGTGTTCGACCCTAGTTACTACACGATCCGTATTCTTGCGGAAGCGTTAGTCTAGGTTTTTATTACTTGATATAACGCACATCAAGTTTTTGGCGCCGTTGCCGGGGAGTTAATTACGGCTTAGGAGTTAGGAAACTTTTAGATTAGACATTAGTTTAGATAGAGTCTTGTTTGTTTTTGCTTTTTCGTGTTTATTTCATTTGCCTATTGTGTTTAGAGTCAAGTTCTATTGCTTCTCGGATCTCACGTGCTCTTGTGTTTATCTTCTTTTTCTTGTGCAGCTTAATTGTGCATCTAATTGGCGAAGGCAAGATACCTCTAATTGGCGAAGGCACGATACCTCTAATTGGAGCAGACAAGATAATCGGCAATCTTCGGGGTATCAAGGGCGCTGCCAATTGTGTGGCGTTCATGGCCACAGTGCTCGTCGTTGCCCACAGTTGCCATCTTCTCACAGCAGTCCACATTCGCAGTCCGCTCCCTCGCCACATTGGAGTTCCTCGCCACGCCCGTGGCAGCCACGTGCTCACAACACCACCGTCACACCATATGAACCGAGTCAATGGCTCCTTGACAGCGGAGCCTCTCATCATATCACGTCCGATCTACAAAATTTGGCGCTTCATTCTCCGTACAAGGGTGGTGAAGAAGTGGTAATCGGTGATGGCTCCTCGCTGCCCATCACCCACATTGGTTCTTTCTCTATCCCTAGCTTATCACATGATTCATATCTGCATCTTGATCACGTGTTATGTGTGCCCACGATGAACAAGAATCTTATCTCCATTCAACAATTATGTCGGAGTAATGGAGTTTCCGTGGAATTTTTTGATGATCATTTTCAGGTGAAGGATCTAAAAACGGGGGAGCGTCTACTTCACGGGAAGTCTAGCGATGGTGTCTATGAGTGGCCGAATCCCGTTGCTTCCAAACCTCCAATTGTGGCTCTTCATAGTGTCAAGACCACTTTGTCCCAGTGGCACTCTCGCTTAGGTCATCCTTCAATTTCAATTTTAAAACATGTTGTTTCTAAGAATTCCTTACCATTGTCTCAGTCTTGTTCGTCATTGTTTTGCAACTCTTGTTCAACCAATAAAAGCCACAAATTGCCATTCCATGAATCCACTGTTACAACATCTCATCTCCCCTTGAACATCTTCTCCGATGTTTGGACATCTCCACTCATCTCAGTTGATGGTTTCAAGTACTATGTCCTCTTCGTTGACCATTACACACGCTACACATGGCTCTACCCTCTCAAATACAAATCCCAAGTTCGGGAAATTTTCATCTCGTTTCGAACCCTAGCTTCATACCTCACCACACACGGCATTTCCCATTGTACCACCCCACCTCATACTCCCGAACACAATGGCATCTCCGAACGTCGTCACCGTCACATTGTTGAAACAGGTCTATCCCTTCTATCACACGCCTCCCTTCCCCAGTCTTTTTGGACATATGCTTTTCCCACCGCGGTCTATCTCATTAACCGCTTACCCACCCCCATTCTCTCATATGACAGCCCATACACTAAACTTCTAGGTAATCTCCCAAACTATCTTAAACTTAGAACGTTTGGTTGCCTATGCTATCCATGGCTTCGACCATATTCCCCTCACAAACTCTCCCCTCGTTCTAAACCGTGTGTGTTTCTAGGATACTCCACCACTCAAAGTGCCTACATGTGTCTTGATCCCGCTCAATCTAGGGTTTATACCTCTCGTCATGTTGAGTTTCACGAAACAATATTCCCTTATTCAAACTACTCTCACTTTTTCGGCTCAACTTCCTCGGTCGAAACTCCACCATTCAACCCATGGTCACCACCGGTATCTATTGTCCCTAGGGGTCCTCGGCTGCTCTTAACACCGTCTTCTTCACCGCCTCCTCCAACGGATCCTTCACCGGACATGCTCACATCGCGGGCGCCCCCGGACATTGTCTCTGTTGCAGCTAACTCACATTTGGATGTTCCGGCTATTGCTGATGGTGGCAACATTCACCCCATGCAAACGAGATCTAAAGCAAAATTGTCTCAGGCTACTCGCCCGACCGGGCACCAGGTACATTGCCTGATCGTGCATCATGCCCGAGCGGGTAACCCTTCCACCCGAGTCGTGCAAAGTTACGGGGATGATTTAACAACACTTACCCGATCGTGCTCTTCCTCTCCACCCGATCGGGCACTCCCACCTGATGTCGAACCGACAACAGTCCCTCAAGCTCTTAAGGATCCGCGGTGGCGAAAGGCCATGAGCGAGGAATTTGATGCACTTGTCCGCAATGGCACTTGGGATCTAGTTCCGGCGGACCAAGCCTCCAGTGTTGTTGATTGCAAGTGGATCTTTCGCATCAAACGTCGACCCGAGGGTTCTGTGGAACGTTACAAGGCTAGACTTGTGGCCAAGGGTTTTACTCAACGACCCGGGGTGGACTTCACTGAACCATTCAGTCCCGTTGTCAAACCAGCCACCATCCGATTGATTTTGAGTCTCTCGATCTCAAAGGGGTGGATTATTCGCCAACTCGATGTCAACAATGCCTTCCTCCAAGGTATTCTCACAGATGAGGTATATATGACTCAACCTCGAGGCTTTGTTGATCCAGAACGTCCGCACCACATTTGCAAACTTCACAAAGCCCTCTATGGCCTAAAACAAGCTCCCCGGGCGTGGTATTCCGAACTACGCGAGTTCCTCCTGGGTGAAGGCTTTGTTAACTCTCTCGCTGATGCATCCTTGTTCATCCTCTGCAACACTGAGGTAACCATATATGTTCTTGTTTATGTGGATGACATTGTGGTTACAGGAAGCAACCCCACGGCTGTTCAATACTTCATCACAGCCCTAGGCAATCGCTTCTCAATCAAAGACATGGGTGATCTCTCCTATTTCCTCGGAATTGAAGCCACACGGACTGCCTCGGGTTTACGCCTCACTCAACGCAAATATGTCAATGATATTCTTGACAAAGCCAAATTTTCAGATGCCAAATCAGTTACAACGCCTATGGCCCCGAACTCACGCCTATCCTTAACAATGGGTGATAAATTAGACGATCCCGCGATGTATCGAACTCTGGTGGGTAGCCTCCAATACCTCACGCTTACACGACCGGACATTAGCTTTGTTGTCAACCGTCTATCTCAATACATGCATGCACCAACAACGGAACATCTTCAAGCTCTCAAACGGGTACTTCGAATGCATGCACCAACAATGGAACATCTTCAAGCTCTCAAACGGGTACTTCGGTATTTGGTTGGTACACGGGACCGTGGCATCTTCCTCTCCACGGGTAACACTTCGTCTCTTCATGCCTTCAGTGACGCAGATTGGGCAGGGGATCGTGATGAATATCTCTCTACTGGGGCATATATTGTCTACCTAGGCAGCCATCCCATTTCATGGTCCTCGAGGAAGCAGAAGTTCACGGCTCGCTCATCCACCGAAGCGGAATATCGCTCCATAGCGGATACTGCCGCCGAACTTCGCTGGATCATGTCTCTCTTGACGGAACTTGGCATGCCTATAGGAACTGACTGGCGTAGACTTGTCCACTATCTAGCATGCATATGCCAATGTATCCATTGCGCATCTTACATGCATAGACGCATTACGTCTGCTATCCTAATCCCTAGATTTAACCGATTGACCTGGCGTAGATTCTAAACCGGCTAAACCCTAAATCATGGCTTTGTTCCGAAACCTAATGCCCTGGCGTTGGTTTATTAGATTTCTAAGATCATTCAATCAAGTGGCGTACAGGTAGAGAAAGCATTAAGAACAACCATGAAATCTGAAAACATGATAGAAACCAAATTCATTCATTCAAGTGGCGTACAGGTAATGAAAGCATTAAGCATCACCATTCATTAAGCGTAAGACTTCATTACAACGTAGCAAATCTCTCTAACCCATGGCAAGGAATCTACTCAGACATAAATACAGACAAGGAAACACAAGAGAAGTCTAGATTCGACATAGATGTAGAAAGAGATGACTCCCTATTCATAAACCGATGCCTTCGGTAGATTCTTCTCGCTCCCGATCCGTAGATCCGTCGTTTTCTTCCTTCTTCTCCTTGCCCTAATGTCTCCAAATCTCCACTGATTTGTTCTGGTTCGTCTCCCTCTTTTTAGATCTGATTTTTCCCTTTTAATTTTGCCGATCTAGATCTTAGGAGAGTTTGTTGGAACGCTGGACCCGAGCGGGCATTCTCTTTACCCGATCGTGCAGGTGACCTACCCGATCGTGCACACACAAATGAGCCCGATCGGGCACCATGCCCGACCGTGTACTTCATCAGCCCGAGTCGTGCAAACCTACGGGGTTTTCTGCCATGAATCAGCCCGAGCGGGCACTCCTAATGCACCCGAGCGGGCACCTATGCCTGAGCATATCCCTTGAGCACCCGAGTCGTATAAGGCTATGGGGTTTTCTTGAATGATTCAGCCCGATCGGGCACTCTCAATCCACCCGAGCGGGCATGTCTTGAAGTGTAGTTTCCGCTCCTTTCGCTCGGTGTTTGAGTGCTCGCTTCCATCCGTGGCCTTGCATAAGCCGAACCTTGTTACACAGCTTCGTTTTCGGGTTTAGATTGCATAATCACTCGTGTTTCTCTTCAATCCTTCGTTTCCTACACAAAACACGAAATGTGGATAAAGTCTTCGAATATGCTCAATAGATGAATGAAATATAAATAATCTAACTAGACCTAAGAATGATATAAAAACTATAACAAATTACGTGTTATCACTTGGCATGCCTATCTCTGAGTCACCGGTCATATACTGTGACAATGTTTGTGCCACATATCTGAGTGCCAATCCCGTCTTCCATTCTCGTATGAAGCATCTTGCCTTGGATTATCATTTTGTTCGGCAACAAGTCCAAGGCGACCTCCTACGCGTATCTCATGTTAGCTCGGCTGATCAACTTGCGGATTTGCTCACAAAACTCCTCTCTCGCCAACCGTTCGTGTCACTTTGTAGCAAGATTGGACTCACCGATATGCTCCATCTTGAGGGGGCATATAAGAAGAAGGGGCATTTCAGTCATTTCATGCTTTATTAGGGTTTTCTACTCCTTGTATCTATATATATATATATATACGTTGTACTGTTTAATCATGAATAAGACGAAATCATACCGTTTAACACTTTGAAGCTCCCAAGTGGTGTCTGGATTCAAGGTACTATCCCCATGAGCAGACCTTGCTGCTTTGTTTGGTGATTGAAGAACCTAGGATGGACTCCAAATTACTTTTTAAATGGTTCCACTCAAGCTAGATTACTTGAGGTAAGTCCCATTTCTTCGTCGTCGTCCTTAAGGTATGTAACCAGAAAACCCTTTATGTGATTTTCTCTCATACTTGAAGATGCCGATCATGGTAGATTTTAGTAAAAATTGTTACAAGAAGGCCAATGAAGTTAATGTATTTAAATCTTTTGCGATGTTTACAGCATTTAGGACTTTGAAATTCGACTGTTGGTATTGTGTTGTTTTGATTAGTTGACTCGCAATGGTATATTATGATTGAGTATAGTTTTGAAACGATTACACTTATACTTGATTTGGAGATGTTATACTTGCTCGATTCAATGGTTAGGTTGTTGCATCTTCGTTTCTCATTTGATTTGGAGGCCATGCGTGAGATGTGTTAGGTTAGATTTTGGGTTTTATAGTTCAGACTAAGTTTGTTTGTATATCTTGGAGCGACCTTATCACAATTGCTCCTACATATTATAGGAAGACGGCTTGAATCAAGTGTGGGGTGAAGGTCAGTTTCTGCTTCAATTCATTTGCAACCAAAAGTAAGTACCAGCAGGAATTTTTCTACGCTCATGGTATACTTCTTCATTATCACATACATATAAGTATGCAATTATGTTTATGTATGCTTTATCTACGATTGAATCAAGCTTTTATCTGTTAGATTTATATTGAGCAAATCGGTTGACTCTTCGTTAGACTCGAAAGAGATATAGCTGGATAACAATTTCCAGCCACCCTAAGAAAATCTTTTAGATTTTCAATCAGACTTAAGGATTTTTCTTTTAATCTTTTATGTCGTAGCATCGCATGATTGGCAAGACTTTCAATCAGCCACCCACATAGTTTTTTACACTACTTGGAATCTCCATAGATGTTCTTTCGAGCTTGATATGGTTCAACATGTAGATATGACTTCATATATCTGAAATTTAGATTGTTTATCTCTGTATTTGCATTCTTGGAGGTGAAAACCCAAGCTCTATCTCTCCCTCTTTATTTTTAAACTCTCATTCCCTTCGATTTATTTTCTTATATGTGATGATTGTAGAAACACTATAATAGGTAAAATTTTGATCTTTACGTTCAATGATGGTCTTATGCACCATTACATTGGGATATACATGTTTTCCTTTTTTCATTCTGCCATTTAATTGATATTCTCCTGTGAACTGGATGATTTTGGGTAACGAGTTATTTGCAATTCCACATGCTCCCTTGTAAAGTTCGTACTTATTTCCATACGGCTCCATATGTAGGAATTTGGTTCACGGTTACTCATCAAACCAAAAGTAACATGTGATAACTCTCTTGAGGTAACAAAATCCAAACCATATGTAGGCCTTATGATTTCTTTAGATGGTTTATCAAATTTCATGAATTTGAACTGGTTTTTGTATAAAGTCTTTGCTTCCAAGTTTTTCTTTAATGTTGTTTTGTTGTTGAATTCAAATGAATAGTGAACATGTGAGTTATGCATGTCAAGTGTTCGACAAAATTCTTGAGTAATAGAAGATGTATTTTCAGGATTCTCTATGCTTTGGAATGACTTTAATGGTTCAGCGAAAAGCTGTCATGATTTTATTGTGGGAGCATCCATCTTTTTCCTTTGATTTTAGAAATCTACAACAAACACTATATTTAGGTGTAATTTAGTCAAGAAAATTGTGCACAAATGACTTAATAGGTTAGACATCCAAATCTCTTATATGTTCTTATTTCTCTTGGTTCTTGATGGTAGTTTTGTCTGCTTCTATTTTCCTTCTATTTTTTGAGTTGTTTATGACTGAACTGGTAGGCTTGGTTCTTGACAAAATCGTTAATTGATTCTTTGAGAAACGATGGTTACCCCGGGATTTAAGAAGAAGCTTAAAAATCATTTCATGCGTATATGTGTTTCCTTTTGTTTAATTATATTGAGAGTATTGTTCTGTCCATTTTCGGGCAGAAGCTAAAGTGTTTGGGAACATGTTTTTGTCTTTGTAGATTGAATCACATTGACCTCTAGCTGTTTGCAACATCCATGTTAATATGTTGATGTTGCAATCTGAGATTTTGCTTCCTTCCTTTCTTGTCTTCATGATTTTGGTGTTGGAGACTCTATCCTTCTCCTTCGATTTTAGAAATCTGCAACAACAGAAACACTAAATTTAGGTGTAATATCGTCCAAACAAAATGTACACAAATGGTTGAATAGTTAGACATCAAAAGCAATATCTGAAGCTCTTATATGTTCTTATTTTCCAGGGTTGTTTAGCTATATGTTCTTATTTCTCTAGCTTCTTGATGGTAGCTTTCTCTTCTTTTGTCTTTTTTTTTCTATATTTGAATGTTTTGCGACTGAATTGGTAGGCTTTGTTCTTGACCTATCAAAGCAAAATAGTTAACCAATTCTTCGAGAAATGATGGTTATCCAGGTATTTTAAGAAGGAGCTTCAAAATCATTTGATGAGTATATATGTTTTCCTTTTATTTAATTATATTAAAAGTATTGTTCTGTCCATTTTTGGACAGAAGCTAAAGTGTTTGGGAACATGTTTTTGTCTTTGTAGATTGAATCAGAGTGCCCTCTAGCTGTTTGAAATATCCATGTTAATCTGTTGCTGTTGCAATCTGAGATTTTGCTTCCTTTATTGTCTTCAACTAATGAAATTTGCGTGATATTCACTATTTTGTATGTTCGTACGCCGTCTTCAATGATGTCACTGTCTTCTTGTCACATTACTGGTGGAAGTACTAAGCCACTGACACAGTTACCATACTTTAACAATTATCTTCTTTTTGCTCTTTGATGTTAAGGTACTTTAAGGTCATTTACCAAACGTCAAAGTCTGTAAGGTAAATTCGCAAGGCGGAGAAATCATTATAGAGAAAGAACCTTTCGTTGACATGTTAATACAAAAGAAACAAGAAATGTCAGCTGAAGATATTTTCGAGCTGAGCTTTGTAGAAACCAACTCTGAAGTCCACTCCTCAAAGGAGATAACTGAAGTAGAATTTATAAAACACGAATCACCACTGTATCTACACATCTATGGGGTAAGAAAGAATGAATATGGAGAATTTATTTTGTTCCCTTTTAATGCTTATGTATCATGGAGATTAGGTGTATGTCGATTTAGTTTAACCTTTCCTATCTGATGAACCATAACTAAAGTGATCAGTTGAGAATTCACAATCTCATCGATATCTCTCCTACAAAGGATGCAGACTCAAGTGTTGTGCATGGAATAAAAAAATTAGAGGTGAAAACTGCTTTTGAGTTAACTGATGACATTAGCGAAGTAGATGCATTGCTTGATTTGCAATCCAATTAATCCGATTACTTCCGACGCGAATCATTTGTTTCTGAGTACAACGCGGATGATACGCGTAGAAAGCCTTATCACTTCCATGGATGGCTAGTAAGGTAAAGTTTTGGATAGAAAATTTATTGGATCTCTTTTTGCTCAGTATGGTAATCATTTGAAAGTCTTAGATACAATTTACAAATATCTTAGGAGACTTTGAATATATGCTTTGATCTCGATTTATGATGTTTCATTGTAAACAATTCGGTTGATGATCGGTAGAGTATTAGACGTAGCTTAAATACATCTTTGTCATTTTTTTCATTATGTTTCTGCCATGATCGACATCTGCTTCTTTTTATTGTTCGTGCAACAAGGCTCTCGGCTAGAGGAAGATTATGAAGAGATCATTTGTTCCCGAGTACAACGCGGATGATACGCGCAGAAAGCGATTCAGGGTTAGAGCATGAATACTACTACAACCTTATCTCGCTTTTTCGAGTCTTATTCAAGTGAAGGTTATGTTTATACTTTGTTTATGATCAGAACTAAAAAGCAATAGCATTAGTGTTGTTCATTAGCTTCGGGTTCAGAACTTGAAAGGTATGACGAGAGAAAGAGCTTTTGGTTTCTGGCTTTGTTTTGTATGGATTTAGATGTCCTTGATCTCCTTAGTGATGGTGTCAACAAAGGTATTTAAATTTGTGTTGTGATTTATAGAAAATTACTCTATTAGATTTAATTATCAAATGATTTTTGCATTACTTATAATCATATGTATAATTAATGCACAATGTTATATAATTTAAAATACTATATTACAATTTTTATATTATTATATGATGATTTAAATTTAGAAAATGATTTAATTTTTAAGGAAAATGAGAAGTGTTATAAAATGGAAATGTCCTTCTGTCTCAAATTGTATAGTCTATTTCTGTAGAATTAAATTTATGTGTCATATTATAAATATTGGATCGTAATCTCACATGAAATCGACGGTGTTTTATACAATTTTTATATATGAGAAATGTGTTAAAATTTGTAAATACCACAAATATGTTTACTGAAATTCTACGTTCTAACTATTTTCTCATTCAAAATCTAAAGATATTCAAACAACCCTTTCTTCTTTTGTAGTAAGCTTCTTATTCTTCTTCATTGGTTAAAGATCCCGCATTAGATTGAAACATGAAGCGGCATAGGCATCTTCACTCATTGAGAATCGTAATGTTTAATATTCATAATAACTAATATAATTTTAAAAAATATATATTTTACCGAATTATTAAATGATTATACAATAATAAACTTTACATATATCATCCTGATTTCAAAAGAAAATCTTATACGTTAATATATTATTCTTTATAAAGATGTATAGATAAGACAAATTAAAGATTCTATCATTATAAATCCAATATTGATTATAGATTAATTTAAACATTGAAAAAAAATAAAAATAAATTTAAATAATCATTCATTACATTATATAAAGTTATATTATTCTATTATTTTAAAATTAAATAGATTAAAAATATTCAAATAAAATCAAAACTTCAAAAAAAAATTCGTGCAAATCGATTGAAGAGACTTCGGTTGAGAACAAAATTGATTAGCTCATTAATAGATTCTTTTCTTTGTCTTTTTCATTTCTACGATCAATTAACATTTTTTACGAAGAAGACATAAGTGAATAAGGCTATCTGGATATCTATATTTTTGCAATAAGTGATCATTGGGATATTACGATACTTTGTGAAGTTGTGACGAAATTCTATATTTGGAGAATAAACTTGATTCTTTAAGTAAAAGGGTCTCAATTCATCTTTCATATGTTAGCTCCCTACTTTAGCTTCATCGAATATTTTTATTTTTTTACATTTCTATTTTTTATTAAGTTTAACCATAAATATCTCACACAAATATGTGACTACATATAAGTGGAGGAAACTGAATCACAATAAATAACATATATCTAACACTAGACACCGATTAATTAAACTTCGAAAAATATTTGAAATGCACTATAATCATCAGTTTTAATTACATCAATTTATATTCATTCATTATTCTAGAATTAAGTCAATTATCATATGCAAATAAAATCAAAATTGATTCACGACAAATGAAGCATTCCATAACCCTAACATATCTTTTTTATATCACAATAATCAAGTGTGTGGGTAGTCGCGAGAGGAGGTGTTGGTTCGGCCCTTTGTGGTGCAGACCCTGACCACTCGCTGATGTTCTTCCAAGGCTAGGAAAATGAGAGGAGATGAATAATGTTGGGATTGTTATTTACATGCCTATGTTCAATAACTGGAAATAAGTCCATTGGAGTTGATTTAATTAGAAAATGAACCTTTAGATTTAATTTTCATCTATAAACATTATTCCTTTCAATCATGATTTGACTAATATCTTATATTATTATCAATTGCAATTGGAATACTAATAACAAGTTAGAAAAGAAGCGACTGGAGAAACTTGATAAGAAGCTAGCGAAGAGTGTCGAAAAGAAGAGAAAGAGAGAAGCTAGCTTCATCTACCATGCGATTTGTTTCTTTGTCTCGAGTATTCACTTTTTTTACTTCTATCACATAACAAAAACCTTAACATGAGATATGATAATGGTTGTAGCAAGAACTTACAATGTAGGATTCAAGAAAATCTAAAGAGGAAGTGAATGAAATAAGAACTTTTGTGGATTAAAAAAGGAATAAAGGAAAAGCGGCAATTTTAGAACCCATTTGATGAACATATATAATCATAATGAGACTCCGAGATCCTCTTTATTATTCTCTTAATTAATATTTTGTATTATTATGTTCTTCATGTTATTTTGTTTAATGAAATAAATAAACAAATTCCTAAGGCGAAGAAATTGTGATTATTCAATAAGTTCTACAGAGTCAAATCATTACACTCATCTGATGATGTGTTAGTTTGGATACTAATTTTATGTATAAATTATTCAAATGTATAAATTATCCAAAACATACAATAACTTTCTCCGAACAAAATACATTTGAAAATTTCAAATATATTATGAACAAATCTCAATGTTAGTTTATATTACATTATATAAATCTATTGTTTAAACTTTTACATTGAAAATAATAATAATGTGTTTGTATTGGCCAGATATCAAATGTCATGAAAATGTTTAAATTAATAATATTATGTACAACATTTTTAAAAAAATACACTTTTATTATTATAAACCGCAACGCGCGGGTATTAATATGGTGTTACTGAGTTTAGTTTAGTATCATTTTAATTACGGTTTTTGGCTTTTATGGAGTTATTATGATTGTGTTTTAAACGTTACTTTTGTGTATTTCTTATTCTTGATCCATGTTGTTTTTTAATACATTAGGCTTTGCGAAATTATTCAATTCATGAAATAATATATAAGATAGAAAATTTTTATTTGATTATGAAGAAAATATGCAGTTATAAATTTAAACTTGTCTAGTTTACGAAATTATTCAGTTCATTAAATTGATCAGAAATTTTGATTACCAAATGAGGGACATTGAGAACTTGAGAACAAATGGATTAAATAAATGGATTGATCATTTATTGAAATATTGGATCCCTGGTGATTTTGAAGTCCAGCATGAAGATATCTTCAATTTGTCTGTATTCGTCTGCAGTCTGCAAATGTTGGCTCCTTCTTCCTGTTGTAGAGACCATTGTGCTGTACACGTTAAACTTATGGCTTTTGTTGTAACAAAATTAATATTTTTTTTTAAAGAAAAGCAAAAACAAAATCACTTTCAATTGTAGCTGCACCAGAAGAGAAAAACTCTCAATTTTAATATATAGATCAAAAGAGAAACAAAACATACATTTTAATGGGATTTGTTTTCTCTCATAACATACGTGTAAAACTCTTACATATATATTATCATGAATCACGCGCTTCACACTGATAATAATATATAATTTAGTGTTTATATGGGTGGTCTTCAAGTGACAATGGATTGTTCGAGGATCTCTAGATGTTATCGGAGTAAAGGATCGTCAACAAGGGTGTTCTTGTACTTTGTAGATTCTTGTTCAAGGTTTGTATCATTTTATGATGCCATATGAATCGTTACAAACATGTGAAGTGTATGGCTAACCCAATAACGAAAGTTTCGTAAGGGGATTTGAGCAGGCTACCCTAAGACAAAAGATTTTATTTGAAAAGAGATTCGATTCGGAAATCTTATATGTCTAAGGTTCAATATTTAAATAATTTTAGAGGTTTTCCCTATCTTTGTCCGTGTCAACAAACAATTCAAACTGTCTCGACCTTTTTAGAACAGATCCTGATAAAAAAACAATGATTTTATAATTTTTTATATATTTTGAACTATATTGAATTGCAAGTAAATGTAACAAAAAATTAAAACAACCGAGATAATTGCAATATCATTGCATCCAAATAATTTTGTTTCACATATCACGAGTTTCCGCGAACAAAAGAAGAAGTATAATTTTTATTTCAATTGTAGCCATCAAATTGTTTCATGATTGAATTGCGAATTGTATAGCCTCATAATTTTTATTGCGTAAAATTCTCTCATTATTTCTAATAAATGATATGTGTTTAGTTCAATCATATAAAATCCACCAAGATCAAGTTGTTGGAAAAGTCTATCTCCTCATAGAAAACCGAGGATTTGTTAGTGTTCGGCGGAATATCAGATATATCCTTGTAGGGCTAAAACGCTTCAAAAATACCCTTCCCTAAAATAATTATTTAATCGGAAAAAAAAACTGAAACTGGAGAAAATTTATCCTTAATTTTCGAACGTGGGAAAAACCGCATTCTGGGAGAGTAAAAGCCAAACCCGCATTCTGGGAGAGTAAAAGTAAAGAAAGAACAAGTGATTTCGAACTTGAGAGGGATCGATTCGAAGTTGGCAAGAAGGAAATGGCTAGAATCAGCAGCGGTGGAGAAGAGAGCACGAGTCAATCTTCAATGGCGTCAATAAGAGTAAGTAGATCGATTTCTAGGGTTTTGGAGGATGTCGAGTCCCAAAATGGTGTGAGTGTCAATGAGTCGGTTGAGTCTCAGTGACACTTCTTTGACTGCTTTGATCAAGCTTTTATGGCGATCAGATATCACAACGACATCACGTCCGTCCGGTACCACCTGTTGCAATCTTGACATAAACCACGTCCATGATTCGTCCTTCTCTCTGTCGATTATTCCCCATGCAAGAGGATATTGGTGATGTTCACCATCTTGCGCGGTCGCCACAATCAATGCTCCCTTGTACACTCCTGTCAGAAATGTCGCATCCACG
>CM071864.1:17751779-17800229 GCA_036759665.1 Gynandropsis gynandra | reverse complement strand
TTTAACCCCTTGCGCCCCCCTTCCCCGTCCGCCCCTTGGCCCCCTGCGACCCTTTGCCCCTTTCCGCCCCTTTACCGTTGGACCCCTGCGACGACCTTTGATCCCTTTGACCCCTCGATGAGACTCTGTGACCCAGTGCGACCGTACGACTCTGTGACCCACTCTGTCACCTTTGACATTGCAATAGACCCAAGAGAAACACGAAAAACTCACTATACATACCTGGTTTTTCTGCGGAACGTGCTTAATTGCAAGCTTCTTTGTTGACAACAAAGGATTTCAACCTATTGGCAGCGAATCTGATGCCGATTGCAAGCTATTCTCGCCAAATCTGTTGTGGTGTGGGGGAACAGTAATTTTCGCGCGAGAATTAGAGGTGCTCTAGAGGAGAGAGAAAAAATGTCGTCAAGGGTAACATGGGATTATCAATATTTTAAGGGTAGATTTGAAGTTGAAACGTTTTTTTTCAGCCAAAGGTATTTTTGAAGCACTTTAGCCCTACATAGGCATTTTTGATAATCCCCCTTTTTTGTCGTAGTAGGTATACCTTAAATTTTCGTCTACTTACATGTATTGATACCTTTTTGAACTTGAAGTGCTCCATTTAAATCTCAAGTTTGATATCCATCTTCATAAGATATAAATAATTAATAAAATTTTATGGTAATTATGACGTATAAAAATAATATTTATTGTTCAAAATATTTATACAACGGTTGTTATTTTTGTCATGTAATTATTTTCGTTATTTCTAAAATTACTTTATTTTTCAAATATTTTACGATTTTTTGAAATTTAATTATATCTAAAATTATTTTTTGAAATTTAAATTTCTATTTTATTATCAAAAGTTTTAATAATTTCTATAAATTTATATTTTAAACTAGGGCTCGACAAAATATCCAAAATATTGTATTCGATCGTATTCGATCTAAATTCGAAATGAATATTAAAAAATCTAAGGGATCAAATAAAAATACAATAATAAAACTTATATATTTGAATAATACAAATAAAAATATAAATATTAAGTTCAATTATCCTAACTATTCGTATCTTTAACTACTAAATAGATAATTTATTAAATATATTGATAAATTTATAACAAATTTAATTTTAAAGGACAAATAATAAAATTTTAACCTAATAATATTTCTAAAAATATAACTATATAAAAAAATCTATAACAAATATATTATATAAACTAATTTTAAATAAAAAAATTTAAACATAACCCCTCTTTATTTTTCTTCTCTCCCTTTCTCTTCACTCTTTCTCTTCTCTTTCATGGATCTACACTTATACACCGTCACCGACGTCGTCTGCCCGTTCACGCGCATGCCCATTCTCATGTCTACCTGTCTCCCACATTTTATTTTGCTCCAACCCGCTCGTTCGCTTCCACCGCCCAGTTGTCCGTCACTTGTTCCGTGCATCCGTCCATATATTATTATCTACGGATATATGTCAAATATTTGAATTTTTACGAATATCCGAATTCACAAATCTGAATTTACGAATAAGAATAACAATTTCAATATTTGTCGAGTGTAAATACAAATTATGAAATATTTGCAAATATCCTCTATTTACCAACATCAATTTGAAAAATATTAATTGATTTTTTTTATTTTTGTACTACGAAAATAATAATATAAGTTGAGTTACTAATAGACTACATGCTTCTGCAGCTTTTACTTTTACTGTTAGATCTTGGATTCTTTTTCTCCTTTTTCTTGTATCTCTTTTATTTCATGTTCAATAGGTGATATAGCAAGGATATCCTCCTAGGGCATCCTTGTTTCATGTGTACCCTCGAAAGTCTAAGGATTAAAATGGAGAAAAGACAAATGTATTCTTATTTTTTACAGGTGAAAACACATATGATTGGTAAAATTTTCAAATTAAAACCTATTTCAAAATCGAGAGCAATGGACGAGAGACAATTACGAAGTTGAGAGCAAAGGTCAAATTTAAAGTGATGAAGAAGAAAATTTTGAAGTTAACAGAAATAAAATTTTGAAGAGATTAAGAAAGAAAGAAATGGCAATGATCATTACTGAAGAAGAGAGCACGAGTCTATCTTCATTGGCGTATGTGAGTGGATAGGCTTGTAGGGTTTTACATTTCATATGAAATTTAGGTTGTTGAAAGCGAAAATTTTTGTTGATTTCAAATGGATGTGAGTCTCATTGACTCACTTGAGTCGAAGTTGGTCATGAGTCTCAACGAGTTGCTTGAGTCAAAGAGGGTCACGAGACTCAATGAGTCCCTTGAGTCGAAGAGGGTCAAGAGTCTCAGTGAGTCACAAAGGTCAATCCCAATGGTCACAAAGGCGGTCATAAAGGTTATAAAAGTCGATTACAAAGGTCACAATGGTCGCAAAGGTCACAAATTTCGGACACAATGGTCACGGCGTTCGCAAAGATCAGTTACAATGGTAACAATTGTCACAAAGGTTGGTCACAATGGTCATAATGGCCGGTCAGTCAAAATGGTCACAAAGGTAACAAAGGTTTGTCACAATGGTCACAATGGCCGATCACAATAATAATAACATAATACTTGTGTATGACCTTGGTTTAATTTTTAATACTTAACAATAATAATAAAATAATAATAAATCCATAGTAATAATAACAACAACAAGTTCAAGAGAATGAATAACGAAACACATGTTTCATAACAAAACAATAATTACTTGGAATCAATAATTGTTGTTGGTAGACCCTGTTGGGGGGGAGAAACCGAAGCTTAATTGTTCCTCCATTGAAGACATGTTTGAATGTGAGGTAACATTCTTTATTTTGTCAATTTTCATGACAAAAGGTTCTCTAACCTCCCCTAATGCACGGACCACCACGACTCAAGGGCCACAAATCTGAGGACCATGCCATTCCTTTATTGTTCTTCAACATTATCATACACTTATATCGATAAGACCGTTCAACCTGACAAACCGTATTAGAAGGTTCTACAACATCACCTAAGTTACATCATTTCACATAATTAAAAATCGAATGAAGAACCAAAGTGATATATGATGAATCATTTTGTAGTCACTTACCATTTCATCTACGACAATATTAGAATGCACGGGAGTTATCGTGAAATAGGTCTGATGAGAAGAATATGACATTGCTTCTACATTTAATGATGATAATAATGACTTTTGAAAATTACACATTTTGTTTCCAAAGCTAGTGACGTTAAAAACTATGTCATCTTCGTGATGAAAACCTACAAAATCACCAATTCAAAAAACCATGGTCCTTTTGTGAATCTAGAGCCGTCAAACTTGACTTCCCACATTTGGTTAAACACATCCGATTTAAGAGTTGTCGTGTTGTTGTTCCTCATCTTCCCTTCGATATGCTCATCGAAGAACTACCATGAAATATCCTACAACAAAAAGCAAAAGAAAAAAATTCATAACTCTACATTCTCTCAGTTAGAGAGAGACAGAGACAGATAGAGGAGATTACAATGTAGTGGTCGAGATAGCCATGAAGAATCACTTGGACAAAATGTGGGAAATGTGAGGCTTGAGACATTTTCGATTGAAATTTTTCCAAATATTTTTTTAGAAATACAGATGAAGATGGGAATGAAGAGAGTTAGAGGGACAGATGGATAGATGATGATGGGAGTTAGAGAGAAAGTGTGTCGTATTCGAAAAACAGAAAGCTTAAAATTCGAAATGATAGGAGTTTGACATCAAAATGACAAAACGATACAAAGTGTTGTTCTGTACAACTTGTGAGCAACTTTGAACACACGCTATTATATTTTTGAAATGTTGGGGAAAAGTTCGGGGGAATAGCGTGTCACACATGTTCTAGAAAACCGTAAAAATGTCAGAAAGGTCACAAATTACGTTGGAAGCTTAAATTGTACTTTCGATACATTTAGAAACTTAAATCATGTTAATTCAGATACTTTACAACGTCAAAAAATAGTTTAAATGTATTTTTATCAATGTGACACAAGAAGTGTAGAACAGATAAATGTGTTTCAAAAGTGATAGTAGTGTTTTTAGAATGGGATGAATTTGAGAAAATTTCAAAATAATACATTTAAAATTTCGTCAAATTTCGACATTATTAATATTATTTTCTATATTGATTCTGAATTAAACACCTAAATTTAAAAAATTGAAAATAAAATTTCTAAGAGACATGCATGGGTCGCATGGGTCGAAAGGTCACAAAGGTTACAATATTCCTTTTGCGTCAATGAGGAAAAATAGATGGGAACTTGATAAATTGAAAGATTTATAAGGATGAAAGGACGTAAACCATGCAAAATAAGATATTTTCAACATTTAAATATGCATCATTCGAATTTATGCAAATTAATCGTCGCACGTGGGTCATATTAGGTCGCATGAGTCGGATGAGTTCCTGTAGTATTGGGTCACATGAGAAGATTGCTTCAGATGTCGTGGCATTCTCATTTCTCACCTCATAGTCATCACTTAGTCTGTTCAATTCAATAACCTCATACTTGGATACTTGTCCAAACTGTTCATGTAACGTTTTTTCAACACACGGTGTTGACTTTTGAGAATCATCACTAGTAGCTGCTTCCAACCTATACCTATTGAATCATTCCACTATCTTTCTTGAACAAATATCTAAAAGTGCTAGCATCAAAAACGTTCTTAGAGTCTTCACGTGGAATTTATTGACTTGGCCTATTCGTGGTTAATAAGTTGTACCTTTCACCCTTAAATTTGCATCTTGTGCACGTAACGGGATCAAATTCCTCTTTCTACAAATACATTGCAACACTAAAATACCTCTATAAAGGTCACAACAGTCACAAACGTCATGGAGGTCAGAATTGTCACAAAGGTCAAAAAAGTCACAAAAGGCCATATTTATACTTGGCTTTCAAATCATTAAATAGCTCTTCAAATTCGTTCATCGTGTATGCTGCTGAACATTTGAAGAACGTTTCTGCCACAGTTTCACCCTTTGAACTCTTTTTACCTTGGCCTTTATTGACTAGTTCTTTATTGATGAGGGCATTACAATGACCTACGACCCTAAAGAAGGAGAGGAGCGCGACAAGGATGAGCTGAGCATGGATCACGACAAGGACGAGCCTAGTATAGGCGAGATAAGCACGGGAGCGGATGGAGAGCGAGGAGAATATGGATCACACATTGCCATGCCGGTGGTCCATGACAAGCCACTCACGAGACCCCGAGCAAAGAGCCTCCGTACAAGAATCAATGCGTACGTGGCTCAAGTGCTTTTCAACCACCGTCAGGAGTTCAACAACGAAGAGGGGGACACAAGCAACAACTTTCCAAAAACCAAGACCCTCTTCGTCATCAATGAAGTCGAGGAACTCCACCAAATTGTGTCATGAACAAGGGCAACAACTTGCCATATCTTGGTCGGCGCCCAACTTGCCTTAACCGGACATAGCCGTTTGAAATTCAAATTTCAAACCCAACGGCTCTTGCCTTTTCCACCAAGATCCATTTTGCCTTTCTTAGCCTTGTCCGAATTAAGGCCCAACGGCCATATTGTATTTTTCCCTTTCTTGTTCTTTCTCGGTCATTATTTAAAACCGAGCCTTGTTTTGTTGGAGAATAATCTTGATTCGAATAAAAATTTCTAAGTTCTTTTTCAATTCTTGCGAGTTTTCGCCACCTTAGTTCGTCTTGTGCTCCGGGAGTCCAAGACGACCGAGAGACTGTATCGAAGGGCACGTCCATAACCTTCGTGGTGTCCTACGATCCACCCGTCCATCCATCACTTGAAGGATCGAGCGAGCGCCCCTCTTGGCCTGTTCCCCTTCGTCCACCTTCCCTACCACCGAGTCTTGGCTAGAGATTAGGCCTTCTACCAACTCAACCCATTCCATTCTTGCGGCTTAAGTCACGGAGCTTGTATCATTTACCCTTGGACCCCTGCGATGACCTGTGATCCCTTTGACCCCTCGATGAGACTCTGTGACCTAGTGCGACCGTACGACTCTGTGACCCAGTCACTAATTGCGATTATTTGACATTGCAATAAATATGACTCGTTTATAGTGTGCAGTATTCATAAAAGAAAACTTAAAAAAAAAGAGAATCATGACCGAAACCGGAGACGTTCCAAACAACACCCTCGCCGAGATACTCCAAACCATGCGAGACATGAACATCTTCGATTGCTACGAATATTCGGAACGTAGGAAGGTACAATACGCGGCCGCACAGTTTATGGACAACACATTGGTATGGTGGGATCGCGAAGTTGCTGAACGACACAGAGCACAATACGACCAAATCGCGATATGGAGAGAACTAAAGTATCTAATGCGTAAAAGGTATGTCCCTAACCATTTCCATAGGGACTTACAACAACAGTACCGTAAGTTGGTGCAGGGTCCGAAGAGCGTAGAGGACTACTACAACGAGTTCGAGCATATACGACATCGCTTGGAGCTCAACGAATCCGCGGAGACCACAATGGCACACTTCATTGGTGGACTTCAAGAACGGATGGCAAGAAAATTGAAACGGCAACCGTACCAAGACATGCACGACTTGCTACACCTTGCCGTCGAGATTGAGCAACAAATAAAATCCAAGCAAGCCTCAAACAGTAGGCCTCACCCAACCACACGGTGGAATCCACCACCAAAGCCAACCGAGAGGCCTCGCACGGAACAACAAGGGCTTGACCCGCGTTCTAAAGGCAAAGCGCCCGAAACCTCCCGGGCCACGAGATCCGACGGTAAAACTTCTAACTCCATGAATTCGATTAGAACTCGTGACATCATTTGCTTTAAGTGTCAAGGTAGGGGACATATGGCACGAGATTCCATTAGCCCCCGAATCATGATAATCACCGAGAGTGGTGAGTACGAATCCATGGACGAGGCAGAAGAGGAGGAACTCCGAGACGAGAAGATCGAGTACGGAGATGCAGGAGAGCTTTTGGTCACTCGAAGGGTGCTTAGCGCTCAAATAGAGCCCGAGGAAACCGCCCAACGCGAGACCATCTTTCATACACGGTGTACCGTGAATGGCAAGGTATGTGGTCTTATAATCGATAGCGGTTCTTGCACTAACGTTGCTAGCGATTACATGGTGAAAAAACTAGGACTCGAGACCCCCGACGGAGGTCCAGAGATTGCTCGAACGATTCCACGATCTATTTCCCGAGGAGATACCTGCGGGATTACCACCAATACGAGGCATCGAACATCAGATCGATCTCGTCCCCGGCGCGCCTCTACCAAACCGACCCGCCTACCGAATGCATCCCGAGGAGACCAAGGAGCTTCAAAAGCAAGCGCAAGACCTTATGAGCAAGGGATACATCCAGGAGAGCCTGAGCCCGTGCGCGGTACCGGTTTTATTGGTGCCAAAGAAGGACGGGACGTGGAGGATGTGCGTGGACTGCCGGGCCATCAACAACATCACCATCAAGTACCGACATCCAATTCCCCGCCTCGACGATATGTTGGACGAGTTAAGCGGAGCCACCATCTTCTCCAAAGTCGACCTCAAGAGCGGCTATCACCAAGTCCGCATGCGGGAAGGAGATGAGTGGAAGACGGCCTTCAAGACAAAGCAAGGCCTATATGAATGGCTCGTGATGCCGTTCGGACTCACCAACGCCCCCCGCACGTTCATGCGGCTCATGAACCAGGTCTTAAGGGCCTACATCGGTAAATTCGTCGTAGTTTACTTCGATGATATTTTAATTTACAGTAAAAGTTTAAATGATCATATTGTGCATCTTGAGCAAGTGCTAGAGACCCTCGGAAAGGAAAAGTTCTATGCGAACCTCAAGAAGTGCTCATTTTGCACTAATGAGATTGTTTTCCTAGGCTTCGTTGTAAGTGCGCAGGGTTTGCGAGTAGATGAGGAGAAAATCAAGGCCATACAAGAATGGCCGACGCCGACGAGCGTTACGCACGTAAGGAGTTTCCACGGCCTAGCAAGTTTCTATCGGAGGTTCGTAAGGGACTTCAGCATGCTAGCCGCCCCTCTCACCGCAATAATCAAGAAGGACGCACCGTTCGAGTGGGGGCCAGCTCAAGACAAGGCGTTCGCAGCGCTCAAGGATAGACTAACGCATGCACCGGTTCTCGTTCTTCCGAACTTCGACAAAATGTTCGAGATCGAATGCGACGCGTCCGGCGTTGGAATTGGAGCTGTGCTCATTCAAGAAAAGAGGCTCGTGGCCTACTTCAGCGAGAAACTAAGCGGAGCAACGCTCAACTACCCGACGTACGACAAGGAACTCTATGCGCTAGTCCGCGCCTTGGAGACGTGGCAGCACTACCTATTGGCGAAGGAGTTCGTCATACATTCGGATCATGAGATGCTCAAGCATCTCAAACAGCAAACTACGCTCAAGCGAAGACACGCAAAGTGGCTGGGGGTTCCCAAAATCTTTTCCTAGCAAGGACAACATCGTGGCCGATGCACTTTCACGGAGCCATGCGCTAATTACCATAGTGGAGGCCAAGGCGATGGAATTCGAGCACCTCAAAGGGCTGTACAAGGAGGATCCCGACTTCAAGGAGACCTACGCCGAATGCAAGAGTGGGACGCGCGAACCCTTCTACCAACACGAAGGCTATCTATTCCGCGAACGAAGGCTATGCATACCGCAGAGCTCCATGCGTGACCTTTTGTTGCAGGAAGCACACGGAGGAGCACTTATGGGACACTTCGACGTGGACAAAATGCTCGCCATCATCAAGGAGCACTTCTATTGGCCGCACCTCAAGCGCGACGTAGAACGGCTTTGTGCATGATGTATCACGTGTCACAAGGCCAAATCTCGCTCTCACCCCCACGGTTTGTATGCTCCTCTAACGATTCCATTTCATCCGTGGACTGCATTTCTATGGACTTTGTTCTCGGTCTACCCAAGATCAAGAACAAAGACTCGATCTTTGTTGTTTTCGACAGGTTTTCCAAGATGGCGCACTTCATACCGTGCGCAAAGGCAAATGACGCGACGCACGTAGCTGACCTCTTCTTCAAGGAGGTGGTACGTCTACACGGGATTCCAAGGTCAATCGTGTCCGATCGGGACACGAGGTTTGTGAGCTATTTCTGGAAGACGCTCTGGCGCCGCACCCGAGCGGGTCACTTACCCAGCCCACGCGGGTCGCGTCCGTCACCTGCAACTCCAAATAAGTTAATTTGACTTCAAACAAATGGGAGTTTGTTGAGGACTTATACAATAAGGAAAATGACTTTATAGAAGAGGAATAAGTGATATTTTGCTGGAGAAAGTAATGGAAACGTCACCAACTTATTCAAGAATGGAAACTCATGAAAAGACAACTATCGGTGGCTGCTGCAACATAAGGAAGAACTGAACAGCCAAAAGGGAAGGAGGGGAGAAAAGGAAATAAAAGGAGAAGGAAAAAAGAAGAGAGGAGTGAGAGGTCGAGCTCATTCACTCGGTTTTCAGTTCTTGATCGAGAGAGAGTAGAGAGGAGGGGAAGGTTCTTGCGAAGGAGACCTACAAGGAGCATTGGAGATCAACCCCTGATGAGGGCATTACAATGACCTACGACCATAAAGAAGGAGAGGAGCGCGACAAGGATGAGCCGAGCATGGATCACGACGAGGACGAGCCTAGTATAGGCGAGACAAGCAAGCACGGGGATGGAGAGCTAGGAGAAGATGGATCACACATTGCCATGCCGGTGGTCCATGACAAGCCACTCACGAGATCCCAAGCAAAGAGCCTCCGTACAAGAATCAATGCGTACGTGGCTCAAGTGCTTTTCAACCACCGTCAGGAGTTCAACAACGAAGGGGGGGGGACACAAGCAGCAACTTTCCAAAAACCAAGACCCTCTTCGTCATCAATGAATACAAGGAACTCCACCAAATGGTGTCATGAACAAAGGCAACAACTTGCCATATCTTGGCCGGCGCCCAATTTGCCTTAACCGGACATAGCCGTTTGAAATTCAAATTTCAAACCCAACGGCTCTTGCCTTTTCCACCAAGATCCATTTTGCCTTTCTTAGCCTTGTCCGAATTAAGGCCCAACGGCCATATTGTATTTTTCCCTTTCTTGTTCTTTCTCGGTCATTATTTAAAACCGAGCCTTGTGTTTGTTGGAGAACAATCTTGATTCGAATAAAAATTTCTAAGTCTTTTTCAATTCTTGCGAGTTTTCGCCACCTTAGTTCCTCTTGTACTCCGGGAGTCCAAGACGAACGTGAGACTGTATCGAAGGTCACGTCCATAACCTTCGTGGTGTCCTACGATCCACTCGCCTACCACCGAGTCTTGGCTAGAGAGTGCCCTTAGGCCTTCTACCAACTCAACCCATTCCATTCTTGCGGCTTAAGTTACGGAGCTTGTATCATTTATGTTTTAGAATATATGTCGCACACAAACTATGATCAGCGTCGTTGTACTCTTGTTTGATTGCTTTTATCAAGCTTTTATACTCATCAAATATCAGAATGACATCATGTCCATCTAGTATCACCTCTTTCAACCTTAATATAAACCACATCCATGATTTGTTATTCTATATGTTGACTATTGCTCAAGCTAGAGGATATTGTTGATGTTAACCATCTTGCGTACTTGCCATACTCAATTCTCCCTTGTACATTCATAATAGAAATATTGCATCCAAAACAAATACTTTATGCATGTATTTTCATTCTTTTATAACATATCTAAAAAAAGCTTCAAGTGAACCCTTCCTTACAAATGCCTATACATCCTCAATGCTATCAAACTCTTACCCAATTTTAAGTTGAAATCAATCTTCAAACTCGAAGACTGAATTTAGATTGTTTAGCTTCTAATAAAAACTACCATTACCAAGTTATTCTCACCATCACCATCACCATCACCATCCTTATGCTCTGTTGGGACATCAGTATCACCTTCATTACTGCCACAAACAATAACCTCATAAGTGACTATATTCATGGCACAACCACGATCTTCACTTAACCCCTTGGTGTGTTCAGTATACAACTTATCCGAATAAAAATATTTACCATTTCTTTCGGATTACTCCCAACTCTACGTTGTTATTTGAACCTATAATAACACAGTTCTCATAATCTACAACACCTTCACCATCACCTCGTCTATCATTGCTTCGAAAAGCAAGAATTAGAGGTTCAACTTCCCTCTCAATTTTCATTTACACTTCACACTTGTCGATTCTATCTCCGCATAAAGCAGATGTCGAATTCCTTATATTCAATCGAACAAATAATAAATAAGATGTTTGTCATTCTTGATATATGTTAGCTTCCTATTTTTACAAGTATTGGACAAAAAGTTTAAAATTCAACTTCTTTGTATTTTTCTCACAATTGTCTCTTCACATAACTCCTTAATTAGTTGTCGGTATGTCAGATTCATTGGAGGACAACAGAAAAATACTTTTTGGTTTTTCTTAACTCTTCCAACCCATTCAAATTATCCATTTATGTTTTTTCTTATATACCATCATATACAAAATAAGTCATTAATATTTTCTCATCCACTAAATCCATCACACCTATAAGAAAACATAAAAATGTGTAAATTTTGTGACCCACTGAGACCACGTGTTTTAATATGACTGTGTGACCTAGTGCGACCCTGCGACTCGATAAGACTTTGTGATCCAGTGCCACTCTGTGACCCACTATGACCATGTGTTTCAATATGACTTTGTGATCTCGTGCAACCGTACGACTCGGAGAGAATATGTGACCCACTGCGACCATGTGTTTCTATATGGCTCTTGGACCTAGTGTGACCGTGCGACTCGATGAGACTTTGTGACCCAGTGCCATTGTGTGACCAAATGCGACCATGTGACTCGCTACGATCATTTCACTCACTGTATTTCACTAAGTGACTCGTTTTGACTACAATACTATAAGACTCGTTTGGACAAAGGTAGAATTGAATCTATACATATTACTCATTTCGAACTTATTTGTTGACAACAAACGATTTAAACCTATTTGTGGCGAATCTGATCCCGATTTGAAGCTACTCGCGGACAATCTAATGTGGGAGAAGCAAAATTTCTGCGTAAGAGGAGAGAGGAAAATGGAGGTATTTTGGAGGAGAAAGAAAATTGTCGATTGAAGGACAAAAGCAATATTGGGTTATAATTATTATAATGGCAGAGTTCAAGTTGAGATTATGTTTTAAGGGAAAGATAGGATTGAAATCCTAATAGCAGTTCAAATGTATTTTTGAAATTATCCCCATCAAATTTTGTCTCCATCTATTGTCTTCCTAAGTCGTATCCTTCCATCTCTATCCTCTGTTTATATTAAATTGGATCTAAGACTCGAATGTATTCAAAATTTATTTTTTAGATCTCAATTTCGTTTTTTCTTGAGATCTCCTTTTAGGAAATTAAAACAAAAAAACCGAAAAATGTATAAGTAACATGAGTATCCTTATACAGAATAAACATTTTTAATCTTATGGATATAAATCAGCTACATAGATGAAAAAATACACTAAAAGATGTCCCATCAGCATAAGCGACTATCACGTGAGATCTTTTATATGTTTATTAAGATATGAAAAGCATATGTTGCAACAGTATATCATCATAAATTCGGATCATAGCCGCCTTGGGCTGTAACATAAACTCGTCACTAGATTTCCATTAGTGTCGCGATGGAAGTATGAGAAGATGGCTACTGTGGCAGTTGGGGAAAGAGGTTTTTGGGCTTGCTTGAGCTCTTCACGGTCTTCATCCCATCTTGAATGTTTTCTCTTCCCTCGTTGCTGTTGTGATGTTTTCTCATAAGAAAATGAATCTGATTCAAATCAAACAAAAATCAGGAAATGAGAGGCGGTGAAGGAAAGACACTTAAAGTGTAGGCTAAACCCATGGCAGGATATTTTCTACAACCCTGAACTTACAATTTCTGGCAACATTTTGATCCTTTGACTGATAGGCAGATTGTACCGATCACATGCTCATGAGTAGTAGAAACAATGATTGCATGTTTTGGATAATTTATACATAAAATTAGTAATAAAACGAACACATCATCACATAAAATTATAATGATTTGACTTTGTAGAATTTATTGAATGATCACAATCTCTCCGCCTAAGGAATTGGTTTTATTTATTTTAAGAAGAAAAATAACAACATATGTATAACATGAACAATATAATAACACAGAATATGAAATGGAAGTATAATAAACAGGAACTCAGAGTCTCAGTATGATTATGTATATTCATCAAATGGATTCTAAAATCGGTGCTTCTTGTTTCTTCCTTTTTTTAATCCACAAAAGCTCTTATCTTCACCTTCTTTCTCATTAGTTTTGTTTGAATCCTGCTTTTGTGAGTTCCTGCAACAACCATTCTCACATCTGATGTTAAAGTTTTTGTTATGTGATGGAATTAAGAGACATGACTACTCGAAGCAAAGAAACAAACCTTAGGGTGAATGAAGGTAGCTTATCTCTTTCTCTTGTTTTCAACACTCTTATTTGCCTTCTTATGAAGTTTCTCCAACCAGTTTTTTCTAAATTCTTCTTAATATTCCAAATGAAATTGAGAATTCTATAAGATATTATTTAAACCATGATTGAAAGGAACAATGTTCGTAGATGAAATTGAATCTAAAGGTTCATAATGTAGAAAATGACACCAATATGATAAGAAGACGGTGATACATATATTATTTTCAAGATAATTCTTCCATCATCAAGGAAGATTACAACACAAAGATTTTAAAGTCTAATGTAATTTCAATGCTTGATGGTTCACAGCTTAGCTAGTGGAGTGGATCCTCATTCCGGTTCATCATAGTTTGTACATTCTTTTTCTGTTTGGGTTTTTGCAGCTATTGAAGGAGCTTTAGCTGACTCCGTGAATAGAGCAAAGGAAAGAATAACGACCATTATCAATGAGGTCAATGATCACATTGCAATCTTTAATACCTTGTGTGGTCTTCTCCTTTTATTTATCATGTTCTGAACTAGATTATTTTATATTTTTATGCAGCTTGGTGTTTTAAACCATTTCATGAGTAGTTTCTCTTAATCATGTTTGAATGATAGTTACATTTTGTGTGATCTCTACCTTTGTTTGTTCTCTCTTTAACTGGATATGCTGGTAATTTTGGTAGATTTTGTTTTTTTTTCTTACTTTTCTCCTTGAAATGCAAATGGTAGGCTGCAAGGTGTCCGAGTCATGACTACTCACATTTCGCATCACTATCACTTGCCATATACCCTGGGTTTGTTGAAATCGGTGATAAATATATTATTTTCAGTTTAAATACCTTGGATATGAGGGTGAATAGAGACCTTTAGCTATTTCCTCTCCTTGGGACCTCTTGGTGAGTTATTACTTCTGTCTTCTATCGGTATTCCTGATGGAGTCATTATTTAGGCTCCAATTCAACATACATTGTGTTTAGAACTTGCATATAGTACTAATCATTTTGTTATCAAAACTATTGGATGATGGATCATAATGCATTACGTTGTTATTCGTTTGTTTTCCACATTTAGATATATGAGAAGTTTGTCTCCCGTAGGCTTACTCAAAAGCTTTACATAGAGTTATTACCATCGAACTACATGGATGTGCAAATGTATGTATGTCCATATTTTTTTCCAATACTCCCTATCTTGAGTTTCTTAAAATGTGTGCGAGATGTTTATGATATCTCATAATTGATGTGATCGGCTCTTGGTCTAACTTTAGTTTAACTACAGACATAAATAACCAAAATTTCAACTAGCCTAAAAAAATTAGTCTTTACATTCTTTTAATATATTTAATCAACAATTCATGTATTTTTTAGCTATTAACGAAAGAAACATCTCCGTAGGTCTTTATATATTTCTCTTGCTAATGTTGCACACAACCTTTTGTTTTGCCAGTCACGTTTCATTCGATCAGTCGACGGCGAGATTTATATGGGGCAGAGTAAATACGCTGGCCTTCTCATTGAAGGAGGCCTAACATTTGATGCAATAAAGGAATCAATTACAGATTCATCCGTTGCTTTCTGAGAAGGTGTGATTGAACTTTTTTAATTTTTGGAGGTAAGCTTTATTGATTGTGCTATTACTTGGGAGAAAAATTTTAGATTAGAAAGTATATGGAAAAAAGAAACAATTTTTATTAATCATTCTTTGTCCATCTGATATAGTACAATGACATCCCGATTCTGATATTTTCAGCAGGGTTTGCTGATCTCATTGAAGAGGTTATACTTAGTTGATGGCATTTTATATTTCTGGTGCTTCATGTACATCTTTATGTGTTTTACCAAGTTTTGAGGTAGAAACTTCATAGAACATTTGTCGGTGTAGGTACTTTTAAGTTCTGATTTTGTTCTCTTTTTGGAGTTTCATCTCATATCAGGTCTATCTGGCTTCTCACTTCCTTCATTTTCAGAAACAAAAATATTGATACGAGTCTTGAAAGCTACCACAAGTCATCTGATGCCCCTATTTGGGGAGTTGGAGATCTTATTTCTTAGTTATTCTCAATGAAAACAAGTTAGTTACAATACCGACTTTTTGCCAGCTTTACATTTAGCTCCAAGAAACTTACAGGTAATTGATTAGCTTCAGAAGAGTTGGTGGAGAAAACTTTAGGAATAGATGTAAAAGGAAAAAATATAAATTATTTATCTGTGCATAAGATATCTCATTCGCATTGAATACTATAGTGGTTCACATTAGTTGACTTGTTAAGATAAGTACATTGAAGTGTGGTTTCTTTCTCCAATTCAACTATTATAGGACGAGTGTTCTTCTTTCCAGTGTTATTTTCAAGTATTTTTTATTTAACCTCTCATGAATGATTTATTTACAGTACTTTCTGAGGACATCGTAGTCTTCTAAGATGTTGATCATACCCAACACCTTCCAGAGGTGAACAAAGACTAGGAATACAAAACCATGAGCTTTAGTCTCATAAGGACTTTGTGTTAACATTTCTAGGTCTAACACATGTCCTAAAACACAAAGGGAATTAAAGCATTGATGTGATTTTGAAAGTCTTCGAATTTGTTCATATACCATCTGTGAGTAGCGTAACTCCGACGCATCAAATAGAAAGTTGTTCCCATGGCAATAGCAAGTGCACAAATGTTTTGAGAGATAAAAACCCCAAAACTCTAGACAATGAGGGCATGCGACTTTGTCGAAGAGACTACCTCTAGTATGTTGTACTATTTAACGCCCTCACTTCTAAGTTTGGAGAGCAATTTATGGTGATAAAGACTCTCGAAAATTCGGTTTCATTTTAAAATATAAATATATTATATTTATATTAAAAATTGTTCACAAGTACGAGCAATCTATAAAACAAGGATAGATATTCATACTTCAAAATTTATCTATACTCTCAAATATCGTAATACAAGTTAACCAATAATAGTATGCGAATATATTTTACGGAGAATACCATTGTCGAAAAGATCACAAGTCATATTGATGCAACTTCTAAATACAAACTCAAGATACACTCATATCAAACAATAATTGGAGTGGTAGATCACAAAGTATATTTATATGATAAGCAAGTGTTCATTATCTCATTAATAAAATTATTTGGTGTTTAGCTTACTTTATTCATTCTATAAAGTTATAGATGTTATCGAGCTTCTCATCGCTATGCAAGGATCAAACTTACATCTTCCAACTTCTGATCAAAAAAGGAAATTCGGTTCATATTATGAGTATATTTTACTATGAATCCATGAAAATATTATGTTTATTTTTTCTCAAACAATTGGTCCAATTGCTTTAAACACTTCACAAACATAAAAGATGTTTTAAAAATATCGATATGGGATGAACTTGCCATACAATTTCGGTCAAATATTGGTGCAAGGATTGTTAAAGAAATTGTCATGGTCGTGACACACGTTATTCAAAAAATGATAAATCGTATTAACAAAACAAAACAAATTCTATCATTTATATTAGATTTATTATAATTTCATGTCATTACATTTCGTTCTTGATAAATGTATAAATCAAGTATTTTAACACTTGAACATCATCCTCCACAAAGATAAACACCAATCAAAATCTTAAGATAATCTAAAAAATTCCGTGAAAACTAAGTTTTAAAAAATGCCAAACTATAAGCTTACCATAATTTTCGCTTTTATATCATATTCTAAATCAAATAATTTTTCATATATGTACGTACGAATATAATAAGCATTCATGAAAGATATATCCGGATAAAATATGCTATCACATTCGCCAACACCTGTCGCTTTATTATTTCTATGATATTATCGACAAATCAAAATTTTTATTTTTATTACATCTTAAAAATAGATTGTTTAAAATTTGAAATTGAAAATTATTATTCATCTCACACGTTTATTAAAATATATTTTAATAAAATCATGCGGTTGTATTATCATATACATATTTGATCATCATAATTCTCAAATAAATTAAATTTATATAGCATATAAAAATTAGAAAAATCAAATAAAATATCAAAAAACCGTGCAAAGCATAGTCTTATATAGTTAAATATAATATGTAAAAAAAGTGTCAAAAATAGAAAGGCTTTAGTAACCAACTGATCTAAAATTTCGGTATAAATACCCAATGCATGTCGGAAACAATTGAAATACAAAAAACAAAAACCAAAAGCACTACATGTGTAAAGGAATAAAAACTTTTTGCCAAAAAAATTGCGACAAGTAAATGCAAAAGTTGGTAGACATAGTGTTAGTCGTGTTTTGTTCGCATCATGCGACTGAATCAGCTCGAACGTCGTTCGTGTGCGACACAGAAAGCGATTTCACTACGACGTTCCCCTTCTGTCGGGTCGATCTACCATCGAGGCGAGGACCAAGGACTTAATTAGACAACTGACATTACAAGAGAAAATTCAGCTTTTAGGAAACAACGCAACCACTGTCCCTTGGCTCGACATCCAATGGTATAAGTGGTAGTCGAAAGCTCTCCACGGAGTCTCCAACGTTGGACCTGTCGTAAGATTTATTTGTGACTACCATGGCGCTACTAGTTTCCCTCAATTAATCATCGCGGCTGCCACTTTTAACGAGTCGCTCTATGAGGAGATTAAACGGGTAAGAATACAAGGCCATAATGAGTCTTAAGAGTTAAAAATTTTATAGATAACCTACAAGAGTATAATTTCAAATTGATAATGGCTACATGTATAATAACTACTACTCATGCATAACATGTAATAATTAATGATTGAATTAATAGGTGGTGTCTCATAAGGCAAGAGCGATGTACAATGAAGGTAAGACTGGTATGACATACAAGAGTCCTAATGTGAATATTGTATGTGACCCGCATCAGGGACGTATCCAACATACTCTTTGAAAAGATACTTTGGTCTCTGGAAAGTACGGTTCCAGCTATATTCGTGGACTTCAAAGCTGCGGGAACAATGACAGCCTTAAAATCGCCGTTTACTGCAAAAATTAAATGGCCTAGGATCTTGATAATTGGAATTGTTTTCACTGTTTTCATTTTTACACTAATGTAAGTCCTATCAGAATAATATTATCCTAGAAAATCTCAAGGTAACCATTTACTTGTGAAGAGTGGTATGATAAAATTCGGTATGTTAAATAGATCTTCCAGTTCACTCAAGATGATTTGATGATTGAAGATGTCTTCATTCTGGATTGTCACACTGAGATCTACATCTAGGTGGGCCAAGAGGTCGATTTGAAGAAAAAATCGCAAGCTTTAGCCATTGGAAAGGTAAGTAAAACTCCAATGATTCGTATGGCGAAATGATTAACTCTAATTTACTTATTTAGTCATGCCTTAGCGAACCTTTAACAACACTGTTTTAGGAGAAGACACATAAGTAGTTGAAGTAGTGAATGAAGGTTCTAACATATTCATTTCCAATTTCATGTGTGAAATGACAAAGTCTCCGTTGTTTCAGCCTGAAACTATACAGTTTCTCTAGAGGTAATTTACTCTTTGTTTCTTGAGCACATGACCATGTCCACAGGCAATGCATTTTGTTTACAGACCACATATTTTCTATGAGGGTTCTAAAAGACAAAATTTTTTGGCGAGTTTCTATATCTTTTGCGCTGTGCCTTTATTCATTGTGGAATCATTTGATCTAAATACATCTAATTTTATGTCTTGGTTGTTGGTTGGAGCTTCTTTAATTAGATTCATTCGAGGAAAAGAGTAAGATCTGTAGCATTTAATCTTGGAATTTAAGTTTTAATCTTGGAATTTAAGAACAAAGAGACGAAAATACATATAATATGTAGAAGAATATTGAAAGGAAATAGGAGTCAAGATAGTTCTTCCATCATCAAGGAAGGAAGATTGCATCGGTAAGATTTAAGTTCTAATATAATATCCATGCATGACGTTTAAGAGCTTAGCTGGTGGTTCATCATAGTTTTTACATTCTTTTTATGTTTAGGTTTTAGTATCTATTGAAGGCGCTTCAACTGACTGCGTTAATAGTGCTAGGTAAAAAATAGATACCATTATTAGTGAAGTCTATGATCACATTACAATCTTTGATATTTTGTGTTGTATTCTCCTCTTATTTATCATATTCTGAACTAGCTTATTTTATATTTTTATGTTGCTTGGTGTTTCTTAAACCATTTCATTAGTAGTTTCTCTTGATCATATTTGAATGATAGTTATATCATGTATGATCACTACATTTCTTTGTTCTCTCTTTAACTTGATATGCTGGTAAATTTGGATTGTTTTCTTTTTTTTCTCTTACTTTTCTCCTTAAAATGCAAATGGTAGGCTACAAGGAGTCTGAGTCTTGACTACTCACATTTCTTATAACTTCCACTTACCATATACCTTGAGTTGGTAGAGAAGCTGGTGAATTTTTAAAACTCTATATTGGATAACAATGAAAAGAACAAAACAATGGAGAAACAAGTGTCTGATATTGTTGAACTGAAAGCTAATAGCCAAACACACCAGGTCAATGTTGATGCATAGGGTATACCACGTGGTAGTTACCTACCTAAGGCTAAAGGAACAAAGTCATCTACTTCATTTGGTAATTAGAAAAATAAAAGCATTGAATTAAAATAAGAAAGTGGTTCTTTTTTGTACATTCTCTCTATTGCCCTGTTAATATATTTGTGCACCATAGTGTATGTAAGTGGCTGCATTTTATATGCGAGAAATAAGTGAAATCATTGATGCATCACATCTATTGTCTTTTTCCTAACAATAGACTTGAATAATTGTTATGTGAAAAAGTGACCTGAATTTGTCTATGCATGTTTCTGCTTGAAATTTATGCTAATAGGTAACAACTTGAGCATATTTTCTCTTGTCAAGGATTTTTATAAAAGGGTCTTTTGTTAAAGAGACAAAAGAAAAGCTAATGAAGAGAGTGAAAGAGCATATGATATAGATAATGGGTTTAAAGAGACAGTGAAGGATAAGTGAAGGATAAGGTTCATGATGTGGGTGAGAAAACAAAATAGACAATGAAAGAAGTTTGGAGACAATAAACAACACTCCCCAAAAGGTGATAGAGTTCGTTGGTGGTCTGTATGAGAACATATATAAGGTCATGGAAGACTTAACAAGAAGGAAGATGGAGGTGTGAAGGATGATCAAGCGAAGGCTTCTAAATTGTTGATGATTATTACAATGTTGCTCATTTTTTATGCGTTCAAAATGTGGTCTATTGATATTAACATAAAATTTGAGTACTTCAAGTTCATAATATCGACGGTTCACACATTGTGTTTTTTTTTGGAATGTGAATAGCTTTTGATACTTCGTTCATTCTTTATATTTTTAGTCAAATATAAAATATATCTACAAAATTGTTGATTAGCTATTTTAACATAGAGTTACGTGGAAACATCAAAACATTAGTTTCATCGGTATGTTTTGGTTGTTAAGAAATAGCAAGACAATCTCAAATTCTTCTTTTAGATCAATGGGACAACTGTAATTGCAACATTTTCAACTAATCACAATATATCAAATGCTATTTTTGTTTCCTTTTATGATGTTCCTTTGTTAATACAAGAATGACTATGTCAAGTATGTTATTGATATGATAGAATGTTTTCAACCTAATATATATTGTCAATCTTCGTTAATATCAAAATTTCTTAATTTTATTTTTTTTCTAGAGAATATTTATTATCCATGCAAAACGTATATTGTTATATCTTTCTTAGTTAATATTATTATTTAACTAAATAAATTTGATATCATGATACCATTTTTTAGTTTGTTGTTTAAATCTATTTTAAAAGTTATTTTGAATAATTTAACCAATATTAAAAAAAAATTAAAATTCATAGAAATTTGAAATATTTTTATTAAATATAGAAATTCATAGAAATTCGAAATATTGGTATTAAATTTAAAATTCTATATTCTATCTTTTATTCCCTCAAAACCTAATAAATGTTGTGGTTGTAATTCATATACGTATATAAAATAATGGGGAGAAGAAGAAAGGTTTTTTTGAATATAAGTGATAATACACTTATATTGTCCTAGAAAATATGGATTTGAAATTTAAGTTTTTTCTATTTCTCAATTTTGTTTGGACTTTCTAATTATTACTATTCATTTTGTTTCGTCCAATTTATTATATATAAATATATATATAAAGTGTTTATACCTACTGAATTCGGATAAATTATATGATCCATTTAGATGTAAACATGAAGTAGAAATATTCAACTCATTTATTAATTTATGATTTCTTTAATTCATTAAAATAGATAATAGATTTATGATTTTTTTTTCATTATAAATGTTACTTTTATGTTTTTAATCGTACAACTAAGAAAAGAATAACCATAAAACAATTTATCTTTCTTTATTTGCATAATTCTGAGAATGTTCGATGAAACAACAAATCATTAAGTCCTATTAATAATATTATTATTAATAAATTTAGTCCTTTGTTATATATCAAAGTCAAATACTCATATTTTAGTAATTGTATACATAACATTTTTTATTAAACATATTTTAATAAAATTTATATAAAAATGCGGGCACCGATAAGTTAATAAAAAATTTTATAATGTTATATATCAAAGTAAAGTACTCGTATTTTATTAATTGTATATATAAAATTTTATATATAACATATTTTAATAAAATTTATATATAAAATGCGGGTAAGAAGAATACAGTTACAGAAAGTTAGCAGAAAGCATCTATGAGATTCCAAAATATTAATTCTGGATAAGTTCACATCAAGACTTTTTTGAATTGGTAAAAAATAAAGAAAATTTATCCGGTTTACAACAATCCATGAATTCATTCATGGTTGTAGGTCATTGTATTTTTCATAATTTAGTTTTTCGCATTGCATATGTCATTGGATTTCTAATAGCTATGCAATGATCAAATTTACAGATTCCAATGTCATTAAACATTGAACTTCGTTTATTGGTTAATAAGTAAATTTTTAAGAAAATTTAATAAACTAACATATTATTTGGTTTTTATCTTATTGTATAAATTGAATCACCCTACAAATGTTAAGACTTTAAAAGGAGACGATGTCGTTAGAGTATTAAATTGGGATGAATCAGCAGAGCAGATTCGATGGAAAATGGTAAGAGGATAATTGTGAAGAAAACTGTCATGACCATTACATGCATAATTATAAATCTTATTAATGGTAATTACTTGAATATATCAATAATCACGCGTTAACAAAAAAAAAACCTTAAGATTATAAATTAGATGTTGTTACTAAGTTTATGTATTGACAATTCATGTGTTTTGAACCTTCATACATCTTCTGATACAAAAATTTATATTGATGATAACTTCAAGATAATTAAAAACTTCTACCAAATGTGAAGTCTCTACACTAGGAATATTAAATAATTCCAATAATATATTTGTTATTTCAAAATAATTTGAAGCAACATTGTTATATGCGTGTATAGATTAAACAAGTGATCATTCAAGAATATTTGTATTCGAAAAATTGACGTCGACGTTTGTTTTGTTTAATTTTATATTCCATATTTTACATTATAAAGAATAGTTATGTATTTATCTTTCCTTAAAAAACCACAGTTTTTAGATTTTCTTTTGTGAATTTTATTATTTATTTAAATAAATTCAATAGTACAAATTAATTTTTTAAAATTTATTGACTAAAAAAATATCATGAACAATTGAATCAAACGTGCATTAATAATATGGTATGTACTTGAGTTTATTATGTTTCTATATTGATTTTCCTCGATATAAAATATAAAATTAAATAAATATAAATTATATATATATATATATATATTCTACAAAATGGAGAGATGTGGTTAAACCATCGTCATCAAATGTATTTTCTAAAAATATAATTTAAATTGTATTTATACATAATATATATATATATATATATATACAGAATAATTTTGATTAAAAAATAGTATGGTCTTTCTTATCCTTACATTTCTTCTTCTAAAATCGTTTTCATATTTTCTTTTTACGTTATCAACTCTTCAATGGAAAATATTTAATATCCAATGTAACTCTTACAACTCAAATTAATGACTCTATCACATGATCTGTATTCAATGTATTTATCTCTCCACTATTACATATAACAGTTTTATTATAAACTCTTAGTGGAGAATAGCAGAAAATGCAAAGAAATTCTCATGAATTCACACTTCTATAATAATCAACTCCCATGTTGTTGTCGCCTGCTTTGATCTAGAACGAAGATTCATTGCTCTGTTATAATATAGCGAGTCGTTCATAGAGATGTGGGGAAATACTAGTGAACCGCTAATCTAGATGGTGGTCGCTAGACGTGGAAAGTCAAATCGATGGCGATGACGGGGCAAGAAATGCGTCAGCGATGGAAACTGATGCTAAAAAATGGTAGAAAAATTGTAATGAAGGGAAGTAGATGAAATGCATGAGATGGACGGAATGGAATGTGATGTGCGCAGACTCAAGTAATAAATTACCTAGACTAACGCTTCCGCAAGGATACGGATAGTGTAGCAACTAGGGTCGAACACAAGGAATTGATGCGACTTATAAGCTATTAGACTAATGAATAAGACGTGATGAATCTAATGGTGAATGAAATGCAAATGCAAATGCAAACTAAACCTAAGATGGGAATGACTCAGCGACAAATCACCATAGGTATCAAGAGTTGCACAACGATGTTTCGAAGTTCTAACTCTAACATTGGTCTTAGATACTATCATGAGTTCAGGGAATTCAAGCTCTCCTATAGGAAATGACTGGCGTAGACTTGTCCACTATCTACCATGCATATACCAATGTATCCATTGCGCATCTTACATGGATAGACGCATTACGACCGCTATCCTAATCCCTAGATTCAACCGATTGACCTGGCGTAGATTCTAAACCGGCTAAACCCTAAATCATGGCTAAGTTCCAAAGTCTAATGCCCTGACGTAACCTATGGCAATAGATCTACTTGGACATGAACTCAGGAAACAAAACATAAAAGAAATCTAAATTCGACATAGAAAGATAAAGAGAATGCTCCCTATTCATCGATCGATGTCTTCAATAGATCCTCCATGCTTCGGATCCGTAGATCCGTCCTTCTCGATCCTTCCAAGTGTGTCTCTAATGGCACTGAATTGTCCTTGAGTCCCCCCCCCCTTTTCAATTTGGTTCGATTCCCCTTTAAATAGATCTGATTTCCCTTGATTTGGTTGTTATAAATCTTGGGAATTTGTTGAGAAATACAAGGGCCCGAGCGGGCACAGCATCTACCCGCTCGTGCAGGCCTTATACCCGACCGTGTACATCTATTTTCACCCGATCGGGGCCTCATGCCCGAGCGTGTTCTTCTTCAGCCCGAGTCGTGCAAACCTTCGGCACATATTGATGACCATTAACCCGAGCGGGCACTCCTTTGCCACCCGATCGGGCACACATGCCCGACCATGTTCCTTGAACACCCGAATCGTGCAAAGCTACGGGGTTGTCATGGCATCAATTACCCGAGCGAGCACCTTCTAATGCCCGAGCGTGCACGACCTAAAATGTAGTTTCCGCTCCTTTCGCTCGGTGTTTGCACGTTCTCTTCAATCCACGGTCTTGCACAAGCTGAACCTTGTCATTTTGGGGTTAAATTGCCAATTTCTCTCGTGTTTCTCATCATGTCTTCGTTTTCTACACAAAACACGAAATGTAGATGAAATCCTCGAATAGACTCGATAAATGAATGAAATCTAATAAATCTACCTAAAACTAGACCTAAGAATGACATAAAAACTACTACGGATTACGTGTTATCAGAATGACAAGGCGAAAAAGGTAATGTCGCGGACGAAGATGGTAGGAATGGCAAGGTAAAATCATGTGGTCATGGTGAAATTCTTAATTTCGATAATGGAACTTTATAAGGTGACCCAAAAAAATCCATAATGTTGGAGTACATGAATATAAGAACAGATGAAGCAAGTAAAAAAGGAGGTAACAAAACAACAATCAGTGATTAATATCGTCATCCAAGGATAAGAAATACAAAATTATATATAGATGATATCTGCGTGTTGTGCATTTTTATAATAACTAAATTGTATTTTTTTTAAATATTGTACATGATTCAAATATTTTCATAACATTCGATATATATATCGTCCAATACAAATGCAGAATTTATAATTTTTAATGTAAACTTTTAACCAATAGATTTATAAGATAAAATATAAATTGATAATGCGATTTGTTCATAATATCTTTGAAATTTTGAAAACGTAATTTGTCAGAGCAGATGACTTTATGATTTGGAGAGAAGTATTTTGAATTCTTGTTTTTCCTATTTGTACTCGCATAAGTTTTTAGGACTAAATTTAATTTATAACATGATTAAAAAATTATTGAGGTATAGACATAATTTGAAAATCTTTAAAATTTACATATGCTTGAATTTTTTATATTGTCTTGAGATTTTGATTGGTATAGATGTTTGTCAAACAAAATGGTTGTAGGGCGAACAAAGTTTATTGATACATTTACAAAAGAAAATTACACAATAACATGAGCCAAAAAAATATTAATCAATATAAATGTTAATTGGTGATTTTAATACCGTTGATCAATATGGAAATAGCATGTATTACGATCATGACTGTTTTTTGGACAATCATTTGAGCAATATTTGGACGAAAATGCAAAGCAAATCCATCCCATATAAATATTTTTACGACATATTTTCGGTATTTAAAATGGTTCAAGCAAGATGAGAAAAATATTGCAGAAGAAATAACAAAGTAGATAAATGGAGCAACAATGTTAAATACTTACCTATTTAATAACAAATGAATTTCTATTTTTTTATTTGAGGTAGGTAGTTGCAAATTTGATTCTTGTATAACCATTAGAAGTCCAACAATATCTATAACTTAGAAAAATTAATTAGATATACTTATTAGCAAAGAGATAATATTATTGATTAATTGCAAAATTACTTAGCCGATAAAATTTCTTTTTGGTCAACCAATCCAAGAAAGGCTCGATATAAATGCGTCCTAAATTTGTAAGTGTCTTATCTTCACGGTCTACACTTCATAAGGTTTCTAACCAAAACTATGAAGTGTAGACCGTGAAGATTATGGTAATAATTCAAGGATAATCAAGAGCACTTAAGTGTCCAAAGGAAATAGCGGAAGATGTGTCTTTCTTGGTGACCACATTTAACAAGTTTCTGAAGAAGCCAGAGGTGTACCTTTAGTCATCTAATGCGTATCAAGAGAAATAAGGAAAGTCAGGAATACAATGCCATGAATGTAAGGGGCATGGGCATATGAAAAACAAGTGTCCTAGTGTTCAGAAAAGAGAATCCATGTTAAAAACCTTGAACGCAACAAAATGTTTCCATTGTCAAGGATTTGAGTGATGTTGTTAATCTCAAGTAGGAAAAACCTAGACTAACGTTTCCGCAAGAATACGAATCGTGTATTACCAGGATCGAACACTAGGGAACCGATACAACAATAAAGTTATGAAACTAATGAATAGGATGAATAACAAATCAACAAGTGATTGAAATGAAAAGTAAAGACTAAACTAATTAAACGGGATAAACTCAATAAACTAAATACCACAGATTCCGAGAGATACACAATAATGCAATGAAGTGCTAACAAAGATCATGGTCTTAGATATTATCACGGATTCATGGAATTCAAGCTCTATCTTAGGACCTCATTGGCGTAGACTTGTCAACTTTCTAGCTCGTGTACTACCAATCTTTCAATTGCGTAATCTCACCTATTAAATGCATTAAGACTGCTATCCTAATCCCTAGATTCAATCGACCGACCTGGCGTAGATTCTAAATCGATTAAGACCCTAAATCATGGCTGGTTCCAAAGTCTAATCCACTGGCGTAGATTCATTAGACTTTTATAATCATTCATTCAAGTGGCGTACAAGAACAAAAACATTAGCAACAACTAATCAATCTGAAAACAATCAAATATAATAATCCGTTATTCAAGTTGCATACATGAATAAAAGCATTAAGAACCACCAAGAATTAAGCATAAGCCTTCATTACATATTGGCAAAACTCTAATCCATTGATGCGTTATCAGAGTTAAATATAAATAACCTAATCTACCCGCAAGTGCACGACACGTGTGTAGTATTTTAGGTGTCGATCCCACAGAGACTACGCAACACTACCTAAACTCGAACTACGAATCAAACTTGCTAACGAAAGAATGGTGATGAGGAATGAAATACTAAATGTAAATAAACTACTTAGGTTCTAACGATAAGACAAACGTCCTAGGAAACCGGTTTCACCACAAGACTACCGAAACCGGCGATCAACCTATCTATCATGCAATCCCAGTTAAAGCCATCTAAGGCAGACGATCCTAACATGATATCTACCCTCTCTCAAGATATATTTCAATTCAAAGGCTAAAAACTCTCGTCAGAATTTTTCTAAACCAAAAGTAGTCATCATCGAAATATAGATCCCGTTCACCCTCAACCGTTGCTACCCTACTTTCGTGGCCTAACCTCGGTTGTTCTAAACCTGACTTTCTAGGACTAGAATTCTCCTTTCGGTCCTTCTCCTAACCCCTAACACATGCATCTACGTGATCAGCGCAAACACAAGTAAATTAAAGCACTCAGATAGAGAATAGATGAACTAAAACGGGAAGATGCATTCAAAATAGATAAAAAGCGATCTCGGGATAACCAAGGGCTAATCCCTTCTCCTAGAACAAACAAAATACTCGCTCATGCGTCTGTAACGAAACATAAACATAGTAGAAAGTCTAAGGAACATAAAAACCAAACAAAACCGAAGTGGCGGTGCTTGATCTCCAATGCTCCTCGCCTATCTCCTTTCTGTAATGACGTCTTTTTGCCTCCTTTTAAGCCTCCTAAGTCTGTCCAATTGTTGCCCAAATTGCCCCACGAGTTCCCTTATGTTTTAAGTTAACTTAACTTAAGTTTTGAGCAGTTTCGGGCCGCGACCCGCTCGGGTAGTGAGTGTGCCCGCTCGGGTACGGCTAGAGCAACTCGTGCAGATTGTGTTGCTGGAATGATGCCCGATCGGGCATGGTGTGTGTGCCCGTTCGGGCACTAGGCATCTGGTCTGGCAAGACATGCCCGAGTCGTGCTAAATGGTCCACACAATTGGCCGTAGGTTTTGCCCAATCGTGCAAGGGTTGTGGCCGACCGGGTGAGGCTTTTCCATGCTCAATCTTGTCCCGTTTGTCCCGTGATGATCCCCGAAGATGCTCCTTAGCTCCGTGCATGTTCCTTTAGCTCCAAAATGGTCCAAATACGTGTAAAAACCTGCAAGAACATGAAAAGCACGAAAGCAAGTAAAACGGAATCGGAATCAAACGTAAAACATCACATATATGTCAAAAACGTATCCTAAATCGTACAAGAAATACGTATGAAAACGAGATGATCATCCATGACCACAAAACTACTCGCAAAACATAAAACAAAACAAAACATCTCTTCCCTTCTCTTCTTCACTCCAAATCGTCCTCATCTAGTCTTCGTTTGTCTGTCGAAACTCCTCTTGGTCGAATATAAGCTTTCCCCTTTCTTTTTTCATGCTGATTTCCTCTTCTCTACTCGTCTCCTTTTTCTCGATGTCCATTTTCTTTGGTTTTCTTTCTTCTTGTACAACATCTGTTTCCTTTTCTTCTTGTGTAGTGTCTGTTTCCTTTTTTCTCTTCAGCCATGCAGTCTTTGGTTTCCTTTTTCTTGCTCCAGCTCATTTCCATTTTGTTGCTCAAACATATTTCCATTTTGTTGCTCCAACCGAATTCCATTCTTGTGCAGCAGTTTTTTTTTTCATTTTGTTTGCAGCGGTTGGCAGTTTACATTTTTTGTTCCAGCGACATGCTTCTATTTTCTGTAAGGCACATTTCTTTTTCATGTTTTAACTATGCTCTTCCAATTGTTATTCCAGCAATCGGAAATTTTCATTTTGTTCCAGTCGTGTTTCCATTTATATGAGCCACAACCGATATTTTCATTTTGTGCAAGTGGCCGGTGGATTCCTTTTGTCTTCTCCATCCGTGCATTTCTATTTGTGGCTTTAGCAAACTTGGGCGCTAACCGTGCACAGCTGAACCAAGGGTAGTTTTTGCCAACACTTCCTGCAAAACAAGAGAATACGCTAGAAGAAGACTAAATTGTACTAAATACTTAGTTACGTCCGAATAAATAATGAAACTAACTATAGAAATGAGATGAAAAACTAGAACAATTTAGACGTTAACATTGAGCATACAAAAAATGAATGTGGAAACAAGAAAAGAAGATCCGATAAATCCTTCCTCACTCTAGAAGAAATATAGTCAAATTGTGAAGCAGAAAATGATGATGAGAAGATGACGAACTATATAACATTCATAGGTATCATTGACCCCGATGAAGAAGGAGAAAGCATAGATGAAGGCGATAGTGATGATGACCTCACCATAGAAGAGATATATGGAAAATACATTTAGATCAACGAAGTCAACATCGAGATTCTCAAAGAAATTGAGGAAATTGTTCAAAATTACAACATTTATGTGCAAAAGTCAAAAGAAAGAAGAAGAAGTGACGCTAGTTAAAAGCCAACTTGATGAAACAAGAAAAAATTTAAAGATGTTGACTAGCGGAACAAAGAAGTTGGATTATCTCCTCACAATAGGAAAGAAGGAACATAATAATTTTGGTCTTGAATAAGAAGGTGGAGAATGAAGCACACACGGAAAATTCGTCACACGTGGATCTCTCAATGATGAAGGCATACCTCATGTTCCATTCAGTTCATATCGAACAAAGGCTAACTTGAAAAAAAAATCCGCAAAGAAGACAAAGAACTTGTTATTACTGTGGAAAGAAATGACATATCCAGTTACTACCTCAAGAGACGATGAGCACGAAAAAACTATCATCCATAGATACCTTTAAGAACTCATGGTAAGTAAAGAGATTGGTTACCGAGAAGTAATTGGAAAGAAAATTACTATTGGAGATCTCCACATTTCGACGTAAGTATTCTTTTGGCAATCTCCTAAATTTCAGCAAATTTGGTTTCACAAATCTGATCTCAATTGCAATGTTGCACTTACCTCCATTCAAGATGAACAATATTCAATGTGGTATTTTGATAGTAGTTGTTCAGAACACATGATAGAAAATTTTAGCTTACTATCAAACTTCAAAGAGAATGGGCAAGGATGATCTGCGACTTTTGGTGATGGGCGCAAAGGAAAAAACAAGGGAAATGTAATGTTACAACAATTGAACTACCTGGGTTAACTAACGTACATATTGTACAGGATTTTCTAGCAAATCTAATAAGCATTATTAGCCAATTATGGGACAAATTCCTAAAATACTAAAATGGATAATGACAGCGATGAGGTGACGTGAAAAACTTGACAATTTAAAACACTATGGGTTTCGGGTTACCGGGATTTGCAAGGATGCAACAAACAAAGGATCATAAACCTATCGAAATATCTTGACAACGGGGAATTCATGCTCTGAAATAAGGAATGATTCTGCCAAACCTAAACCTCCTAACAATAATTACGTGCAATCCTACCTTCCAGCAATGATTAACTAGTGATTACGGTAGTGTTAAGCCCGCAATCCTAATTCCTAAGTCGATTAACCGACCGGTCAGATTCTCATTAATCAAACTTAATCTAAAAATATTGTCAACGTACATTTCTAAATTCTAACGTCCGACCGGTCAGATTCTCATTAATCAAACTTAATCTACAATCAACTGTTCCGGATTCATAATTTAACCTTCTAGCTAAATACAAATTCCTAGATTACTGAGCGGGCAGCACTAGTAAAAGACGTTCACGATGGTTATTGCAAAACCGAATTTCAAGAAAACTTCGATAAGTCTAAGCATTAACGAATAAATTCAAGCATCCATTAAAAATCCGACAATCCTAACCCATAACTAGAGGCTTAGTAACTCATGAAATCTACTGTAAAACAAGAGAAATAAACCCTAAACATGATAAAGAGTAAGAAATATGATTCCTCGATCTTCCCTATCTTGATACCAAAGTCCGGATTGTTGTTTCTCTTCTTCTCCAGCTTCTCCCAGTTTCTCCTTGTGTTTTTCAGCCCCTACCCTAGCCTGTACATCCTCCTTGCTGCCCTAGATCCCCCCCCCCCCTCTCTTTCTAATTCAATTTTGAATTCAAAAACCAATGTTGTTGAGAAAAAAATGGGGAGCCCGAGCGGGCTCTTCACCAGCCCGACCAGGACTCTTCTTGCTGGTCATGTGCAGCCCGAGCGGGCATCTTATCCACCCCGTGTGGGCAAGGGTTCTTCAGCCAAATCCGGGCGTGTTCCAAGCCTCCCCGAGTCGTGCAAACGTTTCTGGAACTTCTGCGGAACTTTAGCCTGAGGAGGGCCTCTTCCAAGCCCAAACGGGCTGTGTTTACTTGCTGTTTCCGCTCCTTTCGCTCGATGCTCATGTTTTCCAATTGGTTTCGTGGCCGTGCACATATTGTATCTTATCACTTAATCATGTTTTCGGGGTGGATTTGGTGTAATCACTCGTGTTTGCTTCATATCTTTGTTTCCTACATAAAACACAAAATCGTAGAAGAAGTCCTCGAATATACTCAATAAGTTGGTAAATTCCAAGAAATTTAATCAAAACTAAACCTAAGAAACATGAAAATTCTATGACGGATTACATGTTATCAGAGTGCCTATAGGTCTATGTTGAGCGGTTAGAACAAAGTCGATTGAAGTTATAGCAACTGGAGCACGAGCTTGAGAGGGCTAAGCAGTAGGTTAGATGAATCTAGATTCCTTATCCACGTTCAATATAATTTGTCTGATTGGTATTAACTCCAACAAATGTTTATTTCAAGGACTATACTCTAGCAGCTTGCCAGAAAATGGCAGAACACATTCGCAATAAAATGGCAGAACACACTTGAGAGGACTATATGCTCTCATTGGCAGATGTCACAAAGAAAATGGCAGAACACAAGAATGATGATAAAGTTTACATTTTCTCTGATCCTGCAGTTATGACTTACTATCTTCAAGTTAGTCTTCAAATTCATCAACCGTGCAGATAGAGACAACCGTGAAAGACCACTTCTACAACAATCATAAAGTGGATGCCTAACACTTTCTAACATTTCAAAAAACCTTTTCGCTTCTTCATTGGATCTTCTTCAATATTGCAATCTTTGTTTCTTTCAACGAATACATTTTTCACAATTTCTACATAAGGGTTCATTTCTAAATCTTGAGAAGTCTCACAAGCTTCATGATGTAAAATACCCCTACTAAAATTTTCCACAACATTACTAGGCTGTGGTGCAAAATTCTCTCCATGAGATAACCAAATAAAATAATTTGGAGTAGACCCTCTTAAATAAAGATGATTCCAAACAGTTCTCTCAATAACAAATTTTTCATTTTTGCATTTGACGCATGGACAAACCAACTTACCGGTCTCTCTATAAACTTGTTGATTTGTCGCAATCGTCATAAACTGTGTAACGCCTTCTATAAACTTCGTTAATACACCTTGAGTTTCGATACATTCATTGTCTGTAAACGAAAAATATTCGATCTCGATGATGATGCCATTATAATTTGCGGACAGGTTAAGGGCGAATTTATTTTCCCGTCCTTAAGTCGTCCCGAATCCATCCCTAAATTTAACAAATTCCGTCCGAAAATGATCATTTTCTTGTTTTGACAGATCGTTCTTGTGTCATTTGTAAAATGAATGCATTGGAAAATAAACCCTTTTTTATGTATAACAAAGAAGAAAAGAAGAAAATTGAAGGATGTACATTGCACATCTTTCATACATTTTCACATTTGTAGCTTTTTCTCAATGATGTCGGAACAAAGATGAGTCATCATATGTTTTATTTGGGGTTATGGAAAACGTTAAATCTTTTAAATCTATTGATTAAACTTTTACATTGAAAATTAGAATTTGCATGTTTGTATTGGCCAATACATTTATCAAATGTCATGAAAATATTTGAATTAATAAATTATGTATAACATTTAAAAAAATACAATTTATCTATCACAAAACCGCACAACGCGCATGTATTTCCTTTCAACTCTACAATATTGTATTATATATTTGATATAAATAGTTGAAGGGCATTCTATGAAGGCAAAATATATTTTGGGAGTGTGACACTTAGACTATTAATTGGCTTTAGAGAAATATGATTTTATCTGCTACATTGGAATTTACACAAAATGTGTATGTTGTTCCAACCACCATGTAAGCCCCATATAGGGAATATGTTGATTTACATGAAGAAAATTCTTTTATAAGCACACACCCAACGATATTGTACATGCATGAGCTCCGTAAAATCCATGTAGGGAATGTAACATAATCCCGAATATGTTTTTAGCCTTGTTTACATAAAAATGAAATCATTAATTAATATAATATGTAAATGTGCATTCATTTCCTCTACCTCTACCTCGATTCAATTTATGATATTAGAAGAGTAAAATAGCGGATCTATTGAGAGTAAAGCTAGACTATATTGTATCTATCAAATCCTTTTTGGTTTGAAATAACTAGATATGATTTTTGAAATTAAAAAACAATTGCTCGGTACACAACGATCTAGAAACCACTTAATTATAATCAACTTTTCAACTTTGCAACTTTGCAAGGTTACGTGGGTATTAACCATTTAGTTATAAAAAATGAATTCCTGAAAATTCTTAGTTCCAATAACTTTGTAAACAGAAGAGAGAGAATTATTTAATTTTTTTATTTATTTTAAATATATATATATATATATTCATATTCATATGTATTAATGTAGTTTGGTCAAGTTTTGTTCGAATCAGATGATAAAAAAAAATATCATATCTAGCTCTCTTGACGGATGGATCCTTAAAAATTCACATATCCCCAATAACCAAAGAAAATCTAGATTTGAATGGTCATGTATTACAAATTCAATTAGCTAAGGGATGTTTCATACCTATTACGAAGAATTCGCATGCCCTAATGATTACTTATATTATAAATGTGTGTAATATAGGATTAACATATATAATAAAAATTTCTCCATTAATTACTTTTAGTCGAGTTTCTTGGTCTACCATTGTCCATCTATAAGTTGAAAGAATTACAATGCATATTCCGTCTAGAATTTGTAGAATTCGTTGAGAATTAAAATAGATGCATACACCGGATGGTCTATGTCTTACAGTTCAAAATAAAAATACTCATGATTCTCTCTGTTTTTCCAGAAGTTCTCGTAATTTGTTTTAACAATGTTTGTTGATTATAATCCATTCTATTCGAACCGTTTCTTTTCTACTCATGTTGACATTTTGTATACAAGTTATTATATAAACACTAGTGTCTTTTTCAATGATAAACACGAATTATATATATATATACTAGATATTATCTGTGTATAACACGGATTTTAAAATTGTTAAAATTGAAATTAATAAATATTTTAAATATAATATAATATAATATGTAACGAGATTTTAAAATTATAAATAAATAATTTAAATATAAATAATATCTATAATTTATAAGTATTATGATAACGAGATTAAAATTATAAATAAATAATTTAAATATAAATAATATCTATAATTTATAAGTATTATGAAAGATATATAGTTGTAGTGGTTAATTATGTTGTTTATAGTAATTATATATTAACATTAAATATATTTAACGTTAGATGAAAAAATGAATATATACAAAGTTAGATGGAAAGGGAGATTGAAAAGTATTTAGTTAAAATAAGTTTAATAATTTTTAATAATTTTTGAAGTTATACTTATTTGTTTTTTATAACAATTTTTATGAAAATATATTATTTCAATAAATTTATGTTAGAGAAATTTAATGAGTAAAAACATTAAATTGTTTATTGATATATTATTATATATATATATTTTTTATTTTATAAACATTAAAATAATATTTCACTTATTTATATGGATAATATATTCACTAACAATCTAATTAAAAATTTAAATAAAAATAAAAATTTAATAATTGAAGAAACATATATAAAACAAACTATAATGAAAAATCAACAAACAAATATTTGTTAATAATAATGGTAATTATAATAACCACCAAATAATAAAATTTATGAACTACAAACTTTTCATAGTATATACATGAAATCGTTGTCAGAATTTTGACTTCAGATTCACTTTTGACTGTTGATAAAACAACGTACAATTGACCGTTGGTCTAATGACTTAAATAAATGAAGGTTAAAAACCAAATAAAATTGAAAATATTGCAACATTCTCCTTCTTTAATTAGATACTTGAATTTTGGAACATCATGAGCTTTTATATATACTTGAATTCTATTAACATAAAAAAATATTAGTATAATTAAGGAAAAAACTTTAAAATTCAAAAAACCAAACTAAAAAGTTGTATACAATTCATACACCTTTTCATCCATAATTCAAAAATAAAAAATAATTAGTTAAAAATATATATAAAAAGAAACAAATAGACTTAATAATTATTTAATACTTACAGAAAAATTTAATTTACAAAGTTTAGTGCTGAATTTATTTTTTCTTGTTGAATAACGTAATTTTGTTTGAAGAATACCGTAAATTTCTTGTTGAATAACGTAATTTTGTTTGAAGAATACCGTAAATTTATAAAGAATAAATAAATTTGAGTTATTAAATTTGATTAAAAATTATTTTTTAAAATAAAAATCGGAAGTTATGTTTGTCATGGAAGTTATAAAATTATAAAATTAAATGATTTTAAAATCTTTTATAACAATTAAATAAATTTTAAAAATATAAATTTATATATAAAAATGAGAAGTTATTATTTTGTGGAAGTTAAACTAATTAATAATTAATTATATATTTATTATTATACTGTAAAAAAATAAAAATCTAATTTAATTTAAAAAATCCTTTGAAATTAATTTAAATGATTTTATTTTAAACAGATTTTTATTAAAAAAATATAATTAATTTTGGCATTAATAATATAAATATTAAAAAATAATTTATATTTTGTTTGAAATACATTAAATACTTATTAATTTAATATTTTCGTTTAAAACTAATATCTATCTATTTTTAAAATAAACTAAATAATTTTCATTTGAAATTTTTTTAAAAGTAATTATATTTTCTAATAAATAATAAATAACTTTTAAGATATCAGAATATTTTTTAAATAGTTTATGGTTACTACACAAGTAAAAACTAAAAAATTTAAATTTTATGTAGATAATTTTTGAAATAAATTGTTTGAATGAAAATTTATCTTAAATGGTTGGTGTGATGACTTATATAAACAAAGATTAAGAACCAAATTAAAATTGAAATACTGCAATATTCTCTTTCATCAATAAGATGTTTGAATAGAGTAACGTTATGACATTTTATATATACTTAAATTCTATTATCATGAAAAAATATTAGTATAATTAAAGAAAAAACTTTAGAATTCAAAAAACCAAACTAAGAAATTATATATAATTCATATTACTTTTTCATCCATAATTCTAAAATAAAAAATAATTAGTTAAAAAATATAAATAAAAGAAACAAATAGAATTAATAATACTTAAATACTTACAAAAAATTTTAATTTGCAGAGTTTAGTGGTGGATTTATCTTCTCTGGTTGAATTCCGTAATTTTGATTGCACAACACCGTAATTTTATTTTCTTTGATTGAAATATATTGATTAATATGTCAAGATATATAAAGGAATAAATAAATAGCAATTATTGAATTTTGAGTAAACATTAATTTTTTAAAATAAAAGTTGGAAGTTATTTTTTCGTGGAAGTTATAAAATTATAAAATAAAATGATTTTCAAATATTATTTTTAAATATTTTATAACAAGTAAATAATTTTTTTAAAAATATAATTATTTATAAAAATAGGATATTTATTATTTTGTGGAAGTTAAACTAATTAATAATTAATTATATATTTATTATCAGAGTGTAAAAAAGTTAAATAATCTAATTTAATTTAAATAATCTTTTGAATAAATTTAACTGATTTTATTTTTGAACAATTTTTATTAAAAAATGATATAAAATATTAAAATTATTTTATTTTGTTTTGAAATAAATTCAATAATTACTTATTTAACATTTTCATTTGAATTTTTTTAAAGTAGTTATATTTTTTGAAAAATAATATAAAAGGTTAATAATATTTTTGTAAATAATAAATAATTTTAAGATTTTAAAATTTTCTTAAATAATTTATATTTATTACTCATATAAAAACTAAAAAGTTTAAATGTTATGTAGATAATTTTTGAAATAAAATTAAATGCTTTTATAATTATATTTCTAATTATTTATAATAGTTAAACTAAATTAAATTTAAAATATGGACACGATTTGATTATTTTAATTAATTATTATTTTTGGATAGATAAAAAATTATATTAAATTTTAAATGCTTTATATTTTATTTACAAATGAATTAAAAATTAGTTGAAATGAATTAAATGTTTAATTTTTTTATATTTAGATGTAAAAAATATCATATTAAAAATTTTTTGTTTGATTCTATTTATATTTTCATTTTAATGTTTTTTAATATAGTTTTATTTTTTAAAATATAATTAAAAATTTTAAAATTAAAAAAAACTAAAAATTAATTTTCTATTTTTTCTCTCTCTAGTTTTTGTTTTAGTAATATTAAGATATATATATTTAAGTATAGTATTTGACTTGAATTACACTATATTATTAAAATATTATCATAATTTAAATTATTATTATTAAAAGTATACGTGTGATACCGAAACGGACTTTTGGGCTATCTTCGTGATCAAAACAACTGTTGCGTTGTCATCATATTATATTATCGGTGCCATCTTTACGTTTGAGTTCTTTACAATATGTATAATTGTAGCTTTGATCACCCCTGACCTTTCCAAAGGAGTATTTGGTAATGATTTCTTGATCACAACAATAGCATTACTAATATGACCATATCGACGACTACTCGCTCAAGTTATTAGAAAACACATCAATTCTTGAGCCATGCTGTTATTTGCTATATCCAAATAGCTTTTGAGGTTGAAAAATCATTTTTAATATCTTTGTTTAAATGGAAAAGACCGAAGTAAAAAAAAAATATTGTTTGTAAAAAAAGAAAATCTTATCAGTCCTACAATTTCATGACCTTTTTATTCTATATTCCAATTAAAAAATAATGAATTGAGTTTTTATATGAAATTTATATGCCACTATTGAAATAGTTTATGGTTATATTTTCGGAAAATCCATCCATTTTATAAAATACAAAATAAGACCCACGCCATGTACATTTTGTAATACTTTTTTTTTAATTTTTACATTTATATAAAGGTGAATTTTTATATATGTATCTGATAATATAACCACATGATTTATTAAAATATATTTATATAAAGGTGTGAGATGAATAATAATTTTCACTTTCAAAATTTCAACAATTTGTTTTCAAGATGTAATGTAAATGAAAATTTCGATTTGTCGATATATCTTAGAAATAATAAAATGGAAGATTTTAAGGAGTATGTTTTCTTTGCGATTTCTTAAGATTTTGCTATCGAAATCTTGGAGAGATTCAAAGTGTTAATCAACTTATCAACGATAGATCACGAATGTTGTAGCATTGTTCGTTGAATCAAGGATTTTCTATTCGTGTTGTAGTTGGGGTTTGAGATATCTTTTCTAATAGAAGATAAATTTTAGGTTATGTTTTCGAGTTGATATGGGTTTCAATTTGATTTTATCCTACTAACAATAAAACTTCGATCTAGGTTAATATAGTGTGGTATTAAAGCTTCGTTCTTGCGTTAATCTATCAACTTCGTTTTTTATTTAGTTTAGTCTAATTTAGTTTAGTCTTTGTTTTCTTAACAAACAAAAGGAAAAACAAAAAAGGAAAGAAATAAAGAAGAAATAAAAGGAAAGAAAAACACAAAGAAAAAACAACAAAGAAAAAGAAAAAGGAAGAAAACTAAGAAAGGAAGAAAAAGAGAAAAAGAATAAGATTAAGAATCATAAATGTAATAGCGATGTTATACAATTGTAGTGTTAAGATTTAGCTTGAATTTGTCAAGAATTTATTTCGAATTATTATTGTGTTCTAAACTAAATATAAAATACAAAGTCGATGAAAAGATAAGAGAGTGAATGAAAATTGAATAAACAGTATTATAAGGGATTATGAGATTCATCCATCGTCCATTTCATTCATCTTTGTTTCTTTTATTATTCTGATATCTAGCTTTGGGAACCATGGCGAGGAACCATTGCAAGGTGAGGAAGCCACTCAATTGACACAATAATTGCTATTGATGATGTACAAATTGAGATGCTTGATGTAAAAATTCATTATGGTTAAACAACAAAATGGTTTGGGTGGAAGCAGTACCGCATAGACAACAACAATGGAGCAGACCAAACACAAGTCATAATCCATACCCTAGATGATGACATGTATGTTGAGGTGCAAGCTTTCGAGTATGACCATCCCATGAGGCATATAACCAACACGCAAGTGGTTGAATCTGTGATGACATTAGTAGCATAAAAATGAAGATTCCTATGTTCATTGGTCAGAGTGATGTAAAAGCTTATTTGAAATGGGAGTAAAACATAGATGATTTTCAATTTAATATCCATTGTATCATCATTATATTTGCATTTCATCATCCTTATTCTTTCGCAGCAAGCTTTGGTTCTACTTTCGAATATTAGATCGTGTTACATTAGTCCTCGTGGCATCGACGCCTTAACTACTACACACATGTCGTTCACTTGCGGGTAGTCTAGGTTAACTTGTTAACTTGACACGCTTCAGAAAACTTGGTTAGAGGAGAGGAATGGGAACCACATGGATGGAAAATAGAAAGGAAACATTGCCCACTTACTCAAGAATGGAAACTAATGCAAACATAAGTGGGAAAACACAAAAAAAGTAAACGACAACTGCTGCAACAAAGAAGACAGAAGAGTGAACGACCAAAGGGAAAACTCGGAAAGAAAAAGAAAAGGAAAGAGCGGAAGAAGGAAAAGGCATGAAGGGGAGATGGAGTTGAGGGGAGTTTAGACACTATGGGCAAATAGTTGTAGAGAGTTGCAAAGAGAGAGTAGAGAGATAGGAGCTTGTTCGTGAGTATTCTTGGCAAGAAGAGACATTCAAGGAGCGTGGATGATCGAATCAGGACTTTGGTTTCATTTGGTTTTGTATGTCCTTTAAGCTATCTATTTCATTTATGTTGTTTAATTTCGAACTCTTGTCTGAGTAGTCGTTTTGTTCTAAGAGAAGGGATTAGCCCATGGCTATCCCAGAACCTCTTTAATTTATCTAAGATTGCAATTTCCCGTTTTCGTTTATCTATTGTTTGTTTGAGAGTTTGAATGACTTGTATTTGTGAAAGCCAAGTAGATGCATGTTTTAGGGACTTAGGAAAAGGACCGAAAGGAGAATTCTAATCTCGGATGATCAGACTTAGAATACTCGAGACTATGTCACGAAAGTAGCGGTTCAAGGTTAATCGGATGAATCGTAGAACTTATGGATTTAGTTTAAGGTGTCGGACATGAAAATAGGGGATAACTTGACTAGATCACGTATCTATGCATTGAGAGAATGCAGATATGATATTAGGATCGTCCGTCTTAGATAACTTGATTGGAAATGCATGACTAGATAGGTTGATTGTTGATTTCGAAAGTCTTGTGGTGAAACCGCATCCTAGAATGTTTGTGTCACTATTAAGAACTCGTTAGTTTATTTGCTTTTAGTAATTTCATCCTAAATCCATATTCATTGTTTGCAAGTTTGATTCTTAGTTTGAGTTTAGTTTGTGTTGCGTAGTCCCTGTGAGATCGACACCTAGAGTTCTACACATGTGTCATGCACTTGCGGGTAGCTTAGGTTAGTATAGTTTAACTTGGAACGCATCAAGCAGCTGCAATATATACAACCTTAAGAAACTATGGTACTCACTATTTCTAGTGTCAATTTTAGAGTCGCTTTTCTTGGGACCATCCGAATAAGAAGGCAATGATCATACGAGCTGATGGAGGATATGAGACTGCATCAGAAGATGATGAGCCACGTAGGAATAGGAATGTGGCTAGTTAAGCTGATGAGTTAGAGGAGTGCAAGGTATTAAAGGACGAATTATTAGTAGCGGAAAGAGGGTTAAATCTACAAGTTGAAGAAGGTTAAACCTACACAAAGAGAGACCATCTTCTACACGCACAGGGTTGTCAAGTGATAATATCTATTTTGTTATAATATTTTTGTTCATTCTCATAGTTAGTTTAATCAATCATTTAGACTTTACCGTGCATTAAGCATCATTTAGTCTTCTTCTAGCGTTTTCTCGTATTATTGTAGGGAATGAATATCGAGATACAACCACGAGTTGATAAAGCAAAACTAAGCAAAACCACTCTCCTATCAGCTATGCACGGTCAACATCCAATGAATCATAAACCGGAGAAGAGAAATGGAAGCAATGGTCGCTTACAAAAAATGGAAACAATGGTTGCTTACAAAAATGTAAACTTTCAGTGGCTGGAACAAAACTGAAAACTTTCGGTTGTTGGAATAAAATTAAGAAGAGCACAATTAGAACGTGAAAATGAAACATTGTTTACATAAAATAGAAGCAAGTTGCTGTAAAAAAAATGTAAAATTCCAACCGCCAACCCAAAAATAGAAAGATAGCTGCCTACACGAGAATTGGAAACTGCAACCGTCGGAGATAGGAAATGGAAATGGCTGATGGAACAATTAATGGTAACACAAGAACAAGAAATAAGGCAGCCAAGCAAAGAGGAAAAGGAGGAAAACAGAAAAGGAAACCGTTGATGCTTTAAAGGAAAAGGAAACACAAGCTGGTGAAGAAAATGGAAACCGAGAAAATAGAAACTAGCCAAAAAGGAAAGTAGGACGAAAACGAATGGGCTGGAGAGCTTAGATTCGGCCAAAGAGGAAAAGAAGGAGAAAAGAAAAGAAAGGAAAGAGGAAAGAAGACGTAGGGGTCAAGAGGGCCGAAGGGAATTCAGACAGAAGGCTGGAGATGGGGCGATGAATTCGGAACACGGAAGAGCTGTTGAAGACATCGGTAAGAAAATAGGGAGGGAACTCATTCTTTATCAATGTTAAATATAGATTTCTTTTGTGTTTAGTTTTCTAAGTCCATGTCCGAGTAGTTTAGTAGCTACGGGTTAGAGAGCTTTGCCGATATGTAATGAAGTTTTGTTCTTAATTCTTGGTTATAATATTTGATCGTTTTTGGATTGATTAAATGTTCTTAATGCTTTTATTCTTGTTGGTCACTTGAATGACTGATTATAAAAGTCTGATTTCTTTGGGAGATGAATTAGAGTTTGGAACTTATCCATGATATGAAGTCTCAATTGATATAGAACCTTGGCCGATCAGTTAATTGAACTTAGGAATTAGGATAGCTATCTTAATGCATATAGTAGTTGAGATTACGCAATTGGGAGATTGGTAGTTAGCATGCTGGATAGTGGGTTTAGGCATTGGGAGACTCATTTCGTAGAAAAGATCTTGAATTCCCTGAATACGTAATGATATCTATAACCATGATATTGTTAGCACTTCATTGCATCATTGTGTATCTCTCAAAACCTGTGGTATTTAATTATTTGAATTTAATTTAGTTAGTTTAGATGTATTTGCATTCCAACACTTATTGATTTGTACCGTACTATTCATTAGTTTAGTAGCTTTAGAGTTGCATCAATTCTTTGTGTTTGACCTTGGTACTATACGATCGTATTCTTTCGGAAGCGTTAGTCTAGGTAATTGATACATGAGATTAACCACATCATCAAGGAAAAAGTGTGTAGCACCATTGAGCACGCAGGCAGCTGCACAAGCGTGGTTAGTGCATTTCTTCTTGAAAAGTTGGGATTGATTACCACGAAACATCCCAAACTATTCAAGTTATGCAAGTTCAACGATAGTGACGAAACCAAGGTTTACCCTAAAGTTAAGGTTGAGTTTAGCATAATTTAGTTTCAATGCAAGTGGGACACCTCTTTTTGGGACGATTGTGACAGTTCGATACTCGAGCATGATAAGATAGGTTCAACAACAAGTACTACTTTGACTTTAAGGATGACACGTCTGACTAGCTCTACTCACACCGAAGGAAGTCTTTGACGATCACATGTGGTTACTAAGGAATGAGAAGAAAGAGTCGTTTATGAGTGACCATGAGGTAGTTCACCAATAACAGTGAGGTCATTCGAGAAAGCCAACAACACACCTTTAAGAGATTACTCGTTAGCAGAATGTTTCTTACAATGAGAGTGAGTAAATTCAAGAAGGCTTGGCATTCAAACCAACCTATGGTTTTACATTTTTTCAAAGAGTCCTATTTCACTAACGAGCTCACCCCTTCTTTTTGTAGTGTTGTCAGATATTTGTCGTAGGGTTTTGAAAATGTGTTTTCCAAAGAAATACCCATTCACTGACCTCCATTATGTTGGATCAACATCCAATTGATTTCGTACTTGGTGCAAGCATTTCAAATCTCCCCACGCACAAAATAAATCCCGAGGAGAATAAGGAGCTCAAGAGTGTCATTTTTTTGTTATTTATAGAGCTTTATTAATAGTTTATCATACCTTACTGATTAACTAATACACCTAGTACATTTATGAAGTTGACGAGTCATGTTTTTTAGGAAAATTCGTGATTGTATACTTTGATGACATATTAGTGTACATCAAGACCTTAGAAAAACATGTAATACATTTGAGATCGGTTCTAGATGTGTTCAGAAGCGAAAAACAGTAAATCAATATTAATAAATTCATTTTTTATACTAACTTGTAATTTTAGAACTTGATGCAAGCAACAGGCAATGCATGTTCATGAAGAATAGATCAAGGCCATACACAATCAGTCGAGTATTAAGATAGTTGGAGAGGTTTGAAGGTTTAACGGTGAAGCGAACCACAACAGTTGCCTTTCCAAACTTTTTTAGATAAATTAAAACAAGGTCCTCTAGTGGTGTTACTTGATTTTACTAAAATATTTGAGATTGAATGTGATACATTAGGTGTATGAAACGAAGGAGTGTTGATGCACGAATATAAATCCGTTGCACACTTTAATGCGAAGCATAATGGAGCTCAGTTAGGCTATCCAACGTACGATAAGGAATTATACGCACCAATGCGAGTGCTTCAAACGTTGTAGCAATACACATGGCCCAAGGAGTTTATACGTCATACCAACCATGAGTCACTCAAACATACTAGACGCTAAATTTTAGTCACACTAAGTGATTGAAATTCAGAAAGACCTCCCCGTAGGTCAAGAAGTTTAAGGAAGGTAAGGAGAATGTTATTGTCGAAGCATTGTCTAAGCGTAATACATTGCTTCTTGTTATAGATTCTAGGTTGTTCACTTTTTGAAAATATTAAGGAACTCTACAAGATGGATCATATTTTTTATATATATTCAAGTCTTGTGAAAAAACCCACAACAAGTAAGTATTTTTCGTGTTGATGACTATTTATTCAATGATAATAGATCGTGCAGACCAACAGTTGAATCAGGGATTTGTAGGTTCATGAGGTACATGAAGGAAGACTAATAAGACACTTTGGACTGGCCAGAACATTATCCGTTTTGTAGAAACATTTCTACATGTCGCACTTGCAGAAAGATGTCCAACGCATCCGTAGAAGGTGCGTAACTTGTAAGAAGGCCAAATTGCAACAACATGATATGTACTCACCTTTACCCAAAACTTGTAAGAAAGATGTCCAACGCATCTGTAGAAGGTGCGTAACTTGTAAGAAGGCCAAATTGCAACAACATGATATGTACTCACCTTTACCCAAAACTATAAACCATGGCACACTTCATTCCATGTCATAAGACCGATGTACATTTCGCTGCCTTATTCTTTAAGGACATTTTAAAATTGCATGGAATTCCTAGAACTATAGTGTCACACTCGATGCTAAGATTCTTAGTTATTTTTGGAAAACATTATGGGATAAATTAAAAACAAAACTTTTGTAGTCCATTTCTTGTTACTTACAAACCGATGGACAATCCGAAGTAGTCAAGAAGATCTACCACATGTCAATAAGTCACTAGAAAATGTGGGAAGAGTATCTACCACGTGTTAAGTTTGCATACAATAGCGCGATTCATAGTGCCAAATAATTTTCCTTAATTTGAAATCATGTCTAGATTTAACCCAGTTACACAATTAGATATGGCTAATTTACCATAATTGAAGTTTACTAACCTTGATGGCAAGAAAAAAAGTTGAGTTTGAGAAATAGATACATGAGAAGGCACGCACTAATATAGAAAGGAAGATGAGCAATATGGTAAACATGCAAACAAGGGTCACAAGAAGATATTTCAACGCATTGATCTCATGTGGATTCATTTACACAAGTAGTGTTTCCCCGACATCATAAATCCAAGGTCGTTTCCCGAGGAAAGGATCGTTCAAAGTTCTCGAACTCATCAACACTAATGGCTACAAGATTATATTACCTTGTGAGAACAATGAGAGCTCAACTTTGATGCAGATGTCAATCCTAGTTTATGGTCAAAACCTTTTGAATAAAGAATGGATGAGGAGGATGAGACTCTCACCGAGACACCAATGACACACGGAGTGGTCACAAGGATTACATCTAATAGTATGATGAATGTTTTCTCTAGGATGGTAATGAAATACTTTATAAAAGAACAACATTAACACCAAAAGGAAGCTTATGTGACTTACTTACAAGTTAAAAAGCCAAAAAGAGCAAGAAACTAGAGGATCAGACAATGCTCGGCCATAGCAGAATAGTACTTGGCTAGAATGCTTAACCAAAGAATGGAAATACTCAACTTAAGCTATTTAGTAAGACCAACATACTTTAGTTTTGTGGAATTTAGGGTTAAGAGTTATGTGACACCTGATAACACATAGAGTGTATCACTTTTAGGCTAGGTATTCGTATCATTTTCGTATAGATTTCATAGCACGAGTTACAATTCCGATACGATTGTTCTTTATATACGCCCTTTTTGTTGGTTTTCAGGTTTTAAGGCGACAACGCCTAAACGAGCGTTAAAATGCAAATTCCTGAATCAAACCACATATATTGAAGATACAAATCACTCGGAGCTAAATTCAAGCCACAGAACTTAATGGAACACCCGAGCATCGAGCAGAAAAGAGCTAAGGCATGAAATGAAGAGTGCCCGCTCAGGCACTGAGGCTACCCGCTCGGGCAAAAGCTACGGGGATAATTACAACAATCTACACGACTCGGGCACCAAGACAACATGATCGGTTGACAAATGCTCGCTCGGGCCGAAACAAGTTACCCCCTCGGGCCGCAATTAGACATGAAAATCCCCGAGAGTTTACACGACTCGGGCTGGTAGACCACACGGTTAGGTATTGATGCCCGATCGGACTGGACGATGTACACGATCGGGCTGCCTTCAACACGACCGGGTGAAATGTGTACCTGAGCGGGCCGCCTTTCTCGCAACAACCTACTTTTAGAGTTTGAATGAGCAAAATAGAAAGGGAGAGGAGTTCCAGAGAGGAGAAGCGATGGCTAGGGCAAGGAAAGGCTTGGAAATCATCATGAAAGGCTCGGGAGACGCTAGAGAAGGAGAGAAACATCAATCTGGACTTCGGTAACATAATAGGAAAGATCAAGGCATCGTATTTCCTAGGTTTTATCATGTTTAGGGTTGTGTTATCTCCATTGACAGTAAGATCCATGTGTGAGTAGATTCCCATCTAGGGGCTAGGGATATTGGTTTTGTAATGGATGCACAAGTTATGCGGTAATGCTTAGATCTATCATACTTTTCTTTATATTCGGTTCTATAATCAACATCGTAAACGCTCATACTAGTGCTGCCCGCTCAGTAACATAGGAATTCTTGTTTTGCTGAAAGGTTAAAATATGAATCTGGAACTGTTGATTAGGAATTAGGATTGCGCGCGTAACGCTACCGCAGTTACGAGTTAATCGCTGCTGGAATGCAGGATTGCACGTAATTATGGTTAGGAGGTTTAGGCTCGGCAGAATCACTCCTCACTTTAGAGCATTAATTTCATGTTATCAAGATAATTGGATAGCTTTATGATCCTTCGTTGTTACATCCTTGCAATTCCTGGTATCCCGAAACCCGTAGTGTTCTTAATCGTCAAGTCTTCCTTACCTTTCCGTCGCTGTTATCATTTAGTTAGTGTTTTAGATATTTACACTACTTCATCATCTATTTCACACTGTCTTAGTTTAGTGATATTCTTAGAACATGCTGCATTAGTCCCTAGAGTTCGACCCTGGTACTACACGAACCGTATACTTGCGGTAGAGTGGTCTAGGAAATATTATTGTTTGAATTTCCAATCATCAAGTTTTTGGCGCCGTTTCCGGAGACTAATTACGGCCTAGATTAGGAATTCGCTAGATTAAGATTTTTGTAGTCTTTTCTCTTTTTTTGCACTTTTGTTTCCTCTTAATCGAGCCTTAACTCATATGCTAAGCAATGCAGCGCTTAGAGGGTTTCTACCATCTCCTACCCGAATCACATCTCCCGCACTACCCGGAGCAATCATGGAATCAAGGAGTTTGGGGTTACGAGGATTTCAATTACCTAGGTAATGATCAGCTTGTGGGAGACACATTCGACACCGGATGGGGAGATCATCAAAACTTTTCGTATAGGAACCACAGCGGTGCGTTTGATGCGCAATATCTACCATGAAATTTTCAGCCCTGGACATAGTCCCATAATCAAAGTTATCAGCCACATGCGCTACCATTGACTCAACCCGAAGCAGTCCCCAATATTACCGCCATGTTGGCCCTCTTCATGCAGCAAAATCTAAGCGATTTAATTATGGA
>CM071864.1:17721857-17733213 GCA_036759665.1 Gynandropsis gynandra | reverse complement strand
CCGAATCACATCTCCCGCACTACCCGGAGCAATCATGGAATCAAGGAGTTTGGGGTTACGAGGATTTCAATTACCTAGGTAATGATCAGCTTGTGGGAGACACATTCGACACCGGATGGGAGATCATCAAAACTTTTCGTATAGGAACCCCAACGGTGCGTTTGATGCGAAATATCTACCGGGAAATTTTCAGCCGTGGATGCAGTCCCATAATCAAAGTTGTCAGCCACATGCGCTACCATTGATTCCACCCGAAGCAGCCCCCAATATTACCGCCATGTTGGCCCTCTTCATGCAGCAAAATCTAAGCGATTTAATTATGGAAGTGAAGACAGGGACAGAAAGACTGAAGAAGCAGATGGATGGCCTTGAATATCATTTGAAACATTTGGAGATGCAGGTCAAGCAATTAGCGCAAGAAGAAGTGGAAAAGGCCCATGTCGAGCTTAAGGAGAAAGCCAAGGAGGAAGAGGAGAAGTACATAAAACCAGCACCGAGGCCACCTCTTTTGCCATTCCCACAAAATCAGCGCAAGACAATGGTGGATCAGCCCATTCCTTCGACATTTGAAAGAGGTGAAACTTCCATGACAACAGCTAGAGAATGATTATGTAAGAATCCAAATGAGCTACTGGACGAAGGAAAGAAGAAGGAACCCCTGGACCGAGACTTCCACCCCACCGAGCTGTACACTAAGCGCGATAGAGGTCCCTCCTTTGAGGGCAGCACACCCGGGCTTATGGGGAAAACAACCGCACGGACTGAATTTCCAAAAACTTCCGACGAATTTGAGTATTATGCCTAATGGAGTATTCCTTATCAACAAGATTTCAGATTCTCCTCCATCCGAGCAGCATTTTAAACCCGATTGGAGGATTGAAGAAGCATCAGTATGCGCCATAGGATTCGGGACCCCAACGAGAAGAAGACTGCACACGCGATCTCGCGCAAGACAACAACGAGGACGCCTACCTTGATATGATGAGTAAAGATTGGTCAGGCTCGAGACCTTAAACAAGCGCTTATCGGGAGGCAACCCGACTTTCGCATTTTCTTTCATTTTATTTTTTTCGGACCCGACTTTCGCATTTTCTTTCTTATTCTTTTCACATTGATGTACTCGGTGGGTTAGTATTCCTTCTTTTGGATTGTGTGATTCTTTTTCACAGGTTTTTCAACGTCGATATCATCCCTTAAGAAGGAGACGCGTACAAGGTCCAGCCACATCACCAATTTGGGACAACAAGCGACACAAGGTGCACACGTTCTAACCTTTATTTTCCCGTAGTTTGGTATGCGAGATTCTCTTAGGTCTTGAACACCGGGACGATGTTTCATTCAGGTCTGGGGGAGTCAGTACTCGTCATGTAACATGCATGTGATTAGGATTAGATGATTAGGATTAGGAATAAATAGATGGATAACTAGTACGAATTTTCGAGCTTTAGTCATTTTTGCGACCTTGCCGAATCGTTAACAATAGTCTAGGTTTGCTTAGAAGTCTTTTGGATACCGATTAGTCGAGTAGTTGTGCTTGAGTCATGATCTATAGTTGCATTCACCCCCTTGCTTGTTTGATATATCTTTATCCTTTACGAGTTATTAGATTTCATACGCTTATACTCCGCTGTCATCTTGGAAAAGTTTTTACTATTTCAGATTTGCATTGACATGAGTACATCGATGATCGATGGTTCGGGTCTAAGTGGTGGGTTGAGGCGCTATTCTACGTCCTAAGGTTTAGAGTGATGCGTAATCTAGGAAAAAAAACAAAAAAAATGATATTCAATAACGCACCTTGATAACACTGAAAGTGTATCAATATTAGGATAGGTTTTAGAGTCATTTTCGCTTTTATTTCATGTATACACTTACTTATCCGATATGATTTCGAGCTTCACACACCCGTTTTTTTGGTATTCAGGTTTTTAGGCGACAAGGCTTAAATGAGCTTAAAATGATGGATTCCTGATCAAAACCACATGATTTGAAGACATATCTACTCAGAGCCAAGATCGAGCTCCAGAACCCAAAGGAACACACGAGCAACGAGCGGAAAAGAGAAATATCAAAGATACAAGGGTGCCCGGTCCGGCACCATTACTCCACCCGCTCGGGTAAAACCTACGGGGTTTTATCCGCACACCTTACACGACCCGGGCACAAGGCAACGAGATCGGGTAGCCTTACCCGATCGGGCGCAAGAAGTATACACGCTCAGGCTTTTATTCATCCAATTTGCCCCGAGAGTTTGCACGACTCGGGCCGCTCAACCACGCGATCGGGTGATTGATACCCGATCGGGCACCATGAAGCAACACGGCCGGGCGAGCCTCTACACGACCGGGCAACACCTGTGCCCGAGCGGGCCGCGTATTTCGCAACAACCTAGATCTCAATTTCAAACGAGCGGATTTAAGGAACTGAACAGATCTAGAGCAAGGGGGCGATGAACAGGGCAAGGAAAGGCTGGAAAAAGATCTGGAAAGGCTCGGGAGGCATCGGAGAAGAGGAGAAGCATCAATCCTTGCACCGGTAACACAATAGGGAAGGTCGAGGCATCGAATTCCTTAGGGTTTATCATGTATAGGACCTTGTTATCTTTCTCTTTTGTTTCATCCATGAGTGAGTAGAGTCCCTACTGTGGGTAGGGATATCGGATTTGTGTGTATGAACAATGATTTGCGTTATTGCTTAGTTTTATCAATTCATTCTTGATTTACGCTTCTACACTTAGTATTATCATTCCTACGCTAGTGCTGACCGCTCAGCGACATAGGATTTCGAACCTTGCTGGAAGGTTAATGTTGCATCCATGCGAATTCCGGTATCCCGTACACCCGTAGTGTTTGCAATATCTAGTTTTATCCCCAACCTAGTTTCGTTGTCACCATTAGGATTAGTTTTAGGATCACATCCCCTACTATCTTTTCCCATCTTAGTTTAGTTTTATTCTTAGTTTAGCTGCTTTAGTCCCTAAAGATCGACCGTGGTACTACACGATCCGTATACTTGCGGATGGATCTAAGTATCGTAAAAAAGAAAGAAAAAAAAAGAATAAGAACGAGAAAATGTGTTTAATGATATCTTAAACTTAGGGGAATCGGTATGGAGATCGCTTGGACACTATCTAGGGTTGTGAAATAGACTTAGATTATTGGTAGGATTGCATGGCTCGGAACTTTCGGTTGATATAAGTCTAAACTCGGTACGTTTAGGCTTTCGTTCATGTGATGCGTTGATTTGCATAATGACTAACCCTTTGAATGTTTCGTGCTAGTATCCATCGTTATTAGATTCTTCTTATACTTGGCTTTAGTTTTGTTTGAGGACAAACAAAGATTCAGGTCTGGGGGAGTTTGATAACACGTAGAGTTACGAACTACAATTCATAGCACGAGTTACAATTCCGATTCAATTGTTCTTTATATATGCCCTTTTTGTTGGTTTTCCGGTTTTAAGGCGACGAGGCCTAAACGAGCGTTAAAATGCAAATTCCTGAATCAAACCACACATATTGAAGATACAAATCATTCGGAGCCAAATTCAAGCCAAGGAACTTAATGGAACACCCGAGCATCGAGCGGAAAAGAGCTAATGCATGAAATGAAGAGTGCCCGCTCGGGCACTGAGGCTACCTGCTCGGGCAAAAGCTACGGAGATAATTACAACAATCTACACGACCCGGGCACGAAGACAACATGATCGGGTGACAAATGCCCGCTCAGGCTGAAACAAGTTACCTGCTCGGGCCGCAATTAGACATGAAAATCCCCGAGAGTTCACACGACTCGGGCTGGTAGACCACGCGGTCGGGTATTAATGCCCGATCGGGCTGAACAATGTACACGATTGGGCTGCCTTCAACACGACCGGGTGAAACGTGTACCCGAGCAGGCCGCCTTTCTCGCAACAACCTACTTTTAGAGTTTGAATGAGCAAAATAGAAAGGGAGAGGAGTTCCAGAGAGGAGAAGCGACGGCTAGCGCAAGGAATGGCTTGAAAATAATCAGGAAAGGCTCGGGAGACGGTGGAGAAGGAGAGAAGCATCAATCCGGACTTCGGTAACATAATAGGGAAGATCGAGGCATCGTATTTCCTAGGTTTTATCATGTTTAGGGTTGTGTTATCTCCATTGACAGTAAGATCCATGAGTGAGTAGATTCCCAACTATGGGCTAGGGATATCGGTTTTGTAATGGATGTACAAGTTATGCGTTAATGCTTAGATCTATCGTACATTTCTTGATATTTGGTTCTATAATCAACATCGTAAATTCTCATACTAGTGCTGCCCGCTCAGTAACATAGGAATTCGTGTTTTGCTGGACGGTTAAAATATGAATCCGGAACTGTTGATTGTAGGTTAAGTTCCATTAATGAGAATCTTACCGGTCGGTTAATCGGCTTAGGAATTAGGATTGCGCGCATAACGCTACTGTAGTTACGAGTTAATCGCTGCTGGAAGGTAGGATTGCACGTAATTATGGTTAGGAGGTTTAGGCTCGGTAGAATCACTTCTCACTTTAGAGCATGAATTTACCGTTATCAAGATAATTCGATAGGTTTATGATCCTTCGTTGTTATATCCTTGCAATTCCCGGTATCCCGAAACCCGTAGTGTTCTTAATCGTCAAGTTTTCCTTACCTTTCCGTCGCTGTCATCATTTACTTTAGTGGTTTAGATATTTACACCACTTCATCATCTATTTCACACCGTCTTAGTTTAGTGATATTCTTAGAACAGATTGCATTAGTCCCTAGAGTTTGACCTTGGTACTACACGAACCGTATACTTGCGGTAGAGTGGTGGCAAAAGCTACGGAGATAATTACAACAATCTACACGACCCGGGCACGAAGACAACATGATCGGGTGACAAATGCCCGCTCAGGCTGAAACAAGTTACCTGCTCGGGCCGCAATTAGACATGAAAATCCCCGAGAGTTCACACGACTCGGGCTGGTAGACCACGCGGTCGGGTATTAATGCCCGATCGGGCTGAACAATGTACACGATTGGGCTGCCTTCAACACGACCGGGTGAAACGTGTACCCGAGCAGGCCGCCTTTCTCGCAACAACCTACTTTTAGAGTTTGAATGAGCAAAATAGAAAGGGAGAGGAGTTCCAGAGAGGAGAAGCGACGGCTAGCGCAAGGAATGGCTTGAAAATAATCAGGAAAGGCTCGGGAGACGGTGGAGAAGGAGAGAAGCATCAATCCGGACTTCGGTAACATAATAGGGAAGATCGAGGCATCGTATTTCCTAGGTTTTATCATGTTTAGGGTTGTGTTATCTCCATTGACAGTAAGATCCATGAGTGAGTAGATTCCCAACTATGGGCTAGGGATATCGGTTTTGTAATGGATGTACAAGTTATGCGTTAATGCTTAGATCTATCGTACATTTCTTGATATTTGGTTCTATAATCAACATCGTAAATTCTCATACTAGTGCTGCCCGCTCAGTAACATAGGAATTCGTGTTTTGCTGGACGGTTAAAATATGAATCCGGAACTGTTGATTGTAGGTTAAGTTCCATTAATGAGAATCTTACCGGTCGGTTAATCGGCTTAGGAATTAGGATTGCGCGCATAACGCTACTGTAGTTACGAGTTAATCGCTGCTGGAAGGTAGGATTGCACGTAATTATGGTTAGGAGGTTTAGGCTCGGTAGAATCACTTCTCACTTTAGAGCATGAATTTACCGTTATCAAGATAATTCGATAGGTTTATGATCCTTCGTTGTTATATCCTTGCAATTCCCGGTATCCCGAAACCCGTAGTGTTCTTAATCGTCAAGTTTTCCTTACCTTTCCGTCGCTGTCATCATTTACTTTAGTGGTTTAGATATTTACACCACTTCATCATCTATTTCACACCGTCTTAGTTTAGTGATATTCTTAGAACAGATTGCATTAGTCCCTAGAGTTTGACCTTGGTACTACACGAACCGTATACTTGCGGTAGAGTGGTATAGGAAATATTATTGCTTGAATTTCCGATCATCAATGCCTAACCGAAAGATTTTACCGAGGTTTTATCCTTCTAGATAGGGACCCATTGTATGACCTTTTAACTAAGTTTAATCAATTATGAGTGTCATTTATTTGTTATTTCGTAAGATTTTGGCTACCGAATTCTCGGAGAGATATTGAGTGTTCACCGACTTGGAAACACTAGATCACAAGTGTGTGACACCTTTCAATGAATCTGTGTTTTCTAGTTGGGTTGAAGTTGGGGTTTGGGATATCTTTTCTAAGGAAAAACAAGTTTCATATTTTGCTATTGAGTTGTTATTAGGTTTCAATTCAATTACATCTTTCTAGTAATAGAACGCTGGTTTAGATTCATAATCACTTCATAACCTATAATTCAAGGGAATACATGTCAGATTACCGCTGATATGAGACATGGTGCATACAATGAGATCTCGTACCTAGAGTACCATTTGCTAACGAATTGGCATACCACATGAATCCAAAGAGACAAAGCATGTTCAAAAATAACTCCAAAAGCTAATGGTCAAAGGCTACATCCAAGAATGCCTAAGTCCATGTGCCATACATGTACTATTGGTGCTCAAGAAGGACGAGACTTGAAGGATGTGCATGAATATTTTGATTGGTGACATGCTCGATGAGTTAAGCAGTGCAATGATGTTTTAAAAAAAAGTCTCACGAGCGGATTTTACCATGTCCACATGCGTGAAGGTGGGGAATGGAAGATGACATTCTAATCCTAGCACGGGGCACAATTAATGGCTTGTCATGCTATTTAGACTCTCAAATACACCGAACACGATGGTAACATGTTAAAATCAAAACCACCTCCTTTCACTAGAAGTGTTGAACCAGAAGTCTATCTTAATTGGGAAAGAGGATGGAAATATATTTTATTGTTACATGTACACATAGCACAAAACGGTGCAGTACAAAGTGACAAAACACATGAAAGGTGCTCATACATGGTGAGATCATGATGGAGCACTCATAATAGAAGATTAACCAAAGGAAATCAAACTATCAAAGATTTCAAAGAATTTAATCATCTTCCTAATAGGCTAGAGATTGTTTGTAGTCAGTTTTTGGGATGTATTTTCTTAGGAAAAACAAGTTTCAAGTTCTACTTTAGAGTTTTTCGGCAGTTTCAGTTCGTTTCCATCTTTCAAATAATAGAACGTCTATCTAGGTCTGTATCATTTCATGACCTATTTCACGGGGGAATACTGACCATATTACCGCTGATAAGATGCATGGTGCATTAAGTTAATCTCAAACCTAGGGAACCATTGCCTAATCGTATCGTACACCACATGAATCCAAAGAGACTAAAGAGCTTTACAATATCTCCAAAAGCTTATTGAAAACGGCTACATCCAAGAATGCTTGTGCATGCCCATACATGTACTATTGGTTCTCAAAGAAGACGAAACTTGGAGGATGTGCATGAATAGTTTACTTGGCAATATGCTCGATGAGTTAAGCAGTGCAATGACTTTTTCAAAGATAGATCTCAAAAGCGGATGTCACCATGTCCACATGCACAAAGGTGACGAATGGAAGATGATATTAAAAACAAAGTCGGGGCAATATGAATGGCTTTTCATGCCATTTAAAGTATTTTTATGAGACTCATGAATCATGTTTTAAGAGCTTACATTGATAAATATTTCATAATATACTTTGAAAACATCATTATTTCAAGTAACTAGATGATAACCCTCGCGTTGCGTAGTTTTGTGATAATTGAATTCTATTTTTCTTAAATGTTGTAAATAATTAATAGTTCAAATATTGTCATGGTATTTCATATATGTATCACACAATACAAATGCACGGTTGATTAAAATATATTTATATAAAAGATTGAGCTAAACATTTATTTTCAATGTAAAATTTTAAACAATAGATTTATCAAATGTAGTGTAAACTAACACTATGTATTGCTGATAATATCTTTGAAATTTTAAAACAAAAATTCTTGGAGAAAGTAATTGCATGTTCTATCCTGGAATATTTTGCGTAATTGTTTATTCTATCCGTACCATATTCGATTAGAAATAAATTTGAATGAGTACATGATTATAAAAATTATTGAGGCACATCCATCCCATATTGATATTTTGTGACATCTTTTTTGTGTTTCAAATGATTGAAACAAAATGAGCAAATTATTGAAGAAAAAATAACATAATAGGATAATGGAACAAAAGTATAAAATACTTTCCTATTTATAATTAAGCGATTTTCAAAATATTAATCCGAGATAGGTAGGTGTTAACTTAATCCTTGCATAGCGATTAGAAGCCCGACAACATCAAAACTATTTAAATAAGACTAGCATTAAAGAAATAATATTATTGATTCATTGCAAAACTTCATACCCGATAAAAATTCTTTGTGGTCAACCAATCCAACCAATTTTCGATATGAACACATCTTGAATTTGTAATTGGGAATTGTACAAATATGATTTATGATTTTTTCGACACCGAAATTCTCTTAAAACATATGCGTATATCGTTATTGGTTAATTTATAGTTACCAACATTTGTTAGTATCGATAGTTTTTAAGGATTAATATCTCCCCTTGTTTTATTTTTGTGTTCTATTTGTTAAAATCGACTAGAGATATACGTCCTTCAATAGCAGTTTCCTGTAATATGTCATATACTTAATGATGAAACATATTTGTAGAATGTTTGATAAGGAAATGCATTCATGTAATTTATCTTTTCGTTGAGAAATAATGTACCAAGTACAAGCAAACGGTTATCAATAAAAATATTTCACCTCCATCAAATTATTTAAAATCTCCAAACAAGTCATTGTTCCCTAGGATGGGATAAAATAGATCCATGATTTGATATGCTATTAACGTCCCTCAAGGAGCTCCACCAATGCCTTAAATTAGGTCAAGTAACAAAGAATAATAACATTAGCATGCAAAAGATGCAACCCGATATAAGGTAAAGAGTAGGATTCTTGATAAATAAGAAGTAGATTGGATTTCTAAGTAAATTTAAGACAGCTCATGTTAAAGACGAAATTAAATAAAAGGTTGAGATAAAATTTCTTTAATATCATATGCTTTAATGGAGGTCATGCAGATTACGGTTGATGGTTATCGAGATATGCTCGTTATTTTTGAAATTACATCGACAGAAAAATATTAGTAAATATAAATGAACTTGTGGGTAGTTCTTTTATTTTTAAAATAAATTGTAAGGGTGTAGATTGACATGTACCCTATGACTTTTGTAGACATTTCAAATTTCTTTGTAAACAATTTTTCTTACGGTCGGTTCTCGATTAGAGCAATTTCCTTGATCTGTGATTTTTAACCCATGAGCAAAAGTAACACGCGATAGGGCGACATATGATTGACCGTGACTAAAGACTGGTTTTGATCTATACAATCTGAGTTATTTCAAACTTTTTCCTTTACTCTTGTTTATGGTCATTGCATAACATAGTTGAACATGAAATTTTCTTTGTCATAACATAATTGGTAGGCTTGAATCAGGTTGTGATAAAATGATAGGTTGAATATGTTTGCTAGTGATAATTTTTTCCTCTATCACTTTAAATAATAAGCGATTGAAAATTAATCGCATTCCATTGCAAGGATCCTCATTTTGGTTGATATTCCTTAACATCATTATAGGAGAACCAATCTTCAGACAACGGTTATGCTTCAGCAAGCTTGAGAATTCAAGAGAGTTAAGGTACTCGACATGATAAAATGATTGTCATTCACTTGTAGGAGTACCATCAATTCCAATGGAATCTGAGCTTAAGTACTCAACAATCTTCCCATGAAGTTTTAACAACAAAAAATCATTTGTTTAATCAACATATTTATTTCTTGGAGTTTGAATAACCTGGTTCTTTGATATCTAGGATTTATGAACAATTTGCAAAAACGTGGATATGTTCCTTTGATGATCGACTACAATGGATTGTGTATGTTTTTAAGCATTAAATCCTTGTTGATTAAGATTTTTTCCCCTTCAAATGGCTTGTTTAAATTTAATTCCCTAGCACGAGTGGTGCTATCTCCAACACCCAACAACATTTTGCACATTCTCGCTCTTGATGTATTATTCACATGTTTCTTTTTAAAGTATATATACAATATGATTCCCATTGGTATAAATAATTTATTTTTGACATAATAATTTAGGCGCGAGCTCTCCATGTAACCAATAAAATCTTGCAAAAAACCAGGATCCAACAAAACAGTTTTCCATCGGGAAGCTTTCTTTGTCGCATGGTCATCGTCCATTGGAACAATTTCTTTTAATGTACGATCAAGCGCTTCAAATGTGTTATGATGTGTCATAGGAGCTTCATCCCATATAATTAATTCAATCTGCATAAGAATTTATGTTAACAAAGTGCATTTTTTTGATATCACATGTTGACCCTTCATGCAAGATGAGGGAATTTTTGAAGCACGAATATGTTGTTTGGCTAAAGGACAAGAGAAGCACGGTTATACTAGACGATGCATTGGGTATCAAAACGGAAAAAGGCTTCCCCGTTTATGTTTGACTGAGTAAATAACCGTTTGATAGAATTCCTTTTGTTCTTCATTAATGGTCGAGAATAATTTTGTAAGCTCTTCATGTTCAAACTCGTCATCAAATTTAATTTCTTGCACTATAAGGGAATTAGCGATTTCATGCACAATCTGCCAGTGACTTTTAATTAATCTCAATGAGTGTGCTCACCGTAGTTTCGCTATCGCATAACTTTAGCCAATGAATATTAAACTCTTTTTTCGAAAAAATGATGTTCTCACCAAGGAATCTCCAATAATCGTTCCACAACTCTAATGATTTACTTACCTCAAAGTATAGTAAAAGTGTTACATGTGTGGACAATGCCCAATTTATGGCCTCTATGGTAGCTTGATACCATTTGTTATCTTCATCCAACAAACCTCGTGCAATGCATGCATAACTCTGAGGTCCGTGCACAACATTTAGTAACATTCGGAGGTAATACAATTCTCTCGATGTTGGGTGATAACACGTAATTCGTAGTAGTTTTTATGTCATTCTTAGGTCTAGTTTTAGGTAGATTTATTAGATTTCATTCATTTATCGAGATTATTCGAGGACTTCATCTACATTTCGTGTTTTGTGCAGGAAACAAGGACATGAAGAGAAACACGAGAGATTATGGCAATTTAACCCCGGAAACGTAGTTGAGTGACAAGGTTCAACTTGTGCAAGGCCAAGGATGGAAGTGAGCACTCAAACACCGAGCGAAAGGAGCGGAAACAACACCTCAAATCATGCACGCTCGGGTGGATTGGGAGTGCCCGGTCGGGCTAATTGCTACCAA
>CM071864.1:17665643-17715689 GCA_036759665.1 Gynandropsis gynandra | reverse complement strand
TTTGCTCGAGGACGAGCAAAAGGTTAAGTCTGGGGGAGTTTGATAACACGTAATTCGTAGTAGTTTTTATGTCATTCTTAGGTCTAGTTTTAGGTAGATTTATTAGATTTCATTCATTTATCGAGATTATTCGAGGACTTCATCTACATTTCGTGTTTTGTGCAGGAAACGAGGACATGAAGAGAAACACGAGAGATTATGGCAATTTAACCCCGGAAACGTAGTTGAGTGACAAGGTTCAACTTGTGCAAGGCCAAGGATGGAAGTGAGCACTCAAACACCGAGCAAAAGGAGCGAAAACATCATTTTAGGTCGTGCACGCTCGGGCATTAGAAGTGTGCCCGCTCGGGTAATTGATGCCATGACAACCCCGTACCCGCTCGGGTGAAAATCGGTGTACACGGTCGGGTACAAGGCCTGCACGAGCGGGTAGATGCTGTGGCCGCTCGGGCCCTTGTATTTCTCAACTAATTCCCACGATTTCTAACAACCAAAATCAGATCTATTTAAAGGGGATTCGAACCCAATTGAGAGGGGGGGACTCAAGGACAATTCAGTGCCATTAGAGACACACTTGGAAGGATCGAGAAGGACGGATCTACGGATCCGAAGCATGGAGGATCTATTGAAGACATTGGTCGATGAATAGGGAGCATTCTCTTTCTCTTTCTATGTTGAATTTAGATTTCTTTTGTGTTTTGTTTCCTGAGTTCATGTTCAAGTAGATCTATTGCCATAGGTTAGAGAGTATTGCCAACATGTAGAGAAGTCTTGTGCTTAATGAATGGTGGATCTTAATGCTTTCATACTTGTACGCCACTCGTTATGAATGAATTCGGTATTTTATCATGTTTTCAGATCTCATGGTTGATCTTAATGGTTTCATTACTTGTACGCCACTTGAATGAATGATGTTAGGAGTCTAATAAACCAACGCCAGGGCATTAGACTTTGGAACTTAGCCATGATTTAGGGTTTAGCCGGTTTAGAATCTACGCCAGGTCAATCGGTTAAATCTAGGGATTAGGATAGCGGTCGTAATGCGTCTATCCATGTAAGATGCGCAATGGATACATTGGTATATGCATGGTAGATAGTGGACAAGTCTACGCCAGTCAGTTCCTATAGTAGAGCTTGAATTCCCTGAACTCATGATAGTATCTAAGACCAATTATCTCGTTAGAACTTCGTTACATCGTTGTGCAACTCTTGATACCTATGGTGATTTGTCGCCGAGTCATTCCCATCTTAGGTTTAGTTTGCATTTGCATTTGCATTCCTTCTATCATTAGATTCATTACGTCTTATTCATTAGTTTAATAGCTTATAAGTCGCATCAATTCCTTGTGTTCGACCCTAGTTGCTACACGATCCGTATCCTTGCGGAAGCGTTAGTCTAGGTAATTTATTACTTGAGTCTTCGCACATCATTGGGTGAATGTTGACGATTTAGCCAAGTGTCAAGCCTTCTTTCCTCTATGACCAAAAATTATATGAGTGGTTCCACACAAACCTTATAGGGAACACAACATATGTTATGCGTCTGGATTTTTCGCATTATCGAGTTGTTTTCATCCATTCCATAAATATCATGGCATCTGCACTTGTTTTTTCATGACACATTCCAAATTTGTTGACTCCTCAAAAAGTTAAGCTTTGAACATTTTCAAGATGCATTGATAACCGTAAAACTAAGGGTTTCTGGAAATGGATCTTAATGCTAAAATCCTCTTAACATCTTTGCACGAAAGCATGTATCTACACTAGAGGTAGTTATTAATTTCATTTATATTGACACCATGACTCGTGCCGATATCCATGGGACTATCACTACTTGAACCTCTTTCAATCAATAATGATGGTTTGTCAATGCCTTTGGTAATTTACTTGGAAAGATATTTAAATGCATGAGCATTGTCACAACATTCTACGTTGATATTTGATCTATACCGTTTTAGTAGGTCTATGTTATACGGGACAACAAACCTTTGTCTAACTTGGTATCTCCCTTCATTGAATACTTTGTGTCGTCTTTACTGGGTTTATACCGAATATAGCCAAAATCTGGAAACGTTGGAATAATCAATGCATGGCCGTGAATTTTTTTTAACAAACACCCATCTTCATACATGGTGAGCGTGGCCTATTGAGGTCACAAAGCCCATACATCACATGTTGTTCCACTAACCCAAATCTTTTACAATCGATTTCCTTATTTGATAGTTCTGCTTGAACTAATTTGTCAATGTCGTCGGTTCAAGGATTGTTTAATACATGTTCATGCCAAATAAGAATATTAGCATGTAGTAGATCACATTTTTGGAACGCTACATTGTATATATTTGCAGAATAACACAACAATACGAATAAATACTTCACTTGGTTATGTAAAATTTTATTTACAATTAAATTAGTAGGTTGTTCGAGTGTTACCTGAGATAGGCTTTAGGGAAAAACTTTGTATTTAGTTATTCCAAAAACTAAATCTAATTTAATTTTAAATACACAACATTTTATATTCGGCCTATCATTTGCATTGACTCCCCATCCTGTATGATTCCAAACACTTTGGATTAGTTGGGATTGTTATACAGAGGTCTGGGTTTACCATACCATCTGCATACAATCATTGCATCACGGTAGTTTTCAACCACATATCTTGGTCCTTACCATTTGCATCGAATACATTATTATATAGATTAGAATGAAGCTTTTTTATTTATTTATTCAAGCCCAACGGATTCACTATTGTTCAGTGGTTGTATATGCATCAACCATATACTATTGGAAGAGACAATCTCCTTTCTATTAATCTCGTTTGTATCTGATAAGCATAATACTCTTTTATGGTGACAAATGCGCGTTTTATTTTTTGTGGTTGTATTTGCAAAGGGTATTCCCTCGTGGATGCCGAATTGAATAAACATAAACAACAAAGGATATTGCAAACTCATTAACAAAAGGTATTGATCGCTTATCTTGTAAATTTGACCAGAAGGTTTCAATTGTAAGACAACATCATTTTCCCGCATTGTTGATGAAAGATCTCTAACAATCAGATCAACTATTTTTTTTCCACATAGGTAACTCATATTATCTTCCTTACCTTTCGATTATAACAATCTATGTGTAAATTTTGTGATGCCACCAGATTCATATTGATTGCGTGCTTTGAAAGATGGTTATGATTGTTAAGAATTACTATGAGTTTTGAGAGAATTTGCTTATCTAGATTGCATGCACTGACATCTCGGTTAAACGTGTTCAATCGGTTTGACCTTATAGATTGCATGCTTAGCATTCTCTTAGCCCATTTAAATCCCCTTCTATGAAGATCAACCAATCATCTAAGAAGTTCAAATTTAAACATTTTGACCATCCGATGTGATGATTCTTCAATTCTTCTCGAGTTCATTTGGGGAATTGTTAATTAGACTAAGCCATATGTATGGATGTGATTCGTACATGTAAGGAATTGTTTTTTGATATTTCACATTTTGAACTAAGAGGCATTATTCGGGTAATGACAATACCAACTGCCAGTTCTTCATGTATCGTGCAAGCATAAACATCTTCGAGCAATACTAAGTTGGATAAATCAAAGACTGAAGGGAACATCGCCCATGTGATTTTTGTGTTTTTGCAAAGGTGTTTCATACCAAAATCTATGTTAACAGGAAGGCATGGATGTTCTTTTACTATTTCCATATTATTGATGTTTAAATTTTAAAATTCTTCAAATTTAAGAACCCTTGACGATAAATACGCCAAAAAGCATAGACCTTATTTTGGGAAATATATAAATCGAAGAAACTACACAACACCAAATAGTTTAATAAATGTATATAACTAAATAAAACAAACCTGGAAACCAATACCTAAAACTAGTAGATTAAATTGCTTTGAAGAAATATTTCAACACTATTGATATTGAAAACATTTATAACATATTGGAAATGACTTATGAATATAAACGTAAACTTTAGATTGCAAGAGCAAATTCAAACGAAATATCTTTCCACGATTCAGTTTCTTCTCCTTCATTGTTGCAAGAACAACCCTATCATCATTTACGGTTTCCTCTCTTTCACCCTTGTGGTCGACTCCAGAAGAATCATGAAGTAGCAGCTGTAATAATGAAGTTTAATGACCAATTATCTATTTAATGTCTTTACATTTTAAAATAAAATACAAAACAAATCATTCTTTGCAAACCTCGTGAACATCTGAATTAGTTTTTGTCAATGTGATCGCTGGCATCATACGTGAAACAGTAAAGGATAGATGACTTGGTAAGAAATTATTGATGCGTTCCAAGTTAAAAAAATTAACCTAAACCACCAGCAAGTGTACGACACATGTGTAGTACTTTAGTTGTCGATCCCCATGGACTACACAACACAAACTAAGCTCAAACAAATGAATCAAACTTGTTATGGTTGAATATGGTTTTGAGATAAAATAATTAAAGGCAATAAACTAACGAGTTCTCGGAAGTCAAACAAATGCTCTAGGATTCAGTTTCACCCAAGGCTCTTCGAAACCAACAATCAATCAATCAATCTAATTATGCATTTCCAATCAAGGCATTTAACACGCACGATCTCAATATGATTTCTACCATCTTTTAAGGCATCAAAATGTGATTTAGTCAAGTTATCCCCTACTTTCGTGGTTGATCCCTTAACCTTAACCCATCAAGTTATGTGATTCCTCCGATTTCAAATCCTCAACCTTTACTACTCTACTTTCGTGACCTAGTCTCGATTGTTCTAATGTTTAATGTCAAGGATAAGAATTCTCCTTCTGGTCCTTCTCCTCAATCCCTAAAACATGCATCTACTTGGCCTTCACAAATACACCACATTCAAATACTCATACAAAGAATAGCAAAACAAAAATAGGGAATGGCATTCATAAATCAATCAAAATAGATTTCAGGATTGCCTAAGGCTAATCCCTTCTCCTAGAACAAGGCTACTACTCAGACATGAATTTGAAACAAAGCATCATGAAAAAAATAGATAGTGTGGAGAGCATAGAAATCAAACAAAAAAAGGTTCAGATAGATTTTCCAATGCTTTCTAAATGTCTCCTTTTTAAGACTGCTCAACGGCGCCCAAAAACATGAGAGAATACGAACTCCCCCTTGTAACAATGTTTGGCGACTTAAAACCCAAGAATCTTGAGTTCATACCGGATATAGAATCTGGTTTCAAAATTGTACCCAACCGAGCTTGACAAAATGCCTGACTAGGCTGCCTCTCTTGTCCTTTTTCTGCAAACAACATTCGGTTTCCTTTTCTCTTCCAGTGGCGTTCCACTTAAGTTTTCTTTTTTGTTTTAGGTTTATGAATCTGACCGGGCACAACAAGCAGCTCGGTCGGGCACTTCTTCAAAAGAGCGATCGCGCAAACTTCCTTTCCTTTCACGCGTTTTGGCTCATACGCCCAACCGGGCACATCACAAAGAAACAAAAACTTGAAAGCCCAAACCGTGCGGCATTCTCTGCAAAAATATACCAAGTTTATGCGCAATCATTCTTATTGCCATGCTCGGTCATGCATGCCTTTGGTGATAGGTGATCGGTCGTGTATTGCATGCGCCCGAGTCAGACTTCTTCTTCGGGAAGAATCATCTCATTTAAGCCCCCGGCCGTGCTGCTCCACTGCCCGATCGTGCTCCATTGCTTCATCATGTTTTTTCGTGCATAGAAGAAGAAGCTCGGCCATGTATTGTTGCTCGTCTCGACGGTTTCTTGGACAACAATTTAACACCATATCTTGCTCATCTCTTGTCTGTTTCTCGTCTCGTTTTCTCCGTTGTGATCCTCGACACACATAGTTGTTCTCGTGTATGTTCTTTAGCTCCGAAACGAATCAAATACACCTCAAAACCTGCAGGAAAATATGAATACAAAAACAAGTAAAACAAATACAAAATCACACGTAGACATCGCGATTATCATCACGAACATTTCTAAATTTATGCGAAAAAATGTGTACGAAAAAAGATTATAAATTATATGAAGTTACTTTCAAATTATACTTAAACCTCCTACCAATCATCTCCTGTAAGAATTCGGAACCTCATTCCCATTTTCAATAATCTGGAATAGGACAAGAAAACCTGATTAATCATAACTATATCTATCCGCTATAGGATTAAGATGACCATACTTTTGATTGAGTGGTGTCTTTAGCTGGGGTGTTTGTTAGTCTGACCATTTCGCTATCAAATACAACAAATGTTGCAACCTCACCACCATCTTCAACCAACAACTCAACTCTATACATAAAGCAAAACATACACGCAAGCAAAAATGTCAAAATGCAAGCTTCATATGAAATGCAAAAGTGGATGAATTTTAAAAAACCACGTAATTCTAACAGTGTTTCTATCAAGGAAAAATATGGAATGCAATAAGTCGGAGTTGGATTTTAGTTTTCTTTGAATACTTTCGACATGCTAACTAGGTCCAACCGTTGTTGGTTAAGATTTCAGTCACATTTGCCTCATGAAAGAAATTAAGTTTCAAAAAGTAGAATATCTAAAACATCAATGTAGCAGAATCAAATAACATAGTTTATCGATAATCGACAGTAAGTAGTAAGAACCTTGTGCTTGGATGTAGTGATATACTTGTAAAGCTCCAATATTGAAACAATTTATATCTTTACCAATTTGTCATTTGTGTCATTATTCACTAAACCATCATCAATTTCTTCCAAATCTTGTGAGGGGTAAGATTGCAGATGAAGAAATGTTTTATTGAACAAATTCAAGTAGGATAAAACATTAACATGTAAATTGTATATATGGTGACAATTTCTAAAAATCTGGATGAACTGTTATTTAGAACTGTTTATAGGACTTCTAGTAAATAGAGTAGATGTTTTGCATGTAAACTAAAAATTTGTATTTCGTTGGTGTTTAGATAAAGATTACCTATTCAACACGAAGAGTTTGATAAAAAAAACTGGTACACCATGCTAACTTATTTATAGTTCAAATTAAGATAGACGAGAAACATAACTAAAGGGAATAAGAAACATACCGGTCACAAACTTGGGATTAACCCTAGTAAGTAAAATGACTGAGGCATATGCTTGAAACATTCCAACTTTGACTGTAACTCATTTGTCTTTCAGTCTTGTGTCTTTATGTTGATATGCATTCCTTTTTTGTCATTATGAAAACATATCTGGCTGGTCATAAGTCTAACAAAGTTGATAAATTCAAATTTATGGAGTACTAATCCAGACATTTGCAGATGTGATGTAAAACGAGGGTGGAGGAGACATTTTCATTGCGTGAATCCTTGATACCACAGATTCGACCAACGACATTTGCATAGCAACAATTGATGAGTAAGTTGTGTGAAACATCTCAAAGGAGGGATGTACAATTTAAACCATAAACAACCTGGTAGAGAAAGATTTTAGTTCACCAAAGAAGTAAGATCTGTCTATGTTGAAGTCCAGAAAACCTGATGTGGAATGTTGACAGTTTCTTCGACAATATTTGATAATTTGGTCGAGATAGTTAAGCCTATGAAAATGTGTGAATTAGTAAGTCCGAAGTTAGCATTAATGAGGACAACCTCTATTCCTTCCAACAGCAAAACGTTGCCTTCTTTTAGAAATGAGTCAAAATGTGTGTAAACATCGCACTTATATGTTAGTTATATACAACAAAATGTTTGGAACATAGATAGTGATCTCCAACACAATATTAATGTAAAAACATGTCAATTTGCTAAACCAAGAAGCAAGTGTGATATTCCAAAGCTCAAATCAAGCCAATGTAACTTGCATAGAGAAGTTAAATGTCATAAATTCTACTATAGGCTTTAATCCATAGTCTACACCAATGACGTCAATCTCGGCAAAACCTGTCTAATCAGTGAAAATGATGAATGTGAGAAACCTTCTCAACGTTATCAAAACCGTAATTAGAGGATAGCAATTTCACTCGATAAAAATAGTTTTGATAGCCTGACCTCGTTGATAAGGGTATCATGAACTCTCTCGTGAATTTTTTTAAAGACTTTTAGTCATCGAACCACACCATTGCAAATTTCAAAGATATTTACTTTGCTAAACAACTATAGCTTCATAACCCAATTCAGAAGATACAACTAAATCATCTGTCTTAGATGAAAAAGAATATATTCGTTGATTTGTGAATTATCAAGAAAATAAAATGCCTAGTATTCAGTTACAGCAAGAATACGTATCGGTGTAATACCAGGGTTGAACTCTAGGGACCAATGCGACATAAGCTAAGAATATAACCAAACTAAGACGGATGATAGTGATGATGATATGGGATAAAATCTGAGAATGCTAAACGAATTATGAAATCAATAAGGACACGTGAAAAAATTGCTAGTTAAGAATACTACGGACTTCGGGTCAGAGGAATTTCAAGGATGCAGCCAACAAAAGATCATAAACCAATCAAATGATCTTGATTACGGGAAATTCATGCTTATAAGTAGATGATGGTTCTTCCGATACCTAGACTCCCTAACCACAATAACATGTAATCCAACCTCCATGTAGTGATTAACACGTAATTACAGTAGCATTACGCATGCAATCCTAATTCCCGAGTCGATTAATCGACCGCTCAGATTCTTATCAATCGATCTCAATCAACAATCAATAATTCCAAATTCATAATCTATCCTCCCAGTTAAACATGAAATTCTAAATTACTGATTGGACAACACAAGTATAGAACATTGCTTGCATTGATTGTAATACCAAAACACAAGAAAAATTTGAAAGATCTAAGCATTAACACATAACCACAAGCATGCTTTACAAAACCGGTCTCCCTAAATCATAGCTACAGACCTACTCACTCATAGGTTCTGATACAAAACAATTGAAAACAACACTAGACATGACAAAAGTAAGGAATACGATGTCCCGGACTTCCCTATCTCGTCATCGGTATTTGGATATTGTCTCCTTCGTTCTCCACCTTCTCATGAGCTTCTTCTGTCTATTTTTAGTCCCCTTAAAGTTATGTGTCGTTCTTCTATTAATTGGGGCGTATTTTTTCAATCTTTTCCATTGTTTGAACTCTTTTAGGGTTTTTGTTACGACGCCAGACCCTCATGGGCTAAGTGGAGGACCCACTCGGGCTCTTCGTTTTCGAGGCAACCCGTGTGTGTTTTATGACTCACCAATGCGGCTAGAATCTTCTGAAGGCGTAGCCTGTGTGGGCTAAGGTGACAACATGCGCGGGTTTGTGGTTTCGCATGCGGCATAATCGGGGTAAGAGGCACCAGAGTCGGGCTAAATATTCTGAGGGCTACAACCCGAGCGGGGCCTTCTACGAACACAAGCTAGCCGGATTGACTTCGTGTATTCCATGATTTTCTTTGGCCTGAATCTGCTCTGAGTGGGTTGTAGCTCCAAGTATGCGCAGTTGACTCCAAGAATCAACAACATTAAACTCGATTAGGCCTTGTTGCCTTAAAACGTTAAAAGCAACTAAAATACTGGATAGAAAACTAATTTGTGTCGATTTTGTAACTCGTGCTATGCAAATTACACAGAGATGATCTAAATGTATAGCCTAAAACTAACCTACACTATATCTTATCATTCGTCCTAAACATACAAAACTATCCTAACCTGGCACATGAGAAGACTTAAAATACTATTTTTGTCACGGTTAGGCTATCCATGAATGGTTCCTTTAGTTCTTTAAGATGTTCAACTATGAAATTTGATGGAAGAATTCGTCTGTTGAAGTTTTGTTATTGAAACATTCTTTCTATTCTTTATTTTCTTATGATCCATTGTTTGTTCTGTTTTTTCTTATTTTCTTATGAAAAAAGGTCGCATATAGTTAACTTTTTTCTTTGGAGATTTGTCGTAGTTGTGGAAGTGGTAATGTGTTAAATGGATTAACTTGTCCTACATTCTTGTGCTTCGTGATAGATTTTAAAATGACGTTAGGAAACAGTTCCTCTCAGATGGAACCTTTGTTTTTTGAGTCTTTTTATGTCCTAGGGTAGGATAGTTTTTGTATGTTTAGGACGAACAAATTATTTTTCTTCTAAGACAGATGATTTAGTGGTAACTCCTCAATTGGAATATGAAGCTATAGTTGTTTAACAAAGTAAACAGCTTTGAAATTTGAAATGGCGTGATTAAAGGGCTTTAAAAAACATTCTTGAAAGAGTTCGTGATACACCTATCACTCAGTGGGCTACCTATACTTATTTTAATTAGTGCAATTGAATTTATCAACTTCGTTAGACCTATGATCAGTCTAACATGTTTTAGATAAATTATATTCACCTAGCAGTTTAAGGAGGTAGTTGTTGTCATTAATCCACTGTGGAATGCAAAATGGATCATCTTCTCTCAGTGCTAGTTTTGAACTTCTTTTATAAGGGAACCTTTCTTGCTTAATTTAGATTGAGAGATACAAAATATCTTGCACTTTATAGCAGTGTTTACTCTTCTTGCAATCCATTTCATTAAATTTAGAAATTGAGCCAATAAGAAAATGCCTGAGAATACTAAACCTCAGATATCTGAATGATCAACTGAGAGACAAATCCAACATGGATAACAAACCACCACCTAAACCAATAATAATCAAACAAAAAATAAGGATTCACATGTGGTTGATCAACTGGTCATAACCTAGATCAGTGACTTTTGGATGCAGAAGACTCAGCTCTACGGCCAAGAGAATCAACATTTCATTATATAAACTAAATGGTTCATGCCTTAAAGCTCATAAGACAAACCATGGATCATAAGGAAATAAAGAACATAAAGAATTTTTCAGCATTATATTATATTAGATGAAAATGTCTTCCATCAAATTTCATAGTTGAACATCTTAAACAACTGAAGGGACCGTTCATGGAAATGTCATAGAATTTCGAAGAGTAACAATAATTCAATTGACTCTACAACCAATATCATAGAGTCTGTGATGATGATGATTACAGCCTTAGTCAATAGAGAAGAAAATTGTTGTTTTTTACATATCTACTCACCAGGTTGTTTGCCTTTGAATCTCTAAATCTATGTATCTGTCTTCTTTCAAGTTTCAGATCTATAATACCTACAACTGAAAAGTTCACGAGCCACTAGAATTTTCTATGACAGTGTATGTCATAACTGAAGTTATTTCAGGGTAAAACACAAGAAGTTAACAATTGACAAAAGAAACACTTACATCGACTTTCTCTGAGTAAGGTCATTTCGTCATAACCTCTTGCAATATGAGGCACAATGCCTACGTGGATGTGAATTTTAAGTCCGGCCCGAGATCCGGCCCAGATCACGGCCCGAAAATTACGGGTTTGGGATGAAAATTATAGGCCATTTTAAAAATGGACCGAGATCGGACTTGGAAAATTTTGGCCCGCAAAATTCGTTCCAGGCCGGGCTCGAGCCCGAAAATGGGTTGCGACTCAAACCCTACCCCAGTGTGCTCTTAGCTGAGCTATCTCTCTCCCTCGATCTTGGAGATAGTCTGCCCGACCTCTCTCCCTCCATCTTCTGACCTCTCTCTCTCCAGGTTCCATCATCATCGTCCTCCTCCTCCCGCCTCGGTGCTCTCGCCTCTTGGTCCCCTCGTCGTAGTCGTCTCTCGATCCTCCTCCCCCTCATCGCAGTCGCATCTCGGTCCTCCTCCCCCCTCGGTATCAATCACCTCTCTGTCCTCCTCCCCCCGCTGTCTACGACGCTGTCGAGTCTCCAACTTGCTCAAAGAGTCGCTCGGTCTCAGTCTCCAACTTGCTCAAACTACTGTCGTTCTTGAGGTTTGTTTAATTCTCGGTACAATGTAGGATTTTCAAATACGAATGTCCTCCAGGGTTTGTCAAACCTGGTTAGATTGAACGTTTAGTTACTGTAAACTGGAAACCTTGTCAAATACGAATTCACAAGGTCTTAATCCATTTTTTATCATTCCCAGTTGAAAATGCTCGATTGTTTTAACTATTGCTCGCTTATTTCAGGTTCGATCTCATTTTCTTGTTACCTCGTTGGTCATCTGTTGGTCCATCACCGAGGTGAGTTTTTGTTTCAATTAGATGTTCATCATCTCTCTTTAGTCTTAAATTCAATGTTTCAACTCTATACATCGCATTGGATTGTATTTCGATGTACATTTTTCCCGCTGAAACTTGTTTTGTAGAAATAGAAATGGATTCTGATGATAAACTTCAGTATGAAATGCAAGAGGAGGAATTTGCTGGTGGTTTATCAGCACCTGAAGATGTAGGGCAATCGTCACAACCGAAAGGTAAAAAACGAAAACCGTCTATTGTTTTGCAGCATGACCCGAATTAATAAAGTTTTGGCAACTTGCACATATTGTGGAAAGTGTTAACTACTGATAGTACTCAAGGAACATCACATTTGAATCGTCATGTTAGAGATTGCAATACTAGGCCGATGTCTATGTTTGGTAATATGCGAGATATGATTATTGATCATGAGCTGAAATTGAGGACAAAAAAGGTTGATCATGCAGTTTGGAGAGAAAAGGTTGCTATGATGATAATTGCACATGAGTTGCCTTTTGCAATTGTCAGTATAGGTTCTTTAGACATATGCTTCTTGCTCTATACCCTGATGTGAAAATGATATGTAGAAATACGGCGACGAAAGATGTTTTTAAGTTGTATGAGAATGAGAAAGATAAGAGAAGGTTGCTTTGAGCAAAGTTCATAGTAGAATATGCATCACTACTGATCTTTGGATTGCTATTAGTCATGAAGGGTATATGTGTGTGACGGGGCATTATGTTTATGAGCAATGGAAACTGAATAGTAAGATTTTATCGTTTACTAGATTTCCTTCTCCACGTTCGGGAATGGAAATTGTGAAGAAGATAATTAGTTGCTTGGAGGAATGGAACATTGACAAGAAGATTTTTTCCATCACCGTTGACAATGCTTCATCTATTGATGTCATGGTAGAATTTATGAGGCATCAATTGAAGCATCAATGGTCGTTGCTTGTAGATGGAGATCATTTCCACATAATATGTAGTGCACATATTCTTAACCTTATTGTGCATAGGGAACTAAAAGTCATAGATGATGCTTTGGACAAAATTGTTTCGGGAATGTGCAAAGCAAGTTGGTATTACAAGTGGATCTCTTTTCTCTATGGATGTAAGCACTCGGTGGAAATTGACTCACACCATGCTCGTAAATGGCCTTAAGTATCAATATGCTTTTAAAAGTCTTGCAATGATTGATGGGAGCTATAAGCAATGTGCTACAGAACAAGAATGTGCTAGTGGAGAAAAGATTTGGGACTTTTTGCAGCCATTTGCTGAAAGCACAAACTTGATTTCGGGCTCAAAGTATCCGACTTCCAACTTGTACTTCATGAAAATTTTGAAGATCGATGCAATAGAAGTTTAATAAGCATTTGATACATACGGTTGCATTCTTTCCATGGCAGTTGTGCTTGATCCAAGAATGAAACTCAAAGTACTGAAGCATTTTTATAACATTCTCGATGAGACGACAAGCAAAAAAATGTTGATGATGTGAAAGGGTGATGTTAGCGCTCTTGGAAGAATACAAGAGAAAATTTGGGCGAAAGACTTCCAGAAGTTCTACGCCATGGGAAAAGAGAGGATTCCAAGATAATGAACAAAGTTCATCATTCTTTGAAGTAAGTTTATAACGTACTAAGTTGTATCTTATTTTATATGACTATCTCGATTGATTCTTTTTCATTATTGATTTCTTTAGGATGCATACATTTGTGATGGTGATGAGTCTTCGGATGATGGATCGGCATCGGTTTTGAGATATACTTGTGTGATCCTAAGATCCGCATGCAAGATCACACTGATATGGATGTGATGCAGTTTTGGAAGTCTAACACTAAGACATATGATATTGGGTTAGGGCTTATGGCTTCTGATATCCTAAGTATTTTGATCACCACAGTTGCTTCAGAGTCTTCATTCAGCGCCGGCTTGCATGTGCTCAACAAATAAAGAAGTCGTCTCTTACCCTCAAATGTTCAAGCCTTAATCTATGCTCGTTCTTGGTTACAATGAAAAAGGTTAAGTTTATACACTTCAATTCAAATTATTGAGATTATATGATTGCTTATGTTGGTGATTTGGTTTCTTTGATTGACTAATTTGTAGATTCTATAATTAGTGGCCCGATGGATTTCTCGCCGCAACCACATAATGTGAAGCCTTATTGTATAGTATCTTAGTCTCTTTTATAGTTATTTTCATCAATCATTTATTCCTCTTTTAGCGTTTTCTCGTGTTATTGCAAGAAATGAAATATCGGGATATAAACACAAGTGAATGAAGCAAAACAAAGCAAAACCACTTTCCTATCAGCTATGCACGGTCAGCATCCAAAGAATCATAAACCAGAGAAGAGAAATGGAAGCAATGGCCACTTGCAGAAAAAATGGAAACAATGACCTCTTACAAAAATAAAAAATTTAGGTGGCTAGACATACAGAAAATTAGAGAAAAAACAGAGCACACACATAGAGGGAAAAAGAGAGAGCGACGAAGCCGGATCGCGGAGGATTTGTTGAAGATGTCGGTAATGGAATAGGGAGGGATCACATTCTTTATCCATGTTGAATATAGTTATCTTTTGTGTTTCGTTTTCTAAGTTCATGTCCGAGTAGGTCCATAGCCATGGGTTAGAGAGCTTTGCCGATATGTAATAAAGTTTTGTTCTTAATGCTTGGTTATAATATTTGTTCGTTTCGGATTGATTGGTTGTTTGTAATGCTTTTATTTTTGTTGGTAGCTTGAATGAATGTTTATAAAAATCTAATTGCATTGGGAGATGAATTGGATTTTGGAACATAGCCATGATATGAAGTCTCAATTGATTTAGAACCTTGGTCGGTCGGTTAATTGAACTTAGGAATTAGGATAGCGATCTTAATGCATCTAGTAGGTGATTGGTAGTACGCGTGCTAGATAGTGGGTTTAGCCATCGGGAGAGTCATTCCCTAGGAAAGAGCTTCAATTCCCTGAATTGGTAACGATATCTATAACCATGATATTGTTCGAACTTTGTTGCATCATCGTGCATCTCTCGAAACCTGTGGTGTTTAGTTCATTGAGTTTAATTCGATAGTTAGTTAGATAGTTTATCTTTATTCGTATTCCAACCACTTATTGATTTTACACGCTCTATTACTAGCTTTAGAGTTGCATCGATTCCTCGTGTTTGACCCTAGTACTACACGATCCGTATTCTTGCAGAAGCATTAGTCTAGGTATTTTATTACTTGAGATTAACCACATCAAGTTTTTGGCGCGTTCCTGGGGAATTGATTACGGCTTTAGAGATTGGATACTTTTGAATTAGGATATAGTCCTTTCTGGAGTCTTGATTTGTCTTTCGTATTTTTTTGCTTTTGTTTTTTTTTTTCTTTTTGAGTCAATTTTTTTACCTCTCGGAGCTTAATCGAATTTTGTATTCTTTATTTTGCGAGGCAACATGAATGAGGTACATCCTTTGTATGCCGGTATAGCTGAAGTAAAAGATCAATTTTCTGGAATTTATCATATGTTTTCTAACTCACACCATCCACATTAATTGGAGCAATCATGGGAAAAAGAAGTTTGGGGTATGAACAAGTGAACTACGAGAGTTACAATCAGCCTTTTGGGAACACATACACCCCGGATGGAGAGATCACCCAAACTTCCCATATATAAACTCTGACGTTGTTTTGAATGTGCAAAATCTATTGGGAAATTTTCACCTGCAAGCGATGCATCCAAATCAGAACTTTCAGCCATAGACGCACCCCAAACTCAGAATTATGAATCACATGTGCCCCCATGTGCGCAGCAAGAAGCTAACGCCGATATTATGTCTATGCTCGCTCAAATCTTACAAGGAGAGGAAGATAAATACACCAAACTAAGAGAGATAAGAGCGGATTGTGGAGATGTAAAGAAAGAGGTTACGGAACTCGAAACGCACCTAAAACTCTTAGACAATCAAATTGCACAACTCGCTGCAAATTCCTACAAACCACAAGGAGTTCTACCGGGAAGATAAAAACAAATCTTCGTAAGCATGTCAACGAAATTTACCTAAAGATTTGTAAGACGGTGGATCAGCCTACTTCGACATTTGAAAGAGGTAAAGCATCTATCAAAGTAGCGAAAAAGGATGCCAACACGTTTAAGGAGAAGCTCGAGCTGGAAGAGGAGCCAAAATACGTCAAACCAGTCCCGAGGCCACCTCCTTTACCGTTTCCAAAACGTCAACTCAGGAAAATGGTAGATCAGCCCAATCTTCAACATTTGAAAAGAATGAAACGTATACTACAACAATGGAAAAGGGCAAAAACGTTAAATATCATAAAAACAAACCCGAGGAGAAAGAGGAGACGAAGTACGTAAAACGGTGGATCAGCCAACTCCCTCAATATTTGGAAAAGGTGAAGAATCTAACACATCAGCGGATAAGGATATGGACATTGATGAGCATAGGAAGAAACCCGAGGTGGACGTAGAGTTCAACATCATTGACACACTTGAGCAGGCGTGCATTATTGACTTCGTGTTCCACAACGACGTGTTTGAGAATTTAACCAAGGAAGTTTGTGAGGAATCTGGGAATAGGGATTCCCTAGATATGACTCTCATAGCAGCTGGAGAAGGATTATCTAAGGTACCAAACGAGCTGCTGGACAACAAAAAGAAGAAGGAACCCCCCGAGTGAGACTTCTGCACTTTCCGAGCTAAATGTCATGCAAATCAGTACATAATCACCCCCAAAATGCCGAGAAGCTACACCAAACTTCCAGCACACAATTGGAGCATTGACAAGGCACCCAAGGTAAAGATGAAGTCTTCACCACAAGGGCTCACACACCAACAAAATCTTGAGACGTTAAAGGAAACAAGAGACGAACGCCTAACAAATTTTATGGAGTGCATAATCGGACTTATGGATAGCTTGGCCAAATTCTTTGGACAGCACAATCTAGCCCCAACCATAAGGAACACCACGACCAAGCTTAGGGAGTATATGGCTGATTGTGCAAGGAATCCAACTGATCTGCATGCTAAACCCTATCGAGCACACTATGCACACGAGACGCTACGTACACGACGACGTTGAGGACACCTTTTGTTACATACTTTCCACTTCGACATCATCTACAACATAAGGATAGACACGTACATCCAGTTGCATCAACTCGGGACAGCAAGCACGTATCAGGTGCACACATTCCTATCTATCTTATTTTTCCCTGAGTTTTTGCATGATTAGTCCTTCTCTTTTGGTATTGAACACCGGGGTGGTGTTCCGTTCATGTCTGGGGGGTACTCTTCGAATGTCATGACTTTGATTAGGATTTATATGTTGAGTTCTTCGTTTTATTTTTACTATTATGTTATTTTTGTTAGGATTAGACGGACGAATATCTAGTACGATAAATTTCAAACTTTAGTTACCTCTGTGCAACTTTATCGAATCGGGAACAAAAATCTAGGTTTGTTGAAACATACCCTTTAGATACCGATTAGTTAGTGGTCGTGCATAATCCATAGCCTATAGTTGTATTCCTCCCCTTAGGCTTCAATCCCAAGCACTTATATTTCCGGACATACCTTTCATTCTTTGTTTTGTTTCAATTATGATATTTCCATGCACTTACACTCTCTTGTCAATAGAATAAGTTCTTTACCCATTTCAGCCCTACATTGACATGAGTGCATCAATATTGATGGTTCGGGTCTAAGTTGTGAGTCAAGGATGTTTTTTTACGTCCTAAGGGTTAGAGTCGATGCATATTCACAATAGTTTAATAAAAAAATCAGAAATGATGCAACCTCTTCACTCCGCTAATATTACAAGAACTTATGAGTGTGCCAATTGACAACCTGGGTCTAAGTAGAAGGCTGTCCTCTTCAACTTCGATGTCCTAGAAACCGAGTGCGAATTTAAAAAGAAAAATGTGTGGAAACCGAAAAAATAAAAAGAGAACCGAAAAAGAAGAAAAATAATTGTCTTAAGAATGGTATCGAACTTTTTGCGCATTATAATAGGTATGGAGATCACTTGGATGTTGTCTAGGGGTTCGTGAAACGAACTTAGGATATGTGTAAGATTGCACGATTAGTGTCTTTCAGTAGATAGGGGTCTAAATTTGGTGCACTTAGATCTATGTTCGTGTGACACGTTGTTGCGTAGGGTGGCTCCCTTTAGTGTTGATTGTGCTAGTTTCCGGTTGTTGTCTAACTCTTCTTGTGCTTAGTTCTAGTCTTGCTCGAGGACGATCAAAGATTAAAGTCTGGGGGAGTTTGATAACTTCTATTTTGTTATAGTATTTTAGTCTCTTTTTATAGTTAGTTTCATCATTCATTTGAACTTTACCAAGCATTAAAGCATCATTTAGTCCTCTTTTAGCATTTTCTCATGTTATTGCAGGAAATGAAATATCGGGATACAAACACGAGTGAATGAACCAAAACTAAGCAAAATCACTCTCCTATCAACTATGCACGGTCAGCATCCAAAGAATCATAAACCGGAAAAGAGAAATGGAAGCAAGGGCCGCTTACAGAAAAAATGGAAACAATGGCCGCTTACAAAAATGGAAACTTTCAGTGGCTGGAACAAAAATGGAAAGTTTTGGTTGCTAGGACAAAAGTAATAAGAGAATGGTTGGAACATGAAAAGGAAACATGGTTTACATAAAATAGAAGCAAGTTTTTGGAACAAAATGCAAACTTCCAACTGCCTACACAAAAATGGAAAGATTGTCGCCTACACGAAAATTAGAGACTACAAACGTCAAAGATAGAAAATGGAAATGGGTGCTGGAACAATAAATGGAAATGCATGAACAAGAAACAAGGCAGCAAAGAAAATAGGAAAGGAGGAAAAAAGAAAAGGAAATCGTTAATGCACAAGAGGAAAATGAAACACAAGCTGCTGAAGAAAATAGAAACCGAGAAAATGGAAACTAGCCAAATAGGAAAGGAGGACGAAAAGGAACGTGATGGCTGCTCAAACGAAAAGGAAATATGGTTAGAGAAGAGGAATGGGAGCTACATGGCTGGAAAATAAAAAGAAAACGTTGACATTTATACAAGAATGGAAAAACAAAAGATGGAAAAACTCGAAAAAGGAAAACTGCAGTTGTTGTAAGAAAAAGGAAATATCAGCCGCTGGAGAGCAAGGAAAGAGGATGGCCAAAGAGGAAAGAATAGAGGAAATGAAAGAGGATAAAGAGGGAAAAAAGGAGGGAGCTTCAGCAGCACAAGACGTAAAGAAAGTTAGAGAGGAAAAACATAGCACACTGGAGAGAAAAAGGAAAGAGTAGAACGCACACGAGGGCAAAGGACGCAGCGACGAAGCCGGATCGCGGAGGAGCTGTTAAAGATGTCGGTAATAGAATAGGGAGGGATCTCATTCTTTATCCATGTTGAATATAGTTATCTTTTGTGTTTCATTTTCTAAGTTCATGTACGAGCAGGTCCATAGCCATGGGTTAGAGAGCTTTGATGATATGTAATGAAGTTTTGTTCTTAATGCTTGGTTAGAATATTTGTTTGTTTCGTATTGATTGGTTGTTTGTAATGCTTTTATTCTTGTTCGTAGCTTGAATGACTGTTTATAAAAATGGAATTGCATTGGGAGATGAATTGGATTTAGAACGAGCCATGATATGAAGTCTAATTTGATTTAGAACCTTGGTCGGTCGGTTAATTGAACTTAGGAATTAGGATAGTGATCTTAATGCATCTAGTAGGTTAGATTACATAATTTGGAGATTGGTTGTACGCATGCTAGATAGTGGGTTTAGGCATCGGGAGAATCATTCCCTAGGAAAGAGCTTTAATTCACCGAATACGTAATGATATCTATAACCATGATTTTGTTAGAACTTTGTTGCATCATCGTGCACCTCTCGAAACCGGTGGTGTTTAGTTCATTGAGTTTAATCCAATAGTTAGTTAGTTAGTTTATCTTTATTCGTATTCAAACCACTTATTGATTTTACACGTTCTATTCATTAGTTACTAGGTTTAGAGTTGCATCGATTCCTTGTATTCGACCCTGGTACTACACGATCCGTATTCTTGCAGAAGCGTTAGTTTAGGTATTTTATTACTTGAGATTAACTACATCAATAACCTCAAAAGTCAAAACTCATGTGTATTATTTACTCAGTTAGATCGAAACGTATGTAACAATGAAGATTAAGATTGTATTTTAATGCTAATGTATTGATCATGTTTTCTTGTTTTGTAGTAATCCTCGAGAGAAGTTCAAATAGTGAAACCGAATGAGTAAGAGATTCAAGAAAAATTTGTTAGTATTTTTGTTTCTTTATTTATGGACTTGTATGGAACATTTTTTAATCTTTGTTTATGTGTGTTTTAGACTATTAGACTTCTAGTGATTTGGATTCGTATAGATTAATTAAGCGTTTTAGACTTATTAAATTTTTTTTGTTTTTTTATCTCTTTAGGCCTGAGGCCCAGTCCAAGCCCACCCAATGCCCATTTTGGTTAATCTCAAGTAATAAAATACCTAGGCTAATACTTCCGCAAGAATAAGGATCGTATAGTACCAGGGTCGAACACAAGAAATTGATGCAACTCTAAAGCTAGTAAACTAATGAATAGGACGATAAAAATCAATAAGTGTTTTGAATGTGAATGAATCTAAACTAACTAATTAATAGGATAAACTAAATAAACTAAACACTACAGGTTTTGAGAGATGCATGATAATGCAATGAAGTGCTAACAAAGATCATGATTATGAATATCATCACGTATTCGGGGAATTCAAGCTCTTTCCTAGCAAATGACTCTTCTGATGCCTAATCCCACTATCTAGCGTGCGTACTACCAATCTTTCAATTGCGCAATCTTATAGGATAAATGCATTGAGTCCGCTATCCTAATTCCTAAGTCCAATTAACTGACCAGTTAAGGTTTAAATCGATTGAGACCTCATATCATGTCTATGTTCCAAAACACAAAGCAAAATTACTCGATCAGAGAATCAAGCTAAAAAATGAAACAATAACTGAAATTTAAAAAAAAAGGTAAAGAAGTATTACCACTAGCATGAAGGAGATCACCAAACGGGAGAAATAGTAAACGTTGGAAGAGAAGAAAAGACGATGTGTACAACCCAAAATGGGAATATAATCAAATAAAAATCAAGGAAATGAGGATTAAACCTCAAAGGAATGGACTTGTCGAAAGGGAAGTCGCCTCACTCTCGGTCCGCCGCCTCACGTTGCTCTAGGTTTTTCGCAGTCGCCTCGCTGGTCGCAATTCCTCTTGCAAGTGAAAAATCTATTTTGGGTCGATTGATCTTGAAGCGAGTTACTATCGACTGACACCATAGACAACAAAAAACTTTATTCTTCCAGTTGTAGATTATTTGGGTGATTCCTAACCGGTGTTTGTTGCTCCCTCGCTGGTCAACCGAAATGCCAATGTGATGGGAAGAACGGGAAGCAATGATTCCTTGGACTGTTGGCTTAAAAAAGCTATAGATGAAGGAGGCGTACAAGACATCGTATCAAAAGAGGGATTTTGGCCAAACTCAAGCGAAATTCAAGTTGGTGTTTTCCATTGAATGGAACTCAACCATCACACGAGGGACTCGGCTGACACGGATAATAAAAGGTAGATGATAATGATCCTCCCTTCATAGGAAAAAAACGTAGAGAGATTGAAAAATTCTCTATGTATTTCGTATGAGAGGTTTACTAAGTATATATACAATTTAAAGATCACGTAATTGAATCAGGAGTGAATATACTATTTCCTTGACACCCTTTATGTTGATGTGTTTAAGTCACGAACGCCCAACTTTTCGATGGAGCTGCCAAATTCTTTCTTGCCCAAGGCTTTGGTGAAGATGTAGGTCAGCTGAATATGTGTTAAAACATAACGAGTGGCGATAGTATCCGCTGGTATGGAATCTAGGACGTAATGACAATCGACTTCGATATGATCCGTGTGTCATGGAAAACGGGGTTGGCACTGATATGAAGAGCCGATTGACTATCACAGTACAATCACATGAGACGTAAATGTCGCATCCCAAAATCGGCAAGAAGGGTCTTTAGATACGAGCTCACACGTGGTTTGTACCAAAGCCCAATATTTGGCTTCGGCTGAAGAGCGAGAGACAACATTCTGTTTCTTTTTTTTCCAATAAATCGAAGAGGTATCAAACTGTATGAACCACCCCGTGTGCGATCGCCGAGTCAATGGACATCCTGCCCAATCAGAATCACACCAAGCAATAATCTGCAAATCGATATCAGAATGAAGCAAAATACCTTGACAAGGAATGCCTTTCAAGTATCAAACAAAGCGAATCGTTGCGTCCCAATGCTCATGCAACCAAGTAGATCAGACGTCCAACAAGTCTCATGTAGGCTGCGGGGTCGTCATAAAAATCGTTGGATGCTAGAGGCAATTGGTGATTTTGATCCAACAGAAATCTTATCGGTTTGGCCTCGAAGAGATCGCTTTCGGAGATCATATCCAATAAGTATTTTCATTGACAGAGATAGATGCAAGAGGAACTTCGTGCCACCTAAATTCCCAAGAAATATTTGAGACTGCCAAGATCATTCATATGGAAGTCAGACCCGAGGTAGCGTTAGAAAGCCTGAATCGCTGAAGTAGAATTGCCCGAGATGATCAGATCGTCAACATATACAAGGACGTGTAGCTTTACAGGTCGACAGAAAAAATGAAGAGCGAATGATCGGAATAAGCCTGTCGAAAACCATAGAGCTTCACAGACTCTCCTAACTTCGCAAACCAACAACGAGGACCTTGTTTCAAAGCGTAAAAAGATTTCCGAAGTCTACAGACATTCGAAGGATCAAATAGAGGAAAGCCGGGATGAGGTTTCATATAGATTTCTTCATGAAGATCACCATGATGGAATGCATTATGAACATCAATTTCATGCACCTCCCAATTTTGAGCCGAGGCGAGAGCAAGAAACAAACGAACTGTAACCACCTTTGCAACTCGAGCAAACGTCTCTACGTAATCAATTCCTTCCACTTGGTTATCTCCGAGAACCATCAACCGTGCCTTGTACCGTTCAATCGACCCATGAAAGCGGTACTTAATTTTGAACACCCACTTGCTGCCAATTGCCTTCTTGTCGGAAAGTAGAGAAGCAAAGGTCGACGTGAAATTATTTTCCGAAACCTAAATTTCATCGTCCATAGCAGCCCTCCAATTTTCATCTTGAAGAGCATCATGATATGAATTTGTTTCACGACCCGAAGTCACAGAAACTAGAAACACACAATATCTCTGAAAGAATCTGCCACACGAAACATAACTACAAATCGGATATTTAGAAGAAGAACATTTGGCGAGAGAGCAAGTCACGTTGAGAATGTGGTAATGCTTACGTTCAACCTTGTCATTTTGTTGCGGAGTTCATACACAGGATGTTTCATGTAGAATGCCGTGTCGAAGAAAATATTTGTGTAGACACAAGAACTCAATTCCATTATTCAAGTGAATCGTTTTAACCATATCATTAAACTGTCGAGAGACAATGGCGATATAGTTTTGTAGATGTATCGATGTTTCCAATTTATTGTCATGAGGTATACCCAAACGCCATAAGAATAGTCGTCAATAATGGTAAGAAAATATTTCAAGCCCATAAAGGATGGTGTTCGGTATGGACCCCTGACATCACAATGAACTAGCTAAAAAAAGATGAGGTTTTATTGGAACTTATTGGAAAACAATCCCTTGTTTGCTTTGCACGGAGACAAATTATGTACGCATTGTTCAACATCTCATTATTACCGCGAAATTGCAAATAAGAAATCAAACTCAAAAACTTCGGAGCGGGGTGTCACATCCGTTGATGCTAAAGAACTTTAGAGCGAGAGTCATGATACTGAACCGCAGCAACATTCTCCATACCCTGTAAATAGTAAAGCTCCCTTGTTGCTCATCCCCTCCAATCATCATCTTGGTGAGTTGGTCTTGAATAATGCAGAATTCGTTAGAGAACTTGATGAGATTCAATGTTAAATAAATATTACCTAAACTACCCGCAACTGCACGACACGTGTGTAGTACTCTAGGTGTCAATCCCATAGAGATTACGCAACACAACCTAAACTCAAACTACGTATCAAACTTGCAAGCGAACGAAATATGGGTTTTGAGAATGAAATACTAAAAACAAATAAACTAACGAGTTCTTAACAGTGAGACAAACGTTCTAGGAATCCGATTTCACCAGAAGACCACCAAAACCAACAATCAACCTATCTAATCATGCAATCCAAAATAAGTTATATAAGGCAGACAAGCCTAATATGATTTCTACCTTCTCTCAAGGTATAGACACGTGATCTAGTCAAGTTATCCCCTTCTTTCGTGGCTGATACCTTAGGCTAAACCCATAAATTCTATGATTCATTCGTTTTACCCTCAACCGTTGCTACCCTACTTTCATGGCCTAACCTCGGTTGTTCTAAACCTAATTATCCGGAATTAGAATTCTCCTTTCGGTCCTTCTCCTAAGTTCCTAAAACATGCATCTACTTGGCCTTCGTAAACACAAGTCAATCAAGCACTCAGACAAAGAATAGATAAACTAAAACGGGAAATTGCATTCAGAGATAAATCAAAGTGGTTCCAGGATAGCCAAGGGCTAATACCTTCTCCGAGAACAAAACGACTACTCGCTCATGCGTTCAAAAGGAAAAAACATAATCAAAGTAGAGAGTCCAAAGAACATAAAAAAAACGAAACCGAAGTCTTGAATTGATCTCCAATGCCCCTTGAATGTCTCCTCCGCAAGATCTCATGAACAACTCTCCTCTCTACTATCTCTGCAACTCTATCTCCCTCTAATGATTGTTCTTCTCCCCAAACTAAAGTGAACGAATCCCCAGCTCTCCTCCTTGTCTTTCCTCTTTTCTTTCTTTCATTTTCTCCTCTTTTTCCTCTTTAGCCGTTCACTTCCTTTCCTCTTCTTTCCTCTTTGTTGCAGCTTGTTGTTTTTGTGAGTTTTTCCATTCTTCTTTGTGCTGGATAAGTGGGCATGTTTCCTTTTTATTTTCCAGCCATATAGCTCTCAATCCTCTTCTTTAATCATGTTTCCTTTATATGTAGGCAACTAACCCTTCCTTTTCTTTTTTGGCCGAGTTTCCTTTTCTTGTTTCTATAGGTGACAGACACGACTCACGCGGGCTGGAGTGTATGCCCTGCACATGCTCCCTTGCTGGTGCTGGATCCGCTCGGGCTGAAGGCTTGCCCAAACCGTGCTCGTTTTGCTGGACCAAGAGCCCCGCGCGGGCTCAGGAGTGCCTCGCCCAGGCTGATGTTGGTCATGAAGACCCGTGCATACGGAGGACCTCCCCGAGCCGTGCTGAGTTTGCTGGAGGTTGTAGTCCGTGGGGGCTAGGTGAATGCTCGTGTGGGCTGTGTTAGTCCTCGCCAATACTTGTCCCCTTTGCTCCGTTATGATCCTTGATGTTAGTACTTTTTCCCGTGTACGTCCTTTTGCTGAACCAAATACGTATTAAAAACTGTAAGAACACAAAAACACGAAAACGAGTAAAAGGGATACAAAATCATACGTAAACATCGCATCTATATCGTAAACATCTCTAAAATCGTGCAAAAAATATGTATGAAAATGAAAAGATTAGAGCTGAACTAAGCAATCTGACTGACAAAGCAATTGGGAAATGGAGATCAGATTGTGGCTGAGTCTTTATACAAAGAACACATATCACAGACGAAACCCAGAACTGAGATCAACACAACCCTGACAAACAACCAAGCTTTGTCGCCCGTCGGGAAGAATAATTGAGCACGGGTCCATGGCGGAAACGTTACGAAGACACACATAATTTCCTGTCATATGGTGAGAACATCCCGAATCCAAAATCCAAGGAAAGTTCGAGTGCTTACTAGCAACCATCTTAGTAGCTCTAATCTTTGACACATTGAACAAAGCAACCAGCGTCTCCCACTATTCGTCGTTGATTCCGCTAATAGCATTGCAGTCTATCTTGATGATTGTGGATGAATGACGCTGTGTGTGGACCGTCTATGCCACATTAACATGCACCGTCTGGTGGCCGCCCCATCCCTTGTTCGAAGCTGGAGTAAAGGTGAAAGAGCACCAACCTCAGGTGCTGCGGTTTCTTGGACGATCACCCAATAGTCCGGGTATCCGTGAAGATGGAAACACGTCTGGTGTAATGGCCCTTGTGACCACAATAAGTGTAGAGGACTTTCCTTTGTCGACAGAACAAGGTTTCAATGAGAAACCAGTTTTACCATGAAGGCCATAGCAGGAGCTTCCACAGAGACTTTCATTGTATAAGATCCTTCATCGTGCAAAACAAGATTATAAACGGTATCGAGGTAAGGCAGCAGGACATGAGTCAGTAGGTTTGAGCATACAACCACAAAGAATGAGTCGTCGAGCCTCATCAAGAATTCATGCACTCTATTTTCTTCCTGATCTCTCTCATATTGTTTTACGAGGTCACAAGTATAGCGATCAGGGCAGTATGTGCGGAGAGGTTTCGAGTTCAATAGATCACTCTTAGTTCAGTAGATCATCCCCTTTTGAGTGAACTGGGCCAACTCAGATCTAAGGCGTTGAATTCAAGACCCGTTTTTCATAGCAAATCGGCTCTTTAAATACTCACGGTGATTGCGAGCATCTTCTTGAAGGACCAATTGCGAGCGCACCCTTGGTTCAATGGTGTTTTTGATCCACGAAAACAAGAGGGCGTTGATTGAGTCCCTATCATCGAAATCTGGGGAGTTAATGTTGTGTTTGGTGATGATACCATCGAGAAAGACAAACTTCTTTCAGACTTGAGGGCTATACGCAAATTAGCAGCCCATTTGTCATAGTTATCACCACATAAAAGAGGCTAAGAGAGGAAGAGATCAGGATTGTCCCCTAAGGTGATGTCGTATGGATTAATCATTCACCGTGGTGGGTTGTTCGAATTCATGGTCTTAGTCGCGTTGGAGGTGTTCGGGTTCGAGTTGTTCAGGTCGAGGTGTTTGGGGTCGAGTTGTTCGGGTTCATTGTAACATCAGAATCGGATTTTGGCCTTTTGAGTAGATCTGGTTTTTGGTGGTTGGCTTGGCAGGAAGGTCGGAGGTTGGCTTTGAGGTAGATGTGGTTTTCTTCGGTTTGTTGATTGTTTGGATTTTTCGTCCGGGTTTTTCGGTCATTTGGGTTTGTCAGTTGCTTGGATTCGTCGATTCATCTGGGAAATTCGTTACAGGTTTTCAGGATTTGGTCATCGGTTCGATATTTGATTTCAGGGAGTGACAAAATCGATGGAATTTGAGGTCGATCTAGTTCAGAAGAGTAACTGTCGGAATGAAATCGCCGCACGAGGAATAGTCTGTCGGCTGGGTTCGAAAGTTGAAGATAATGAACAGTATTTGTCATTGTATAAGAAAAAACCCGCGCTCTGATACCATGAAAACAGTGTCGAAAGATTGAGAAATTCTCTGTGTATTTTACATTAGAATTTTAAAAAGGATACATACAATTCAAAGATCAAGTAATTGAATCCTACACAAAAAGGAAGTTGTTTGTAATATCCCTCAGAATAAGGAGATGAATGAGTGACGAAAGAGGAAAATCAGGAGCAAAAATACTCTTTTCGTAACGAATGAGGAAATCAAGAGCGAATATACTCTTTCCGTAACAATATCGCCTATGCAATTAAAAATCCCTCCAAAGATCTCCAATGGCTAGAAAAGACCCTAACTTCTAGTAGACCAAACTGATCTTGTGTACATACATTTTTAGAGAAATAAAATTTTATTTATTCTAGATCGTTCATCAAGAGCTTTGTGTCTTCAACTTGTTTTGGAAATAGTTGAAGTCATTTTTCAAATGTAACAAGAGGCTTTCACAGCCTTGTAGTGCCTTTCATACCACCAAACCTTAGGTTTTACATATTATTTTTCTCATAGAGTTTCTTTATCTTCATGTGATTATATCATCCACCTTTATTCGATCAAAATCAAGAAGAGTGCCCCTATGTCAATCAAGAATCCTTCACAACCAAATAATCATACTCGAGAGATTGAGTGAAATGGATTCATCGTACGTGTCCTGAGTTCCAAATCTTGAGGCATGTATCATTTTGGTATCAGAGCTTGGTTCAAGGATCAAAGATCAAATTATATACTTTAAAATTTATTTATTTTTACTATTGTTTCTTTGTTCTTGTTTCTTGTTTGAAAAATAATGCAGAACAAAAGAAATATGGGTGAGCCTAGAGAAAATTATCAATGCAATAATCAACTTAACGTGATTAAGCAAATGCTTGAACAAATGTAGTCAAGAATGAATCGCCTCAAATAAGAACGCAGGTAACATGCACGTGATGCACCAAGAGTTCATGAAAATGACATTGAAGATGTGAAATAATTAGATCCTCATGATAGATGATGTGAGCGTCTAGCACTACCTCGACCCAATCTTGACAAAGAGGACAAAGGGTCGACCCAATGACCACGGGACACAACTTCATCCACAAGGACGACGAGTCATATATTTACATATATATAAAAAATATGTAATTATTTCATATATGTTCTATGTATCTTCTGTCAATATTTGATATAACCTATTTATGGTAGGTCTCTCTCTTGTATTTATCTATTTAATCCGAATAACACATGGAGACTCATTTAAGGGAGATTACACGCGATTATATGGTATCAGAGCATAAGGGTTCTTTTTCTCTCCTCTCTTCTACCCTTGCTTGTTGCCCCTACCCCTACCCTGGCTCGCCGTCCGCCCCAACCCTCTTTTACTTCCCCTGCTCGTCGTCCCCCACCCCTCTTCTACTTCCCCTCCTCGCCGCCTCCCCTCTTTTTTTCCCTCCTCATCTTCTTAATGTTTCATCAATGGCAGCCACAACCACCACAAACTCCGAAAAACCGTTCGGCGTAACGAACTTCAAAACTAACATTCACATCACCCTCGACGTCGACGAACTCAACTACGATGCACATCGTGAGTTATTTGAGACACACTGCCTCAGTTTCGGCATCCTTGGCCACCTTGACGGCACCTCCTTCCCCACCGGTGCTGCTGATGGCGATTGGACAAACATCGACACCCTCGTGAAGCTTTGTATTTATGGAACCATTTCCAAATCCCTTCTGAATGAGGTACTCAAGAAGAAATCCACCGCACGCGCCCTTTGGCTTCTTCTAAAAAATCTTTTACATGAAAACAAAGAAAAGCACGTGCCCTTCAACTCGAAAACGAGCTATGTACAATCTCCATTGCGATCTCACTGTCCACAACTACTGTGCTCGCCTCAAGAAGATATCCGATCTCCTCGCCAACGACGATGTAGAGGTCTCCGAGCATTCACTTTCCATGCACATGCTCAATGGTCTCATTGACAAACATTATCAACGTGATCAAGCACCGTGAGCCATTTCCCTCCTTTGAACAAGCCCGCTCAATGCCTGCACTCGAAGAAGCTCATCTATTAAAGATCACCAAGCTTTCATCGACACATACATACCATGCCACCTCACCGCACGTACTGTATGTCAACACAGACTGCACCTCCCGCAACAACCGATCTGGTTCTCATCGCGGGGGACGCAACAACAACCGTAGTTGGCATGGCTTAAGGGGTGCGGCGGCCGTCACTACAATCCTCCACCGTACTAGGCTCCACAATGGAACCCGTCCTCCCACTCGGTATACCCCTATCTATGTGCATCGCCCCCGAAAAATCCACATACCTCAAACGGGTTCCTCGGGGCACCACCGGCATCTGCTCACATCGCGCAGACAACTTCGGATTCGTCGTCCCTCACGTATGAACCCACTATGTTGGGTCCGGCCTTCTCCACCAAGATGCTCACACCACCTCTAGACGTTGGCTGGTACATGGACTCTGGCGCCATATCTCATCTCGCGTCAACTCCAAGTACTCTTCATTCTATTTTTCATTCGAGCACAATTCCCTCGGTCACTGTCAATGACGGATCCATCATCCCTGTCCAAGTCGTATGTCATGTTTCTCTCCCATCCCTTTCCCGTGATCTTAAACTCAATAATGTCCTTGTCACACCCCACATAATCCAAACCCTCTTTTTCGTTCGTAAATTCACTACTGAAAATAATTGTTCCATTGCATTAGATCCTCTTGGTTTTTCTTTCAAGGATCTTCCCACGCAACGGATCATTCTCCAATGTGATAGCACCGGCCCTGTCTATCCTCTCCACCGGTCGGCATCTCCACCATCATCGTGTTTGTTTACTTTGCTCACCTCCCCTGGTCCACTTGGCATCGCCGTTTGGGTCACCCGTGAAACACTACCCTACAAACTTTATGTTCTCGTGGTCTTATTATTAATAATAAAAACAACATGACGGGTTTGTGTCATGCGTGCCAAATCGGAAAACATGTATGTCTCCCCTTTTATCCTTCAAATAAAATTGTTTCCGCATCCTTTGATCTTATTCACTCCGACGCCTGGACCTCTCCGATTCCTAGTATCAGTGGCATTCGCTACTATGTTGTTTTCTTAAATCATTACAGTCAAATTTTATGAATATATCCACTCAAACACAAATCTGATGTCTTGAGCAAATTCCTTCATTGTCATGCTCTTATGAATAAACAATTAAACACATCTATCAAAGCTTTACAAACCGATCATGGTGGAGAGTACGACCATAAACCCTGTCACTCGTTCCTTCAAGAACACGATATCGCTATTCATTTCAGTTGTCCTCACATTTCCAAGCAAAACGGCAAAGCCGAAAGAATCATACATACCATAAACAACCTCGTACATACATTTCTCTTTCAAGCCTTACTTTCTAACACCTTCTTGGTCGAAGCAGTCCACATGGCCGCTCACCTCCTCAACATCCTTCCCTCTTCGGCAATTCGTAACAAAACTCCCTTCACCAAACTATTCTCCAAACCAGCATCCTATGCCCATCTCAAGATATTCAGATGTATTTGCTACCCAAACCTTCTCTCCTATACACCAAATAAACTATCACCTAAATCCTCCACCTGCGTATTCTTAGGCTACCCATCCGGTCATCGTGGCTTTCAGTGCTTTTACCTCTCTTCTAGTAAAATCTTTATCTCTCGACATGTTGTCTTCGACGAATCCTCCTTTCCTTTTAGCTCCTCATTGTTACAACTCTTCACGATCACATCTATTCTTTCTTAGATCACGACTCCGACACCTCTTCCACTCTACACTCATAACTCGTCAAACCTCTGACACAAACACTTCCCAATCCTTCGACCGAACCTCATCCATACTCATCCCACCCCTTGGTCACACGAAGCAAATAGGGTACCCTTAAACCTCGTCCAAACCTTTCCCTTCTCACCAGGACTTCACCTCCTCCTCCTTTTAACCATATTCAAGCAATGAAAGTTCCTCATTGACGGGAAGCCATGAAATCGGAATTTGATGCTCTAATGAAAAATGTAACATGGGATCTTGTACCTCGACCCACAAGGGTTAACGTGGTCCACTCCATGTGGCTTTTTCGTCATAAGTTTAACTCTGTAGGAAACTTGGCACGGTAGAAAGCTCGCCTCGTCACCAACGGCAAATTTAAACGCCCGAGAATTGACTGCGATGAGACATTAGGTCCGGACGTGAAATCGACAAGCATACACACCGTGCTCAGATTGGATTTGTTTCGTTATTGGTCGATCCACCAACTTGATGTGAAGAACGCGTTCCTACATGGCAATCTCGAAGAGACTGTGTATATGCACCAACCTCCAAGCTTTGCTGACCTTTCTCGTACCGATCATGTATGTTTACTCGGGAGGTCTTTATAAGGACTCAAGCACGCTCCCCGCGCATGGTATGAAAGATTTGCCACCTTTGCCATTAATTTAGGGTTCCGCCAAAGCAAGTCCGACTCTTCCCTCTTTCTTCTCCATGGTAAACTTGGAACGGTCTCTTACTTATATATGTTGATGCCTTGTCCCCAAAGCATGTATTGATCACCAGCCTACAATCAAGATTGATGGAGTTTGAGTTCATCAAGGAATTATATGCCGAAGATCCGAAACTTGCACACATGTTCAAATCATGTAACACATACGTGATGCACCAAGAGTTCATGAAAATGACATTGAAGATGTCAAATAATTAGATCCTAATGATAAATTATGTGAGCGTCAAGCACAACCTCGACCCAATCTTAACAAAGAGGACAAAGCATAAGTGGATACCTATTTCGCGACCAAAGACTTTGCATCTCACAATACTCGATGAGAGATCTCATCTTGCAAGAAGTATATGGAGGAGCACTCATGGGTCACTTTGAAATTTACAACACACTATCCATCTCCAAGGATCATTTCTTTGGTGGAATCTCAAGCACAACGTAGGAAAACTATGTGCACGTTATATCACGTGTCACCAATCTAAATCCTAGTCGCACCCGCATGATTTGTTTCTTCCATTACATCAATGGACTGATATTCTATAGACTTGTTTTGTTTCATTATAAATTATTTGAGCGTCAAGCACCCGCATGATTTTTTGTGGTTCATAGGTCTCGAGGATGGCACAATCCAAGATTGAAGATGCAGAACTTTTGGCAAACCTTTTCTCCAAGGAAATAGTGGGTCTACACAAGTCAGAACGAAGCATAGTGATAGAGCATTACTCGAGATTATTGAACTACTTTTAGATCACGCTTTAGAGATGTCTAGGAATGAAGCTCTTATTCACAACGACGTGTAATCCACAAACAAATGGCCAAACCAAGGTAGTAAACTAAACATTGGGGACCCCACTTGAGCCGCCATTGGGAGAATCTCCAGAATTTGCTTGAGTGTCTTCAATGCATTAAGATTGCCAAAACCCAAGCCCCAAACTCAACGATGAAGCATTTACTGTTGGAAGTGGTCTATGGTTTCAATATCGTCATGGCATTGGATTTTGCCCTACTACCACACAATGAGATTGTGAATCTTGATGGAGAAAATAAGCCAAAAAATGAAAGAACTCCGGGAAAAAGATAGGATATGATGCAACATCATTTGACCAAGCGAACAATATGAGAAACAAGCTAATAGACATCGAAGAAAATGACCTTTGAATACAACAATTGGGTGTGGCAAAACCTATGACAAGAACACTTTATTATACATGCATCAATTCATGGATCTAGGGATGCATATGAGAAATTTATTATACTCAATTTCTCGAGTAGGATTCTTCAGATTGTGGAGGATCTTTTCGCTATCCTACAGATGTTCTTAAAATTTTCATCTGGTCGACGATAGTGGATATGATCCCAGGAAGCAAAAATAGCACAATGAAATGAACATGATTGAAGATCGGGTTTTTCTGAAGTAAAAGATACCACAAGAAGTGCGAAAGCCTCTTATTATAGTAAAAAGTGACACCAATTATTTCAGGAACAAGTTAAAGATACTCTATTCCTGTTCTTGATGAACAATCAATAAAATAAATTTATTTCAAATTAATCAAATATAAGAGAGTCTCCACGTGAAAACTAAGAAAATGTGTAAATAAAGGATTTCAAATTAATCAAATAGCCATTAGGAGGAAGATATTTTACCGTTGAAGATCTTCGGATGGGAAAGTAAAGGATATGAAGGGATATAGATTGACTTGCACAATTTCCTAACGATTGGGAAGGAAAAGAAAAGATCTTACCCCTACCATTCCTTATTTTTGTTTCCCGAGCCGCTTGGTTTAAGTGTGTGTCTCAAGGTCCAGCTCAATAAAGAAAATCGATGTGAGTCTCCCTTGAGTTGGAACCAAATCCTCCTTTTGATCAAGAGTCTTCGAGATCTTATTCATTATCTCGACTACTTTGTTTCATAAGCTTCTAGCTCGTCCACTTGTGAGAGGTCATAGGAAAGATTTTTCTATTCCACTCTTTAGGTTAGCACCTCGCCTGTGTGATCCTTAATTGGTTTCGTGATCGATTCCCTCGTCATTCCCTCATCCTTGTGAGTATTCTGTCTTCAAGGTGTTATCACCTACATCAAAAGGGGATAGCTTAGCAACAAAAAATTTTGTAGATACATTATATTTACCTAGTAGTTTAGGGCGGTAGACGTTGTCGTTGATCCACTCTACAACGTGAAATGGGTCATCTTGTCATAGTGCTAGGATTGAATCCTCTTTTCGGGCTACTTTCTTGTCATAGGCATAGCCACGCCCAATCTCCTTCTTAGAGAACAACTGTTTTTGTCCTTTCTTGGCTTATTTGACATATTGTTTGGTCCTCCGCCTTAAGTAGTCTCTCACTTTTATGTGAAGCCTCTTGATCAGCTCGGCTTTCTATTCGTCATCCAAGTTGGTGATCTCTTTGCTTGATTGGTACTAGAAGTCAATGTGGTGAAGAGATTAAACATATAGACGACCTCAAATGGTGAGTACTGGGTTGCAGAGTGTTATGTTTGGTTTTAAGCAAACTCAGCATGTGGCAAGTATTCAAGCCAATTATTAGGGTACCGTCCAACGAAAGATCTTAACAATGTTGCTAACGTGTCGATCATCACCTCTGTTTAGTCGTCTATCTAAGGATAGCACGTGGTGGAGAACATGAGCTTTTTCCCTAACTTTCGTAAATGTTTCCATCGGAAATGACTGCAAAAATTTGTGTCTCGATATGATACGATCGTCTTGGGTACACTATAGATGCGTACAATTTCATTCAAGAAAAGATTCACAATACTTATTGCATCGTAGGTCTTTGAGCAAGGTACAAAGTGTGCAATCTTACAACACATGCCAACCAAAACAAAGACAAAATTTTTGTTTTGAATCTTTGGAAATTTGAGAACAAAGTGCATTAACAAGTCAGTCCTTGGATGAGTAGGAATAGATAGAGAAAGATACAAATCATGGGAATGGACATAATATCTATCAAATTCTATATGCTCGGTTTATTGAGTTAGCTCCTCGTCAGAGTGACCCTTTTTTGGTTTAGCTTCATGATTGATGTCCTCATCACTTCCCTAAAAATAGAGAACCTAAATTTAGACTGCGACAGATAAACCATCCTGCATCTTGGAGAAGATAAATAAAAGTGCATAAGTTCTCGAACGGTCTCGTAAGTATAACGTCCTAACTACTTTCAATGCAGTTGACTTGTCTCGTTTTAGTGTGGGTGACAACATTTTGAAGACAAAATTATCATAAAAAGGGATAAAGTCATGAGCTCATTGCACTAAATAATGAACCAAGTGACATAGAACAAGGACCAATGGGCGAGGACCAATGTCGAGACTAGCGAAGAGCTTAAAATGCCAATATTATCTAGTTCGCAAATCATACAAGAGAAGGCAAGCAACTTAAGTATGAAAATCAACCTGTTCTTGCAAGAGCTCATACGAGACGAATACATGATTATGCATGAGCCAAAGGAGCCTAAAACAAAGAAGGAAAAGATTAAACTGAAATTGACATCTATCTACACAAATGCCAAAAATCAGACTTTCGTTGTGCGAACTCCGCCAGCAATTAATCCTTCAAATGTTAGCATTAGAAAATCCAAAAGAACTAACAAATCTCAGGAGTTATTTATCTTCAAGATCATATTTCGGATTCCCTCTTGTAGCCCAAGAATCATGCTTTTATTTTCTATTCCAAGGGCAAGGAGCTTTGATTTTCTTTCCATCTTGCTGATTTCTATCCAACCTCATAAACGCTTGAATCACTTCAAAACATAACTTATTATCCAATATAATTTCGATATTTATTTATTTTGATTTTTAGTCGCTACAATAAAATGATAATACATATATTGGCTTGATCTTTGGATTATAATATAGTTGAGAAATAAGTTGTTTAGGTTATTTACTATGCAGTATTTATCAGTTCCTATTTCATTTAGGTGAGTTTTTTTTTTCCACTCTTTAATCTAGTCCTAAACTAAAGAGTCACCCACTAAGCGTAGCAATTATAAACTAGAGAGCAAAAACAAGAAAATGGTGTAGTGTGTGCAAGAGGAACAACTACAATAAGGATGAATACTACTTCAAGAACAAGCGCGCCAATGTTGATCAGATTATGCAATAGGAGCCTAAAAGACCAGCTTTGTGTGTGAGAAATAGGCACATTAAGCAAGGAAATGCATAAAAAGAAAGTTTTAGTCAACACAAAGACATGTACATCAAACACTAGAAGGTGAAAAATATTATACACAGAGCTATTGTTCACATCAACTACAAAGACTAGATAGTGACATTTGGTTGTTATATAGTTGTGCATCAAATCATATGACACACAACGAGAAGCATTTGACTAATTTGGACAAGAGTGTTCGAGTTCCAATAATATTGGGCAATAGGGATCTTTTGATGAAAGAAAACAATTAGAGATATCTATTTAGTCCCTGAACTAAGGTGAAACATGATGACCAATGCACAAATGATAAGGAATTGTTATCAAGTTCGGGTTGCAAATAACAATTGTGCAAATTCTGAATAAAAAAGGCATAAATATGGTTCATATCCCTTATAGTGGATGAGGTTTATCCATAAAAATGGGATCTCATATTCAAATATCAACACGAAAAGAAAAGCAAACTGACAAAAGAGAACCAAAAAGAACACGAAGGGAAGACTTCCACCAAAACTGACGAACCAAAAGGAAAACACAGAGAAGAGAAATTGAAATTGTATTCAATAACATAGAACAAAATGGAAAGAGAAACGGGCTTTACCACGAGAAACAAATGGACTTGGCCAAAAATTGATGTAAATCCAAAAAAAAAGTAAATGAGTCAAAGCCCAAGGAAGAAAATCACCTCCAAAAAAGAAGATAGTAGGCAGCGGCTAGGAACAAAATTAGAAATACATTTTGGTGTGTAATAAGATATTTGTTTAATCATTATTAGAAGGTCTATCGATAGTAGTTTGCAGAAATGAAAATGAAATTTCAAACCTAATTTTTTGTAGTTATTGAATACATATATATATGAATGAGCGCATGAAAATGGAGAGAATCAAAACTTTCCTCTCCAAACCATAATGTATTCTACCTTCAATCACAAACCATTCGACACACACTTACATAAGTTTATTTTTCTTTTCTAATTTGCAGAAAAAATATTGAGATGGAGAAGATCGTGAGCTTATCATCAAACTTGAGTTCATAAACCATTTAACAATAATTTGTGATTTTATAACTTAAGCATTAAAAACAAGACTGAAATCTGTTGTTTGTTAACTGAATAGTTTGAGTTATTTTACGAATGTCCAAATTTTAATTCCTAAGACCCATAATTATTTCCTGCTATATAGGAATAATAATAAATTTTTGTCCCTCAATAGTTTGTGTACAATAGTTTGTGTAGGAACTATGCCTTCTCTTATCAATTCAACACGTGTACTTTTTTCAAGTCAATACGCTATGCAATTGTGTTTAAATTCCTTATGTGTTCGCCAGCAAAGTTAATTCAATAGTTTTTTTCATTAATTTTCAAAAGTACTTGATTCTTTAGTTGTCCACCAATAAATTCTGAAAAGGTATTCAGATATCTATGTGGAGTGAATATTATTGTAATTCTATGACTATTCGGGACTCTTCTTCCATTGATAATTTTAAAAAATCCCATAAAGATTATGACTTGGGTGAGATATTTTTTTTGAATCGTAAATCCCTGCATTGCATACGAGAGGATGTTGTTGTAGTTAAATTTTTTATATTGTTCTATGTAAATATATATATATATATATATATCCATAATTGTAATTATCTTAATCACTTTAGGTTAATCCCTACGTACATGTATATATATCATTATAATATCAACTTAATATAGTCACTTTACATTAGCATATGGTACGAGAGCCAATTACGACTTATGTTTAAAATCTAGCCGTCGATTATTAGCTTCTCACCAGAAACTCCTTCCTTTCACCGGCAATCATGTCCTCTGCCAATGACACCATCTCCTCGATCAATACAACAACCGTCGTCTTCAACCTATTAAACCCTGAAGGTGCTCCTCACAATTAACATGTCCAATATGACAAAGTTAATCTACCAAAACTACCTAACTTGGAGCATTCAAGTCAGTGCCTTGCTGGAAGGACATGGTCTTCTCTGTTTCATTGAAGACAATTCTACAGTTCCTTCCACCATCATTCTTGTCGACGGTCTAATTCAGGCAAATCTGGTATTCCTCCCCTTCAAACAGCAGGATAAACTCTTGTTCAGTGCCCTCCTAGGTGCAATTTCAGTTCCTGTGCAATCTATGATTGCTCACGCTCCTTCAACCCATGATACGTGAAAGATCCTCGCCAACACTTACGGGAAAGCATCCCGTGGACATCTGAAACAGATCCGAGAACAACTCAAAAGATCCGTCAAAGGTATGCAGTCACTTGATGAATGCATGCAGTCCATGAAGTCAAAGGCCGATGAACTTGCTCTCCTTGGGAAATCTCTTGATCATGAGGATATCCTAGACTACATCCTTGATGGACTCCCTAAAGATTTCAACCCGGTTATTAATGTCGTTAATGCTCGTGAAACGTTGATCTTGTTGGATGAATTGCATGAGAAGTTTCTGAATCATGAAGCCAAATTGGTTGCAAATCAACCTTATGAAACCTCGCTCCTTGCCATAGCATTCAACGCCAATATCCGATATCATCCGCCTCCTTGTCGTGGTTATACATATCTCTTGGAACCGCAAACACAGTCACCAGTCTCCTCATTGGAATTGCACACACACATCGTAGTCGCAACCTTACCGTGGCCGTTGTCAAGCTTGCGGCGTTCAAGGACATAGCGTCAAACGTTGTCCTCAATACCTCCTTATCTCTGCCCCTGGACCTATCTTTCGTTCTGCCCCAGGATCTCCACAATGGTCACCGCAAGCTCATCAATCTACCGTAACTCCGTATGACTCAGAATCGTGGCTATTAGACAGTGGTGCTAGTCATCACATTACTTCAGATCCTTAGAATCTTTCACTTCATGACACCTACCATGGAGGTGAAGAGGTCGTGGTTGGCAATGGAGCAAGACTCCCTATCACACACACGGGTTTTTCTTCGTTCTCACTCTCAACTCGCCCTCTGAAACTTGATCATGTATTATGTGTACCAGCCATGAGAAACAATCTATTATATGTCCATCAACTTTGCAAGTCTAACGGAGTCACGGATGAATTCTTTTCTGATGCTTTTTCAGGTGAAGGATCTCAGCACGGGGGCAAAACTATTGACTAGAAGAACTAAAAGTGGTGTCTATGAGTGGCCGACGACTTCCTTTCCCGATTCCTCTATCTCATCGCCTTTTCATGCTTTCACATCTATTAAGTCCACTTTGTCCGAGTGACATTCTCCTCTAGGTCATCTTACTTTATCGGTTCTTCAACAAATTGTATCTCATTTTTCTTTACCATTGTCTCAGGCGTCTATATATTTGTTATGCAATGCTTGTTCCAGCAATAGAAGTCATAAATTATCTTGTTCTACTTCCTCTGTTATTTCCTTTCGACCTCTTGACATTATTTACACCAATGTTTGGACTTCACCTACACTATCTTTCGATAACTATAAATACTATGTCATCTTTGTTGACCACTTTACACGCTACACTTGGTTATTTCCTTTGAAACGCAAATCTGATGTTCTACCCACCTTCAAGTGTTTCAAGGAATTGGTTGAACGCAAGTTTAATCAGAAAATCATCACTCTTTATAGTGATAAATGAGGTGAATTTCTTGCTCTTTGCTCTTTTCTCCAATCTCATTGAATCTCTCACCTCACAACACCTCCTCATAGCCTGAACACAACGGCATATCCAAACATCATAAACATCATATCGTAGAAACCGTTGTCTCCCTTCTTATGCATGCAATGTATATCATAAACCGCATGCCCACACCAATTCTTTCTCCTTCCTCATCGTTTCAAACTCTCTTCGGTACAATGTCTAATTACAATAAACTTTGGATCTTTGGTTGTCTATGCTATATGTGGCTACGACCATACGCCACAACAAAACTCGATAACCGCTCCACTCCTTGCATCTTTCTTGGCTACTCCAACACCCAAAATGACTATCTTTTCTATGACGTCATTCATTCTCGGCTCCATGTGTCCCGCCATGTCTGCTTCCATGAGTCCCACTTTCCTCACGCCAATCTTCCTCTCTATTTTCCCTCCCTCACTACAACCTTGAATCTTCTCCTCCGTCCATTGTGTCTTCTATGTCTTCTCCTGTCACACCTGTCGTCTGACCACGTTGCCACTCCTCTAGCCATCACTGCATCAAGCCCCCAGCTCAGATTCTTCACCGGCCTTCTCCACGGAGCAAGCTTTGGCTTCAGCGGATTATGTTTTCCCTGTTTCAAGCACAGAGCAAATCTTGGCGCCGACAGATCAGTTAGTGGTTCCTTCTGACGAATCAGGCACCTCATCAGACCAGTCCACGTCCGTTCATACACAAAATCAACATGCCACGATCACCCGATGGAAGAACAATATCACGAAATCAATTCAGAGACTCTCCCTCACTGCTCAGGCTGCAGATCATGCTCTTGAACCATCGACGCCATGACAAGCACTTAAGGATCCAAATTGGAGAAAAGCTATGTGTGAGGAGTTTGATGCTCTTGTGAGAAACAACACATGGGAACTTGTAGCGCCCGATGCAGCTCAGAACATCGTTGCATGCAAGAGGGTCTTCCATATCAAAAAAAAAAATCCGATGGTTCTATCGATCGATACAAAGCACGACTCATTGCTAAGGGATTTCATCAAAGACCCAGTATTAACTTTCATGAGACGTTCAGTCCAGTGGTTAAACCTACAAAAATTCGACTTGTGCTCAGTATTACGGTCTCTCATGGTTGGGAACTTCGACAACTTGATGTGAATAATGTATTTCTACAAGAAAGTCTCAATGACGAAGTCTACATGGCACAACCTCTAGGGTTCGTTGACCAGGATCAACCTGTATTTGTTTGGAAACTCCATAAAGCAATCTGTGGTTTGAAACAAGCACCTCGGGCATGGTCCTCGAAGCTTCGGTCGTTTTTCCTATCTCGCGGGTTCACAAAATCCCTCGCCGATGCTTCTCTCTTCATCTTCTGAGACAAAGGAGTCACCATCTATATTCTTGTCTATGTGAATGATCTTATCATCACTGGGAACAACCATACCATTATTCGTGACGTGATCACCGCCCTTGGCACACGATTCTCTATCAAAGAACTTGAGGCCTATCATACTTCCTAGGCATTAAAGGCCATCACACGTCGCGGGATCTCCATCTCTCATAACATAAGTATAGTGGTGACATTCTTCGGAAAGCTAACATACATGAAGCAAAACCCGTCCCAACTCCGTTGGCCTCGGCTACTCGTGTCACGCTTCAGACGGGTGCCCCACTGTCGTATCCGACGGAATACAGAACCATAGTGGGCAGCCTGCAATATCTTACCCTCACTCGGACTGACATTAACTTTGTGGTTAATCGACTCTCGCAATTCATGCATTCTCCTACAACGAATCATTGGCAAGCTCCGAAACGGGTGCTACGATACCTTCGGGCATTTCCAACAAGGGCATTTTCTTCTCAACCGTAAATGAACCCGAGCTTCATGCCTTCAGTGATGTGGACTGGACAGGCGATCGTGATGATTGATCTGTGACGGGAGCACATATCGTTTACTTTTGCAGACATCTGATATTAAGGTTGTTTAAGAAGATTAATTTTCAAGCTCGCTCATCGATAAAAGTCGAGAGTATCGCTCAGGGCTTTAACGTCGGCGGAGATTTGTTGGGTTGCATCCTTACTTCATGAGCTTGGCATTCCATATCCTGAGCCGCATGTGATCTTTTGCGATAACGTTGGTGCCACCTACCTTAGCGCAAATACCGTCTTTCATTCTAGAATGAAAAATTTGGTATTGGACTATCATTTCATCCGTCATCAAGTTTAGGACGGTACTCTTCATGTCTCTCACGTGCATTCGGCGGATCAGCTCGCAGACTTACTTACCAAATCACTTCCGAACTCCGCCTTCACTCGTCTTTGTTCCAAGATTTGAGTCACCGAGGGTACTCAATCTTACGGGGATATGTAACTATATATATGTCCATAATTGTAATTATCTTAATTACATTAAGTTAAACCCTACATACATGTATATATATCATCGTAATATCAACGTAATAAAGTAACCACTTTACATTAGCATATTTTATACCTTTAGAATACATATTTTGTTGTAGCAAATCTAAAACCAAGGAGAATTATTTTTTGTCCCAAGGCCCTCCTTTACTGTATGTATACTGGCATGATATATTTATGTTTTCATTATTACATCCAAATTTCAAAATATAATAAATATTATTTTTATTTTTTAGTATAAGGATAGAAATATGATATCTGTATGACAAGTTGGTCTTTTTATCGTATAACTTTCTCATCGGGCGGAGGTTTGAATTTTATAGGAGTCCTAAGTTCATTTTAGCTTTATTAATAACTTAATTTGATTCGTTTAAACCCTTGATATGATTAGGAATTGCTACTGTAGAACAAACCAATTTAAAATGGGATAACATTCTCCATGTGGCATATGTTCTAATATATAAGTGCTTCATTGTAGTACTGTCCGCGGATTTAGTCAAATACTTTTTGTGATTTGTAGGCAAACATAGATAGATGATAGCTTAAAGTGTATATTTCTCTATATGATTTCTTTTAGTCTTCTTTTACATGTCACCCAAAAATTATCTATATTCATTTATGAATTCATTATATTCACTACGAGATTTGTTATCATTTTTCGTATGCCCCTGAAAATTTATAATAGATGAAAATTCTTCCAATTTACGTCCTATCGTAAGATCAGTTACAAAAATGGGTATATGGTTCCTTTCATTAGGAATAACAAAGCATGGCCAATCACATCCACCCACACTTCGAGTGAAGGAAATGTCTTGACCTATTTTTAGATGTTATCACGCCTTAATCGTCAATACCTCCTACTTAAAAACCTATTCCAACTTGAGATCGAATGAGTTAAGACAAACTCAACCCACTGATTTCCATAGATTTGTCCCATTTGGGAGAATCTAATGAGGCTTGTAGATGAAATACGCATAACGGTTTTCATTTACGGTGTTGTACAATGAGATATTGTCGGTGTTAGACTATGAAAGGTTTCTGAAAATGAAGGGACATAGTCCCACATGGAAAGTTGAAGGGTCATTAATATACAATATTGTATATTAATGATCTCGTGTATTGAATAAATGATATGGTTTGGAGATGGGTTTTGAAATTGGATTGTGCACGGATTTATAGCATTTAATATATATTGTATGTAAAAGATTATGCCTTGGGTCTTAGGTCTCTTGGACTCTTTGACTAATCTAAATTTAGCTTTTTAATCTTGAATTTAATCTTTTAATTTTTAGATTTATGAATAGTCATGATTTTATGAACAATCATAATTGTTTTCATTCAAATCAAAATTTACCTCCAGAAGACTCCTAAGTCTTTTTTAAATAGAGAGTTGTCATGGAAGAAATAAATACAATTCATTCTCCGAAAAAATCTTTTGCTCTATACTATAGAAAATTACTCAACGTAGATTTGATAGAAAACCCATGTTCTATGATTGTTGCATCCTTTAAGCATAAAGATATTATGTCTTAGGACATCCTTTAAGCGTAAATATATTATACCTTAGGACACTATTTTGTGTAGACCTCGATCGAATTTTGGCATAAAATCATATTATATTTGTTTATATTTATAGTTTTATTTATTAGACTTTGCTATTATAACTGAGAGAATTGTTCCAAAAATCTAAGAGAAAATTTGCTTTGCCTTATTCTTCATTCCTGATGGAACAATATATGTCTGGTGTAAGAAGAAGTTGAGATACCGGAGAAGTTTCAAAGGAAAGACTTCAAGCGATAGCAACAAAAAGTGTTGTTCTACCTATCAACTTTTTGAGTCATTTATGTTCTAAATAAGATTGCTAATGAGCCTTTCACATAAGGTGAAGGAGTAAGTACAAAACGAAAAGCAAAAAGAGAGAAATCCATTGAAGCATGGAAAGAGAATGAATTTAACTGCAAAAAAAACATTTTGAATGTACTAGATGATTCATTATATGATAGATATGCTTAAGACAATACTGAATGTGAATTGTGAATGATGTTGGACAAACAAACAAGTCAGAAGTGGCATTTTCAAAAAGATTTGTGATTCGTTAATTCCTAAACTTCAAGATCTACGGAAAAACATTTGTCAATCAATTGGAGGGACTATAAGTCATAATCCACGAGTTAGATGAGAAACGTATGATTTTATTGTCTGCTTTCATCGTAAGTAGTTTCATTGAGAAGTTACCTCCTTCATGGAAGGATTTTAAAATTTATCTCAAACATGTAATCGTGGATATAAGTCATGATGAATTATTCCTGAAACTACGCGTTGAAGAAAACAATTACATTGGTGACAAGTTAAATATGGCCACCGTGGAGGTACATGCTATCGTGGTTGAGATGAAGTCGAAGAGGATAAAGAATGGAAAGAAACGAAATACACATTCTGTAAATCTTGCCCCAAATAAATAAGAGTTCAAGAAAACCCTGAGAATAAAGGCAACTCTCAACTCCTGTGTATGTGGAAAAGGTTGACACAAAGCAAAGGATTGCTACCATAAGAAGAGTCGGGCCAAATGTAATATTTTGTAAAAGCCAACAATTACGATAATGTAATCGAAAATTAATTCATTGTGATTGTTGAATCGAATATGATCACCAACACAACAAATTGGTGGATAGACATTGGGGCTACCATAAATGTGTGCTCGGCTAGAGAATTGTTCTCCACGTATCAACAAATTGAAGATGAAGTAAAATTTGTACATAAGAAATGAGGCAATAGTAAAGGTAAAAGGCAAAGGAAAAGTAATCCTAAAATTAATTTGGGAAAAGAACTTGTATTAGGAAATGCTTATCATGTTCCTTCTATTTGTAAGAACCTTATTTTTTGTCATATTCTCAGTAACAAAGGCTTCAAATCAGCGTTTGAGACAGACAAGTTTGTTATCTCTAAGGGAAGAATATTTGTGGGTAAATGTTTTCTAAGTGAGGGATTCTTCAAGTTGAATGTTGTACCGAATGTATATGATGTTATTAATAAAAACACAGCCACTAGCATTGATTCTATACGAAAGAATCGCCTTCTTCATGGCATCATAGATTAGAACATGTAAATTTTTGTTTTTTATAAAGAATGGTGAATTTAGGTCTTTTACCAAAATGTTCTATGAATATAAAAAGGAAATATGGGGTTGTCTGTAATCAAAATGCACAAATCATTCACATGAATCTGTTAAATCAAATGAAATGTTTGGTTTAATTCATTTTTAATTATTTGATTTTCAAGCAACTCCGAGTAGATGAGGAATAAAGTATTATATAACATTTATTGATTATTGTATATGTATATTTCATACATATCAAAGCTGAAGCTGTGAGTATGTTCAAATTACACAAAGAAGAAGTTGGAAAACAATTTTGCAAAAGATTAAAAATCTTAAGGTTATATACAAGTGGAGAATATATATCTAATGACCTTGCAGAATTTTTTTCTTTGTACGGAATAGTGCATCAAACGACTACAGAATATACTCCACAACTAAATGGAGTCGTTGAACGAAAAAATGAACACTAAAGAATAAGATAAACTCGATGTTGATAAGTTTTGGAGCACCAATAAATTTATTGGGTGAGGTAGTACTTACTGCGAATGATATTTTAAATATAGTTCCTCATAAGTATCCTTATGAATTACCACATACAATATATGAAAATTTGGGGTTTTCTTGCAAAAGTTTAAAATTACATTACCAAAGAGGATAACTCGGACCAAAGAATATAAATTGTATCTATATGGGTCCTACAAAGAGTAGCGTTGTTTATAGGTTTTTAGTTAATTCTGAAACTGATGAAATAACAAGAAATTCAGTTACTGAATCTGCAGAAGCAGAATTCTTTGAGGAAGTTTTCCCTCTCAAAGATAAAACCTCATTCAAAAGAGTACATGGACAATTGTCATAAGATGCTGCAAGTTCTTCAAAATTTCAATAAGAAATGTTAGATATTAGAAGAAGTAAATGTCGCATATTTCCCAAAGATTTTGGACATGACTTTGTGGTTTATATGTTAAAGGAGAACCTTAAACATATAAGGCTGATATGGAATCGGCAGAAGCTCTATATTGGAAAGAGGCTATCCAAAATGAAATGGAATACCTTATGAACAACAATACATGGAAATTAGTAGGCTGTCTTCTAAGGAACAGAACAATTAGGTATAAATGGATATTATAAAAAAATGAAACTCTATTGAACTATATTGAAATACAAACCTCGAGCGGTAGCCAAAAGTTATCTAAATAATAAAGAATGGATTTCTTTTACACATATTCATTGGTGTCCACAATGATCCTCGATAAGAGCACTAATTTCAATAGCAACGATTAAAGTTTAGAATTCCACGAAATGTATATGATATTATTGAATGATGAATTAGATGAAAATGTCTACATGAATCAACCTAAAGGGTTCATTGTCAAAGGTCAAGAAAAAAATGTAAATTGATTAAGTCTCTCTATGGACTTAAACAATCACAAACAAAATGCCATGAAAAAATTGATGATACATTATTATGATTCGGTTTCAAAACAAATGAGTGTGACAAATATGTTGATACGAAAACATATAAAAACGCATATATCATTTTTTGCTCTAAGTTCGATGATATGCTTATTTTGAGAACAAACAAATATAATAAATCAAACCAAGAAGATATTATATTCTTATTTTGATACAAAAGATACAGTTCTTGCTAATGTTGTACTTCGAATTTCTAGAAGTTCAAAAGGTTAATTTTTTACACAATCTCATAACATTGAAAAGGTTATTAAGAAACTCCCTATGATCCATCATTGCACCTTGAAAATAATCAAGGTGGTAGTGTATCTCAACTTGAGTACATAAAGTTGTAGGAAGTTTAATGTATATCATGAATTGTACAAGACCACATTTACAATATTCGATAGGAAAGAAGATTGGGTGGCACTAGTAAGAGTTTTGAGATAGCAAAAATATATAATGAGTTATCGATTGCACTACATAAAATACCCTCATGTGTTAGAAGGAGATTGTGATGCAAAAAAAAAAAACACTAATAGTAAGTTCACGAGTGGATATGTATTTACACTTGGTGGCACAGTCATGTCTTTGAAATTATTAAAATAATCTTAACAACAAGATCAATGATGGAAGCAAAAATTGTAGATAAAACAACTGAAGAAGTATAATGGCTCAAAAACTTTATGTAAAAAATCTATTATCGCTATTTTCTTAAATTATAATAATATGGTCGCTCTTACAAGAGCTAAAAAAATTTAAAATGGAAAATCGAGGTATATAAAGAGACGTCATAATACAATACATGACATGTTCAAGAATGAAATTATTTCCATTGATTATATAAAATCTAAAGATAACTTAGCAGATCCATTTGCAAAGGTCTTAATAGAGAGCACTGATGCGTATTCAAAGTTAACAAATAACCTAAACTACCCGCAAGTGCACGGCACGTGTGTCGTACTTTAGGTGTCGATTCCATAGGGACTACGGAACACAAACTAAATTCAAACTATGAATCAAACTTGCAAACAAACGAATATTGAGTTTCAAGATTGAAATACTAAAAACAAATAAACTACGACTTTTTAACAGTGAGACAAACGTTCTAGGAATCCAGTTTCACCACAAGACTACCGAAACCAACAATCAACCTATCTAATCATGCAATCCAATAAAGTCATCTAAGGCAGACGAATCTAATATGATATCTACCCTCTCTCAAGGATTAGACAAGTGATCTAGTCAAGTTATCCCCTACTTTTGTGGCTGACACCTTGAGCTAAACCCATAAGTTCTGTGATTCATCTGTTTCACCCTCAACCGCTGCTACCCTACTTTTGTGGCCTAACCTCGGTTGTTCTAGACCTGAACTTCTAGGACTAGAATTCTCCTTTCAGTCCTTCTCCTAATCCCTAACACATGCATCTACTTGGCCTTCGTAAATACAAGTCATTCAAGCTCTCAGACAAAGAATAGATAAACGAAAACGGGAAATTGCATTCAAAGATAAATCAAGGTGGTTTCGGGATAGCCATGGGCTAATCCCTTCTCCTAGAACAAAACAACTACTTGCTCATGCGTTCAAAAGCAAACAACATAATCGAAGTAGAAAGTCTAAAGAACATAAAAACCAAACGAAACCGAAATCTTAAATTGATCTCCAATGCCCCTTGAATATCTCCTTCGCAAGAGTCTCCTTCTTCTTCGATTCTCTCTTTACTCTCTCTCTCTCTTCGACTCCCTCGCAACGACTGTGTTTTTGATGCGTATCAGAGTTAAATAAAATAACCTAAACTACCCGCAAGTGCACGGCACGTGTGTAGTATTTTAGGTGTCGATCCCACAGAGAGTCTAAAGAACATAAAAACCAAACGAAACCGAAATCTTAAATTGATCTCCAATGCCCCTTGAATATCTCCTTCGCAAGAGTCTCCTTCTTCTTCGATTCTCTCTTTACTCTCTCTCTCTCTTCGACTCCCTCGCAACGACTGTGTTTTTCTCCTCTCTAACTCCTCTCCATGAAACCTCGCGCTCCTCCTTGTCTTTCCTTCTTTTTTTCTTTCCTTATTTCATGGTTTTTCCTTTTGGCCGTTATTTTCTTTCTCTTTGTCGCAGCAGCCACCGTTTTACTGTTTTCGCGTGTTTTCCATTCTGATTAAATTGGGCAACGTTTCCATTCCTTTCTCCAGCAAAATATCTCTTATTCCTCTTCCCTAACGTCGTTCTCCTTTTTTTATAAGTAACCAACAAGTTCCTTTTCGTGTTTAGACATAATTCCTTTTCTGGTTTTTGCAGGTGACGGACGCGACCCGAGCGGGCTAGAGTGTGTGCCCCGTGCGGGCTGCGGCGTGCTGTTAATACTGGAAACAAGGCCTCCCCATGCTGAAGTTGCTGGGTGTCAAGCCCCGTGCGGGCTAGGTGAATGCCCCGCATGGGCTGTGTTATTCCTCGTCGATTCTCGTCGCGTTCTTCCGTGATGATCCTCGATGTTAGTACTTTGTCTCGTGTACGTCTTTTAGCTCTAAAATGAACCGAATTTGCATTGAAACCTGTAAGGACACAAAAACACGAAACGAGTAAAACGGATACAAAATCATACGTAATCATCGTATCTATATCATAAACATCCTTTAAATCATGCAGGAAATACGTATAAAAACGAGATGATCAAAATCCCCTAGACTTAAATAATTGCTTATCCCTAAGCAAACGTAAACACGGAACACATGGGGTATACAAAATCCGAGTATTCCCCTTTCACCTAGAAATACCGCCAAAACGAACCTAACCGATCAACTAGCAAGTCGACAGCTAATTCGACCTAATTAAATTTTCAATCTTCATTCTAGGTTCACCAAGGCTACCCACGAGAAAGTAAATCCAAGGCAAACTAAACAAGCCACCGTAACTCTCTCCACCAAACAAGACATCAGACAAATGCTAAACCTAGAAAAATCGAGGATACTTGTTTCTTTACCGAGTTTCTTTATTTCTTTATTTTTTTATTTTTCTTTTCTTTTGGTTTTATGTCTTTTTTTTCTTTTCTTTTTTTTTGTTATGCATACACACTAGGCTTCTAGGACGTCGGATTTGAAAGGATCCAGCCTCTACTTAGACTCAGACTACCGATGACGGTATACTCATGCATCTCGTTCAAGAGTGCAGCGAAGTAGACTGCGTTTTTGATGCGTATCAGAGTTAAATAAAATAACCTAAACTACCCGCAAGTGCACGGCACGTGTGTAGTATTTTAGGTGTCGATCCCACAGAGA
>CM071864.1:17633447-17656655 GCA_036759665.1 Gynandropsis gynandra | reverse complement strand
ACCTGATCTTCTAGGACTAGAATTCTTCTTTCGGTCCTTCTCCTAATCCCTAACACATGCATCTACGTGGCCATTGTAAACACAAGTCAATTAAGCGCTCAGATAGAGAATAGATGAACTAAAACGGGAAGATGCATTCAAAGATAAATAGAAAGTGGTTCCGGGATAGCCAAGGGCTAATCCCTTCTCCTAGAACAAACGATCTACTCGCCCATGCGTCTGTAAGCAAACATAAACAAAGTAGAAAGTCTAAGGAACATGAAAACCAAGCGAAACCGAAGTGTCGGGTGTTGATCTCCAATGCTCCTAGCTTGCCTCCTCGCAAGAGTCTTCTCCAATCACGAACTGAATGTATTCTCTAATGTAAGCCTGCTCTAATGACGTCTTTTTGCCTCCTTTTAAGCCTCTTAAACCGGTCCAGATGTTGCCTAAATTGCCCCACCGACTTCCCCTTGTTTTAAGTTAAGTTTACTTAACTTAATATGCAGTTATAGGCCGCGACCCGCTCGGGTGGTGAGTGTGCCCGCTCGGGTGCGGCTAGGGTGAGTCGCGCGGATTGTGTGCTGGGATGCATGCCCGCTAGGGCACGGTATGTGCGCCCGCTCGGGCACAAGGAAAATGGTCGGGCATGTCTTGCCCGAGTCGTGCAAAAATGCGCACACAATTGGCCGTAGGTTTTGCCCGGTCGTGCAAGGGTTGTGCCCGACCGGGTGGAGGCTTTCCATGCTCAATCTCGTCCCGTTTGTCCCGTGATGATCCCCGAAGTTGCTCCTTAGCTCCGTGCATGTTCCTTTTAGCTCCAAAATGAACCAAATAAGCGTAAAGACCTGTAAGAACATGAAAACACGAAAACAAGTAAAACGGAAACGGAATCATACGTAAAACATCATATATATATATATCGAAAACGTCTCCTAAATCGTGCAAGAAATACGTATGAAAACGAGATGATCAGTTTTTATTGTGCCATGCCCTTAGGACGTAAAAAGATGATCGCCTACCCACCACTTAGACCCGAACCAACGAAAGAGTATCAAGGTCAATGCACTTATATCGATTTTAGATCAAGTTTTCAGGCATTATTTCTATCGACAGCGGAGTGTTAGTGTGCGCTCTTAATATGCAAAATGAGTTCGATTTCATACGATCTAATAATCCTCATAAAAAAGAAGTAATGCATCATCTATACGAAGTATGACAATCTGGATAGAGAGAATAAATGATAAACTAGCCTAGCAACCTCGTCTAAACCTCCCACAAGCAACACTAGGATTCCCAAAGAATTATGACCTATTGTTTTTTCAGCCGACTAATAAGCTCTAACGCTTAGGAAAACCTAGCTCAAACATGCAAAATCTCACGGAAAAAGCCAATTTCTTAAGTTTCCTAGGTTTAGGGTTCATCTCAAAACATGGCACCGGACAAGTGCTCAGGATGACTCTGACTCACAAAAACAAAAACAATCTAAAAACTACGAAATCAAAGAGAAAAATAAAAGAAAATGAAACGAAGTCACCTGACAAACGTGAGCTGCTACCCCAGACTTGAATTGAACAGCGTCCTCGAAGTGAAGTTCTGATGGAGGGTAAGAAAAGTGAAGTCACAGTTGTGGTGGTATTTTTTTTGTTTTTTTTTCTTAATTAATCGAGTCTTAAACTAAAAAACTAAGAAACATAGAAAACAAACAGATGGGTTGCCTCCCAGAAAACGCTTATTTAACGTCTTTAAGCTTTGACGTCTCCATTTTCATGCGTGCGCGACAGATGGATCGAAAAGGGAAATGGAGTTTCCACTTTCGATCGGTTGAGCGACTTGGTAGAGCTTTAGTCGCTGCCCATTAGCTTTGAATGTTCCACTCGTCTCGCTCCATAGTTCCACTTCTCAATGTGTGAAGACCTCTCGTACCTGAAAAGGACCAGACCAACAAGACAGGAGGTTGCCCGAGAAAAGCTTAGGACGAGAATTGAAAAGTAGAACTAAATCACCTATTTGGAAGTCATGAGGTAAAATCTTTTTGTTGTGTCATCCCTTAGTCACGGCTTCTTTGTTTGGCACGTCAAGCACGGGACTCACTCATTCGCTGCCCGAGGTTGGATAAATGATATATGCATCAAAAAGTTTTATGACGTCTTTTTCCATTACCTCTTTCAAGTGCGGGTGCAGCCTCCTTTGAGTTTCGATAGAAGGTTCATGGCTGTATTCCGTATAAGTTTCGTGCGTACATATGTCAGAGATGACTCTCCTACACTTCTTTACACATGTGGGTTGTTTTCTCATCTAATATGCACTCAAGTTCGCATTCATAACAGCAGGATATATTTTATCGCATTCGACGCACTCATACCAAAAAGAAGACGGAGGAGGTTCAGGCTCAAGTTTGGGCGTCTTCTCCACTGCGAAAATAGCGTGCGTTTCGTGTGGTATCTCCTCACATGGGGCGTCTCCTAGTGCTGCAATAGCACTCATGAATTTCGTGTACAGATTGGCTCAGAAACACTTACTTGATCATGCGTGTCTTTCACTAACTCGTCCAGCGAATCCACTGTAAAGTAAGACTCCTTGAATGAGGGTCCGTTCATGGGGCTGGACAATTTCAATTCTATTTTCATCTCTGACACGTAAGGAAAGCTTTCCTTGTTGTACGCCTATCATGGCACTTACAGTAGCTTAGAACGGTCTACCAAGAATAATAGGTACCCTAGCATCTTCCTTTATTTCAAAACAACAAAATCAGCGGGAATAAAAAGATTACCTACCTTGGTGGGAACGTTTTCAACAATTCCCACCGGATATCTCATTGAATGATCTGCGAGGTGTAAACACATCTATGTAGGTTTGAGATTCTCGAAGTCCATCCGCTTGAAAACCGAGTGTGGGATTATATTCACGCTTGCTCCTAAACGAAACAAAGAATTGTCAATGTCAATATTACCTATTGTGCATGGAATGGAGAAGCTTCTGGGGTCCTTCAACTTTGGTGGCAGCTTTTTGAATGATAGCGCTGCATTCCTCAGTGAGTGCTACCGTCTCGTTCTCTTCGATATGCTTCTCTTTGGAAAGAAACTCTTTGATGAGTTTGGCATGATTAGACATCTTTTGGAGGGCTTCCACGAATGGGATGTTGATGTCAAGCTTCTTGAGACCCTCTATGAATCTGTCAACTCTCTCTTCGTTCTTGCTGCTAACCAACCGTTGAGGAAACGGTATAGGAGGTTTGTACGCCGGTGGAGCAACATATGGTTTATCGAAATCTGTTTCGACTCCTTCTATAATTGCGATGATACCTTTGCCTTTTCTAATGGACGTACCAGCAGCATGCTCTCCCTTTTTGGAGGGCGGATCCTCGATAATATCAGTGTTGCACACGGAAATAGCGTTAACGTACTCTCTCAGGTTTAATTCGGGCTTACCGGGAAGTTTTCAGGGATTGCGAGAGGATGAGGCAGCTTACTATGCTACGGAGTTCTCTAAGTTCTTCACATGGTTGCTCAAGGATTCAAAATGAGTTTTGAGCTTGCTAATCGTTGTCCGCACATCCCCGTTGAATTTGGCTTGAGTTGATTGTTGCAGTCTTTGCTCCTTGATAAATTTGAGCATTACCGCCTCAAGGTTTGAAGAAGGGGCTTAAGGAGGTTGAGGAGCTTGCGGAACTTGCTGAGCATGCTGAAATTGCTGGTTATTTTGCTTGTATGGCTGTTGTGGTTGCTGAAATCCCGAGTTTGGGTGACAAGTTTGGGTGATTCCTCCAATTCGGGTTGTAGATATTCTCGAATTGTGTGTTTCCTTGCTGCTGGGCACAATTCATGTATTCCACGTTCTCTTGCAGCATGCATTGATAAGCCACGTGTTCTGTATCTCCGCAATTCACGCAGTACATGGCGTTTGTTGTATTACCTGTTGCTCTGCCCTGATTCAGCTCATATAAACCTCGAGTTCTGTTAGGCATACCTCTCGGTATTGACCACATGGTGTTGTTCATGGCGAGGTTATCGATCAGCTCGTATGCCTCCTCCACACTCAGATCCATAAACGATCCTCTAGCAGCGTTATCCAACGTCGTTCGATGTTCATCTGAAATTCCGTTGTAAAAAGTTTGGATAACATAACACTGCTCGAGACCATGGTGTGGACACATCTGTAGAAGAACCTTAAATCTGCCCCACGCTTCAAACAACGTTTCTCCATCTCTAGATCTAAACGTTGTGATTTCCCCCTTATCTGAATAGTCTTGCTCGGTGGAAAAAATCGTGAGAGAAACAATGTGCATAGCTGGTCCCAAGTCGTGATTGAACCAGGAGTAAGCGATTGCAGCCATGTTCTCGCTCGTGCCCCAATTGAGAAGGGGAACAGACGTAATAGAATCGCGTCCTATGAGACTCCATGTATTTTGAACGTACTGGAAAGCTCTAGGAAGTCTCTGAGGTGCTGATGGGGATCCTCGTGATTTCCACCCATGAATGGCTTCTGATAAAGCATGTTGATCATCGCCGGCTTAATTTCGAACTGTTCTCTAGCAACAGCAGGCATCCGTATGGCTGTTTGCACGTTGTTCATGTTTGACACCACATAATATCTGAGGCAACGTGGTGGAGGAGCCTGTGGTTCTCGCGGTTAAGGTGCGAGTTGTTGTTGCTGCATATTCCCCAAATTACGGATAGGTAATTGAGGTTGTTCGTGGTCGTTCTGATTATCCATATCTCGTTGATTTGATGGTTCTGTGTTACCTTATTCCATGCCCTTTCTCAATTGTCGGCAAGTGCGCACGATCTCGGGATCGATTTGGAATAGACTGGAAGCATCTTGAGATCTGGTCATAAACCAACAAAGGACAAACGAACGGAATTAGGTAGAAAGAAACGAAAGAAAAGAAAACAAAAAGAAAAATAAAACAAGAATGACGCTAGGCTCGAATCTAAGACGTGTTGACAATAGTCCATGGAAACGGCGCCACAAACTTGATGCGTATTCAAAGTTAAACAAATAACCTAAACTACACGCAAGTGCAAGGCACGCGTGTAGTACTTTAGGTGTCGATCCCACAGGGACTACACAACAAAAACTAAATTCAAACTATGAATCAAACTTGCAAACAAACGAAAATTGAGTTTTAAAATTGAAATACTAAAAACAAATAAACTACGAGTTCTTAACAGTGAGACAAACGTTCTAGGAATCCGGTTTCACCACAAGACTACTGAAACCAACAATCAATCTATCTAATGCGATTCCAATTAAGTCATCTAAGGCAGACGATCCTAATATGATATCAACCCTCTCTCAAGGCATAGACACATGATCTAGTTAAGTTATCCCCTACTTTCGTGGCTGACACCTTGAAATCAATAAGTTCTATGATTCATCCATTCACCCTCAACCACTGCTACCCTACTTTCGTGGCATAACCTCGGTTGTTTTAAATCTCATCTTCTAGGACTAGAATTCTCCTTTCGGTTCTTCTCCTAATTCCTAACACTTGCATCTACTTGGCCTTCGTAAATACAAGTCATTCAAGCTCTCAGACAAAGAATAGATAAATGAAAACGGGAAATTGCATTCAAAGATAAATGAAGGTGGTTCCCGGATAGCCATGGGCTAATCCCTTCTCCTAGAACAAAACAACTACTCGCTCATGCATTCAAAAGCAAACAATATAATCGAAGTAGAAAGTCTAAAGAACATAACAACCAAACGAAACCGAAGTCTTGACTTGATCTCCAATGCCCCTTGAATGTCTCCTTCGCAAGAGTCTCATTCTTCTTCGATTCTCTCTCTACTCTCTCTCTTCGACTCCCTCTCAACGACTGTATTTTTCTCCTCTCTAACTCCTCTCCATGAACCCTCGCTCTCCTCCTTGTCTTTCCTTCTACTTTTCTTTCTTTTTTCCTGGTTTTTCCTTTTGGCCGTTCACTTCTCTCTTTATCGCAGTAGCCACCGTTTTACCCTTTTCGTGTGTTTTCCATTCTTGATTAAGTTGGGCAACGTCGTTTTGTATAAGTAACTAACAAGTTCCTTTTCGTGTTTAGACATAATTCCTTTTCTGGTTTTTGCAGGTGACAGACGTGACCCGCGCGGGCTGGAGTGTGTGTCTCGCGCGGGCTGCGGCGTACTGTTAATGTTGGAAGCAAGGCCTCCCCGCGTGGGCTAAGGAGTGCCCCGCATGGGCGGATGCTCATAATAAAGCCCGTGCGTGCTGATGGCTTACTCGACCCGTGCTGAAGTTGCTGGGGGTCAAGCCCCGTGCGGGCTAGGTGAATGCCCCGTGTGGGTTGTGTTATTCCTCACCGATTCTCGTCCCGTTTGTTCCGTGATGATCCTCGATGTTAGTACTTTGTCTCGTGTACGTCTTTTAGCTCCAAAATGAACCGAATTTGCATGTCAACCTGTAAGGACACAAAAACACGAAAATGAGTAAAACAGATACAAAATCATACGGATTCATCGTATCTATATCATAAACATCCCTTAAATCATGCGGGAAATACGTATAAAAACGAGATGATCAAGTACGTTCTGTATAGAGCGAGGGGATTGAGGTTAAAGCTAGTAGAATTCGTCGTAACTTGGTAGAACCTAACATGAAAACATGGGAGATACCGTAGCCTAGGTTCAATAGGTAAACTAGTTAAGGAAGACTCAAGTAGTAATACATACTACCATAACTATTCCTATGCTGAATTCAAGTGTGTTTTAATTTATGTTTTAAAGGATGAACCTTTATATTCTTAATGATGCAAACATTTTCTAAAAAATGATGGAAACCGATTATCTCTAACTAGCATCAGCTACACGAGGCTGCTGTGGGGTCGCATATATGATAACAAAACTTGCTAAGTTTTCTAGAAGTCTTATGAACAAGGATATGTTTAAAATAAAAATGAACACAACCGTAAGAATCGAAATATGTCGGTATGGTATATGTGATTCTTGTTTACTTGATTTAATGTGAAACATAAGTAGTTCATGACTTGAGTTCAATATATTACAAAATAGATCCGATAAGTGTTCATTATAAAAGGTTCAAATTTAAAAGATCATGTTCATATGTATACCACACCTATTATTGTAAAAATATCTTAGAAAATGAATGGTTTGTGGCATATGAAGGGATATATAGCCCCATATGGAAAGACGAATCATAATTAAGATGATATATTAATTATCTATCTTTGTAAGTTTATTGGAAAAATAATATGGCCTTGGAGATTGGTTTTAAATTGGCTATTTGATCAATCTGAATTTAATTTTTAATCTTGAATTTAATCTTTTAATTTTGGGATTGATGAACATTTATTACTTTTTCTTTATAATCGTTATTGATTGATTGATTCAAAACTGAAATTTGGCTCCAGAAGGTTCCTAAGCCTTCTTTAAATACAGAGTTTTCATGAAATAAAGAAATAAAATTCATTATCCGAAAAAATCTTCTATTCTGTTTATAGAAAATGACTTAAAAAAGATTCGACGAAAAAACCAATTCATATGATCATTGCGTCCCTTGGACGGAAACAAATTATATCTTAGAACATTGTTTTGTACCGACCTCGATCAAAATTTCTCGATCAAAATTTGATATTCATACATATCAATTTTTTTTCTATTTATGATTTTTTATTTACTATATTTTTATGTTATAAGTGAGAGATTGTTCCAACAGTTGCAGGATGGGACAGGGAGGTTCCTGGGGAACTAAGCAACATCAATGCCTCGACAGAGTCCAATGGATTCGGATATAAATTCCTGGGTTTTGCAGGTCGGCGAGATGGCAACGAGCTCTTGCAAAGTCAATCAATAATCAAGATTGCACATAGGAGGAACGAACTCCAATTGGTGGTTGTGGGTTGAACGTACAGTACCCTTTTTTCTGCTCAATTGCTTTCCTATGACGGTTTCTTTCCTGATGTTTTCTCAGTACGTCTTGGTTTACTTCGATATTTATTCAATGATGTCGATCATTCGTTTGGAATATTATTGTATTAAAGGAATATGGAAGAAGAAACGAATTTAATTATTAGACACGTTTCTCTAAATTTTTTCCATCTCAAAAAGATGTGAATAGTAATGGAGAGTGGAAATTCATGAGTGTGATCATTCATTTTCTCGTGGAATTATACACGTAAAAATTTACAAAGGAATTAAAAAAATTGTTAAATTAAAAGAATTAAACAGTAAAACAATCGAGACGGGAAAAAAGTTTAAAAATTTGTAAGTTACATGAATTAAGCATTAAATTTTTGATCTTTATTAATAATATTAAAATTTAAAACCAGCTAAAAACTTGAAAAGATGATGTGGCAATATAAGTATAGAAAAAAAATTCTAACATTTATTTGTTGATTAGGAAGAGGATCCGCGTGATGTGCAGGTTTTTATCAATACATATCTAACAAATATATCTTCATATTATAGACACGTGAAATCGATGGTAATAATATATTTTGTTTATTATTTTGTGGTTTAATGCCATATGTTTGATTTTTTTACTAAAACGGTAGAAAAATGTAGTATGGAACTCACTCGAATCTACATACTTTATTTGATTTTATTTTGAGAAATACGAATATTCATATGTGTGTGAATATGAATCATGAATATCCAATTTTTAAAAGGAGAATATTTATTGGAGTTATACCTCATTTCTTTTTGTCAGATGTGCCCTCGATCGGGCAATTTGTTTCCTCAATAGTTAGCTCTTCGGCTCTTCATTCATTGCATTATAGTAGGAGTGCATTAAGGTATCCTCTGCATTCTCGTTATTCTTAGACTATTCATCTCCTTTATTTTCATATCAAGTAAAGATTCTACTTATCCATAGTCGTCGAACAATGAGTGTAGTAAGATGAAAGGGACTGAATACATACCACTTCCTCATATTAGAGAAATGACTCACATACAAATCCAACGATAAAATTAAATATTATAGTGAAACAAAGTGGAATCGAACTTATTACCTTTAAAAGGCCATCGTTGAAGGCGAGTACAGAATCAAAGGTACTTACACAAAAGATTAAGAATATGGAACAACGAATATAAGATCAAGCAATAAAATAGGATCAAATGATCTCACATTTCAATCGAAGATATTAAATGAAGGGGATAATTTACCCGATAAATTGGAGTATCAAAGCAATGCTTCAAGATAGCTTCCGCAAATGCTTCCAAACGAAGAAGTAGAGTCCCTCACTTGAAGAGAAACAATCCAATTACTTGACCCCGTCTTATAGTAGCTCTATGCCTTGTCTCACTTGTCGCATATCCTCATCGACGTAGCACGATTCCACAACAAAGAAATCAATTCACAACAAAAAAAATACCAAAAGCACCGAGGATTACCAAGTTTCAAAGCTTTAAAAATAGTGATTTATAGTTCTATGACTTGACTCGCTTTTGAAATAGTGACTAATGGTAGCTCTTTGCCTTGCCTCACTTGTTGAATCTCCTTGTGGACCTTGACCTCGGTTTGTCGCCTTAGCTCGTCCTTAGTTAACCATCATCACCTTGTCGCTTACATCTCTTCACCCAACCATTGACCTATGGTATCTTCAAACAACCTATCACCATATTTCAACAATATGGCATCTTCGAAACTAGAAACTTTTATAAGCTTCCTCTGAATCACTCCGTCGACCCACACATCAACATAATGTAATATTGGTGGGTGGAAAGAGTCAGTAAAAGGATTGATAGAAACAAAGATACAGTGGGAGATATCGAGAAGATAATATGATAAGATACTTTATGTGTTAAGTGATAAGGAGATAATTGAAATAAAGAAATTTAAAAGTCATCGAACTAAAATAATATAAAAACATATTATTATAATAATTAATTGTTACATAACATATTATGATTGTATGATTGGTTAATACATTCAAGATATTCGTTTCACTCAATTATTTAGGTAAATAACAAATTAACTTAAAATTCGAAGTGTAATTTTTTTCCATGAAATAAAAAATATATTACTCCTATTTGGATTATAAGATATACATAAAAGAATTAAAAAATGAAGATCGATATTGAATATTCCGACTATAAATATTCTGACAAGATCACTTGATTACTCAATATAAGCATTTCTTAAATAATTTTGTTTGAAATTATATGAAATAAAAAATATATTGTTGGAATTAGTTTGTATTACGAGTTTAGAAAACTTATTTCTATTAGAATTTCTTTATTGTCTTTTAATTTATTATCTGTATAAATCTTTGAAGACGAAGATGTTTGAAGGGTCTTCACACCTGAATCATCAATACAAAAAGTTAGTACCAACATGAAAATTATTGAAGCCAACATTTCATGGTCTTTTAGTTTTTCTTTAAACGCAATATTTCCTTGTTTCCTAACATTTTCGTTTAGTGAGACTCTCTTTTAATGCTTATTTTTTGGAAAATCATTACATGTAATTTTTTAATTAAAGACAATGATTGATATGTCTGGATATTTCAAATGATTAAAAAACAATCAGTATTATACAACTCATAGCGTGTTGGTATTACATTCTAAGGCATATGATGAGGATGAGACAAATAAGATCAGTTGAGGAATACCGCCAAAAGTTCAAAGAATTGGTAGTAGGAGTACATCAATTGGCCGACGATGTATGGAAAGATACTTTCTTGGATTAGACGAAATCATTGATCTTGCTATCATGATTGAGGCTCAAGAGGCTAAGGAATCTCGTTCAAGATATCATACGTATAGAGCTAATGGACCTACAACAAACACTAGAAAATTCCTCAACAACGTCCATAAACCGGTGAAGGGAATCACAACAAGTTTAGCTGAGATCTCATCCTCTAAGATAGAAGCTAGATGAGGGAAAAGATTGTGTTTCAAGTATACGGAGAGATTGTATCTCGGATACACGTGCAAGTAGAAGGAACTCAAATTCTTGGCAATAGAAGATGATGAAGAAGAAACAAATAGTTCGATGATGAAAAACCAGAAGAAATGAATGAGGTCATGGATGAAAAAAGGGTAAGGAACTCGTTGAACTCTCTCTCTATCTCTCTCAATTCCATGGTGGAATTAATTGCCTCAAGAACACTTAGGATGAAGGGTGTATTGTAGCCGACGAGGTAATGGTCTCGATAGATTCAAGAGCTACCAATAACTTCATTGCCGACATAGTGGTAAAAATATTGCAACTTCCAATTATGGATACCTGAAGGTTTAGAGTATCCATAGGTGATGGAAGCATCATATCCTGTTCTCGTAAGTGCCAATATCTAAATAACACCATCCAAGGATATAAGATTAAAAATGACTTCCTGCAATTTGATTTTAGGAAATATACTGATGTGGTTCATGGTTACAAGTGGCTTTCTTTCTTGGAAGAGATCAATATCATTTGGAAACTACATAGGTTAAGTTTCATGAAAGGAAGATAAAAGATAAAGTTAAAGGAGATCCGAGTTTACTAAAACGAGAAGTTTCTCTCAACACACTAGCCAAAACACTACATTTCTTATTGAACTCACTACTTTGTTCGAAGAATCCAAGATTGCGGAAACTAGATGCTTGGAACCAAGAATAAGGGAATTTATTCGGTAATTTCAAGATATCTTTGTAGAGAAATCTTGTTTGTCGCCTACAATATCTAGAAAACATTCGATCAACTTGATCAATGGATCTTCACCCGTAAACCTTAGACCATACTGGCACTTTTTTGCTTAGTAGAATGTAGTGGAGATGCTGGTTAAGGAGATGTCAACGGCTAAGATCATAACGCCAAGCATTTTTCCCTATTCAAGCCCGATATTATTGGTTCAAAAGAAAGATGGATGATGGCGATCTTGTGTGGAATATCGAGCATTGAACAAGCTCACCATTCCAGATAGGTATCATATTCCTGCAATCAACAAACTCTTAGATGAACTACATGGCTTTACAATATGCTCCACGTTGGATTAAAGAGTAGGTTCCATCAAATATGGGTTAAAGAAGAAGACGTACACAAGACAGCTTTCAAGACTCATGAAGGGCACTATGAGATTTATCATTTGGATTAACAAATGTTGTGGCAACTTTTCAGTCAGTAATGAATGATCATTTTAGAGATCACCTGGAAGCCTCCTATAATGTTCAAACCCATCACCATGAATCTTCTTTTGAGCATTGTATTGGTCTTTTAATACCATCAAATACGATACATTGACACCGTACTCTGCTTTTACACGAGCCATCAATTCTTTTGGAGGTGTGTCATATTTTCTGGCATATTCCTTATTCAAATAATCTTTAACTCATTGCGAAGTACCCTTTGTAGCTTTTGTCGATTTAGATACATATTAACACTTATGAATGGACAATGAGTTCTCACACTAACCGTTAGGAATTTTGGATTGATGCCACGCGTAATTTCCATTTACAACCATTCGGTAAACTTGCATCGTAAATCCCACAACTTCGAATCAGAACTCAATGTTACATATCTAAAGAAGCTTTAAGTGAATCCCTCCTTACAAATATCTTTACATCATTCTTACTATCAAACTCTTGCGCAATTTTAAATTGTAATCCATATTGGAGTGAATTTCGATTGTTTGACTTCCTTACAACTTCAAGTGAACCATTCATTACAAATGTCTAAATTTCGATTATTTGACATCCCACAACTTCGAATCAGAACTCAATGTTACATATCTTAAGAAGCTTTAAGTGAATCCCTCCTTACAAATATCTGTACATCATTCTTACTATCAAACTCTTGCCCAATTTTAAGTTGTAATCCATATTGGAGTGAATTTCGATTGTTTCGATTGTTTGACTTCCTTACAACTTCAAGTGAACCATTCATTACAAATGTCTGAATTTCGATTGTTTGACTTCTCCTAAACTATCATTTCCAAGTTATTCTCACAATCATCATCCTTATGCTTTGTTGGTATGTGAGTAACAACTTCATTATTGTCATAAACCATAACTTCATGAACGACCATATTCATGGCACAACCACCATATTCTCATTAACCCACTAGTATGTTCACTATCAAAATTATCTGAATCCAAAATATTGATTATTTCCATCGGATTACTCCCAACTCTACTTTTATTATTTGAATTTCGACTTTGTGACCCATTACGTATGATTTTGTGATCTAGTGCAACCATGCTATTCGATAAAACTTTGTTGCCCAATGTGATTCTATTACCCATCACGATCATATTTTTTAATATGATTCTGTGATCCAATGCAACCGTACAAATTTGAGGTCTCTAAATTAAATTTTTTTTAAGAAAAAGATAAAACTGGATTCCTAATAAAAGCCAAATTTTTTATTTTCTCCCGAGCAAATTCGCTACAAAATTTGATTGAACGTTTATTTATTACGATATATCTGGGGAAGAGACGAGATAAGGAAATCATTAAAGCTTTTTTTGTTTTTCCCATATTTTTATTTTTTATTAATCGTTTCGTTTTACCTTCAGTTTTTACGAGTCGCCCCATTTTCACCCTAACCACGGAAAGAAGAAAACCGAAGAAACGCAAATCACTGTCCTTCATTGAAATCCACCATGGTTATTCTGAGGCTACTTCCTTCGGATGGAGATGTTGTCGTTGACATTGAATCTGACATCGAAGACTTGCAATTAGTTCCTTCTCTGTCTCGTGCCATCATCGGACCAATACGTTCGAATGCTGCCGCCTCTGGCGAAGGCAACTCTGGAAATCCGAAGGAATTTGTGAAGAGGGAGAATTTCTGCGTAGTTTCCGGTGACGAAACCGCACAGGGGTCTCCGGCGAAGAAATCCGATTCCGAACGTGTGAATAAATCCCATCACAAACGTGTTAGGCAAGGTGAAATCAGTGATACTGCGGAGAAGAGGAAGAAGAAGAAGAAGAAAAAGAAGACTGTGACGTTATCTTCTTCATCTCTAGTGGCCGGAAGGGTGGAGACTGTTATGCGTTCGGGGATGACTGAGGACCAAGCGAAAACTATGGTTGCTGTCGACGTCGCCGAAATGTTTGTTGAGAAAGATTGTGTGAAAGCGTCTAAGCAGCAAAGAAGTGTGGCCATTGTGGTTGCAGACACTAATGAAGGTCTTGTGGGTGGTGAAGATGATGAATCCTCAGGGCATGGCAAAGTGGACAATGTGGAGTCCAAAAATGGTAACTCTCCTGTTAATGCTGATGATCCGAAGAAGTTCAATGGAGATGATTTTTGGGCTCGATATGTTTTTCTAAAAGATGCAGTAGAATCTGTTTTATCTAATGGTCCATGCGAAAACTTTCCAAAGGGATTGTTTAAGGAAAATGTTAGGGGATTGGGAGCGGACAAAGCGAAGGAGTGGGATGAGACATGGATGGCATTGCGATTTGAAGAATTGGAACATGAAACTCGGAAACGTGGGTTCCTTGTGGAGCTGTCAAAGTTCGTTCTGGATGCCTTGAAGAACAAGCTATAAAGAAATTCTTATGTATTTTCTGGGGTCGGATTTCTGAATGTCTCTGTTAAGATGAATCTTATTTTGGCTACTCTTCTCTGGGATTTGACTTACTAGTTCATGTATGTTATCTAGGGAACTTATGGTTGCTAATTCTCCTGCTTTTGTCTGAGCTCGTCGAACACTTTCTGTGAAGTTGTTCAGTAAGGAGTGCTCTCCTTTGGCTGCAGGGATTGTTATTTTGGTAGACTAAATTCCTTTGAAATTTGGTTCCTCACTCTCCTGGTATTCTCTGAATTCTCCAGTCCAGGATTTAATCTGATTATGCTTTGTTTCTCAGACATTCTTGGATAAGCATATGACCTTAAAGCTTTGATATTATGATATGTTCCCAAAAAGTATCCCGAGAGAAAAGCCTTTCAAGTTTTAAAAGTATTGCTTATCACTAGGTTGTGTTATTACTGATGCCATGAATCCTATCAAACCATATTAGGCAGAGTAGAACCTTAATGCTACATTGGGTTAACAAAACTGTAAGAGCTATATATTTTACTTTCTAATGTTATGTGGTTACGAATTTCACGCTTTTCGGATAGAGATGTGAATGAAAGCTTTGCTTGCTAAAAGAAACATTGTTAATAATGAATAAGAGGTGTCCGACATATTTCACTGCCACTTCATCTCATGGTTTTCTAGTTGGGTATAAACATTTGTCAAAACATTGTCATCTAATGATTTCAGAGCATTGATCTCACAGGAATTTTATCAAAATTATGTGTTCAATTGCTTCTTGCATTCCTTTCCATGATCTCGAGTAATTTGGTACCCTCTGTTTTAACAGAGACTGTTGACTAGAAATTTGTAATTCATATGGTTTGTGGACCAGATTCCATTTTTAGGTGAGTTATTCCAGTTGAGAACTTGAAATTCAGAGATGTGAATACATTCTTCTTGGATTTCAGAGATCCAAGATTGTGGTCTGCTAGGAAGATGTGGCACTTGAAAAGGCTTGAAAGACACAAGAGCAGGACTTGGAAACAAATGAAGAAAGGAAAAGCAAAAAAGGTAGGGGATGGAGTCACGGGATAAAGCAATGCTTCCTCAGCTTTTTCTTTCCTCACCAGTTTCTTCTTTTCCTTTTCCCTTATGACAATAGCCAAAGTTTGATCAACCACCTGTGATGAAAATGTTAGATCTCATGCAACTATATATGTTTATGGCTTAGTTCATTTCTCTTGTGGTTTTAGTTACACCGCACACCCTCCAGAAACGCTTTCTCGCTTCGCGGTTGGCGTTACAGATTTATCCCCACGAACCCTCGGGACCTTCTTCTGGAGAATCATATAGTGAAATATGAACTCTTCTGCCGATGCCCTTCATGCACCGATCCTTGACCATGAACATCAATGCCCTGATCAACCATCCACTCCACCGAGCGTACCTTTACTTCTTCAGCCTTCCTACGCTAGATCGAAATCCATGCTTTTCAATGATTTACACAATTTTCGTATAAGCCTGAGGTGGTGTGCCCTTGATCACTCTTCCCTCTCTGGGAAACTTGTATCCTATTTCACGTTCGTAATCTTCACTATAGTAGTTCCTCTCATGAGTTGTCTGTCCATCGAAACCCCAAACTCGTCATCTTCATCAGTTGAGGACCTCATCTCCTTTAACACGCTTGTCCAATTTCCCGAGTCTGGATTGGCCACTGTTGGTTTCTTCACTCTAGTCTGTTTCTTCAGGAAGTATGGTTTGAGGCAGTTACTATTTCTTGATGGATTAGGTGATGATTCTGTCTTTGTGAGGCGTGGTTACTCCCGTGAGCTTGACAAGGCTTTTCGCTATCTGGCCGCCATTCTCTTACCTTCTTTCTTCGTTGAACTCGTGCACAAGAGCGTATTTTTTTCCTCAGCAAAAGTATCATTACCTTTCATAAACTCGTTTTGTCTTCCTTTGAACTCTATTATGTTCTTTCTTGTCTTAGTTTCATGGGTTTACCGAACAGGAGTCTTCTTGCTTGTATGTGTTCTGTTCCGGTTGACCTGTGAGCTACAGATACTAAGGATTGTAGGGCTACACAAGATGTTTAATGGATGCCGGTCGGACACCATAGGCGATATATTTAAAGAACACATGCGGATTAAGAAGCAGTTGTCGGCTACAAGTCACAGGTACAGGTTCTTCATAATCGCTTCCTTTGTGGTGATCAGTGCCAGTCAATTCGTGGCTTTATTGTTGGTTCTAGCCTCGAAATCAGAGAAGAGCTTCCTCAGTTCTGGGGATCTAGTGGTAATTCTCCCCCCGACAGGCTCTTTCATCAATAGTTTGAATGAGTTACCAGACCTGAATTGCTAAACATATGTACTGATGTAGGTTTGCTCTGCAGTTCAGCTCAGCGGATTCTTCTTGTGCTTGTTGGGCGCGGCGAGAATCACACACAGAGCTCAAGGGGAGGTAAGCATAGCAACGAGGTGGCACATGACTCTCACATGGGCTTCTGCAGCTTCATCGGACTTGGATGGTCGTAAAGATCAAGGCGGTGAGCCTCATTCACTAGCAGACAGCGATACTGACTCGTCAGACAACATATGCATCGCAGTTTTGTCGTCTCTGGACCCGTCTTCCTTCTTCCAGGCTCGGCAAGCTCTCGGTGAGTACCCACTTCACTCGGTTCTTGATCCTTTTTTCTTAAACATATCATTCAAGGTGATGGAGTCTAAGTATATAAATGCAGTGGAATATCTCAGACACAACAACAAAGGGATAACGCTATATGGATACGCACTTGATCGCGGATTGCTTCATACCCTTTTCGCATTCGAGTTCTCTCTGGTGATGTGGATTCTAAGCAAGGTGGTGGTTCTGTCTTAGCTTGGCGAAATTCGTGTGAGCTCGCAAACAACTCGGCTTATGACCGTATAACGACACCATTGTTGAATCAAGAACAGAAATTGAAACAATCTTCATTTTGAAGACAGAACTTTATCGTTAAGGCTTTAATATTTGTATCTCTTCTTATCTGATTGAAACAATCAAATCAGCTCACTTATCTAATGTTTTCGTTTATGTTTCTAATGCATTTTGGCATGCTAGACTAGGACACCCTCATCACAATGTTTGAAATGTTTTGTTTCCTACTATCACCAAGAAAAATGATCATTGTGAGGCTTGTGTCCTAGGAAAGCACTCTAGGAATCCGTTTCATGTCTCGAGTACTCTATATGAAAATTGCTTCGATCTTGTGCATTCCGATGTTTGGGCAGCACCATGTCTCATGAGAGACCACAAGAAGTACTTTGTAACATTTATTGACGAGCGCTCTTAAATATACTTGGCTTTATCTTCTTGATTCTAAGAATGCGGTGTTTGATACGTTTACAAAGTTCCACAAATATATCCTTAACCAATACAATGCAAGAATCAAATGCTTAAGATCAGATAATGGAAGGGAATATACAAGCCACAAATTCAAACAATATATTGATCACCATGGGATTCTTCATCAAACCACATACGCGTATATGCTCGAGCAAAACGGAGTGGTCGAGAGGAAAAATCGATATCTTATGGAAATGGTACGAACTATAATGTTCCATAGAAGCGTACCAAAGATATTTTGGGGAGATGCGATCATTGTTTCTTGTCATCTAATCAACCGTTTACCAACAACACGTCTAAAATATGCCTCTCCATACGAGGTACTAAACAAATCAAAGCCTAATCTCGAATATTTGCGCATATTTGGGTGTCTTTGCTATGGTTACAAAACAAGGCCTCAAAGAAACAAACTAGAACCCAAAAGCGAAAAATGCTTGTTCATCACATACTTTACAACACAAAAATGGTACAAATGCTTCAATCCAAGAGAAGACAAGGTCATAGTATTGAGGGACGTGAAGTTTATCGAAGAAATGGGCTACTATGAAGGAGAGAAATGGGAAAGTCTCAAGTCTATTGCCTAACCTTCTGATCTCGATAACTCTTTGTGAACTCTTCTTATAAATCTCCAACAAACTGACATTCCGTGTGTAGAAAACAAAGATCATAATAGGAATGAAGAGCAAAGAAACCAAGGAACTGCTGATGATCAAGAAGAAGAAGGACATGTAATACCTCATGAGACCGATAAAGAAAATTGGTACCTCATGAGACTGATGGAGAACAAAATCAAGTGGTAGCTCTTCGAAGAAGCACTAAGATCAGACGTCCCTCCGAATGGGTAAATCAAAGAATATACTATAATAATTTCGCCCTTTTATATCCAATTCATAAATATCTTGATGTTTCAAGTCTCTCACCTTGTCATCAAGCCCTTTTTAGTAAAATAGACAAGGAAATCGAACCAAGAACATACAAAGAAGCTCAAGGGAAAAAGGAATGGGAGGAGGCCATGAGTGAGGAGCTAGAGACCATAAAGAAGAACAAAACATGGGAAGTAACAAACTTACCACAAGACTAAAAGGATATCGGAAGAAAGTGGATTTACAATGTAATATTTTTTTCTCTTCATACTAGTAGGATCACGTACCGTCTTGATCTACACTACTGTAGTTGTTGAAGGTTCATGCAGTAGGATCATATACAACCAGACAAATATATCTGGAGATGCGAGGAAACTCATAAGTATCTGTGTCTTTCTCGTAAAATATTACCTTGAGGCATATCACTCATGATCAGTGTGGTTCACGAATTTTGCTCTGTTATCTTCAAAGTCTTCAGAAAACTGAAACAGTTAAAACAACTGCTTCAAGTGTTGTGTAATCTTTTAGCAAAACATATAATTATGTTTCTATGGGTGAGAAAGAGACCCTTTTGCTAAATTATCGCTAAATTAATATTAGTTGGATAGAGTATTCATATTAGATAAATAACATATTCATATTTGGTGGATTCATACATTATTGTTTTTTTAAAAATCATATACATAACATATAAAAAGAGAACAAAATGTTTGTTTCTCGTGCAACCACGACAACCTAAAATATTCTAAAAAAATCACCACATCCTAAAATGTTTTTCTCAAGAAAAAAATCCAATTGTGGTTTTATCCGTTTCAAATTTGAAGAGTTTTTTTAAAAAAAAAATCAGTGACATTTATACCATTTCATAACGATTTTTTTAACCAATATGTCAAATTTGTGACTTTTTATTTCATCTACCTTCGTTTCATCTTTCAAGTAAAAGAGAGAAGAGAAAGTATTTTTTATATAAAAATCATATATATTAAACTTTTGCATCATTGCTTTATATTGAGGGCTTGTTGTTTCAATATCACGTGTATGTTGATTTACTCAGAAAACCAATGTTTATATTCGATAAAAATATATTCTGATTAATATAAGTAAAACTTATATCTATATTCTGATTAATATACATAAACTTAAATCTATTTACATGATTCGCATGATGATGATGATTTTCCAGTACTAATAATGGACTATTTCATATCTAATATACCATACATATTATATATATATATGCCAAATATCTTATGATAAATAAATATCATTTTATTTAAACGAAATGTTCAAACATTACATAACCATATACTAGTTGCATGTCAACTCTTGAAACTATTAGTTCCAATACGTCACCTTTCTCAATCTCATATTCAACTTGTGCTTGTCGAACTTCTTTGACCCGAGTGCTTTTGTGAGTGATTTGATCGCATTTTTTCTCCTCTATTTACAAAATTTGAATTTTTTCACATTCATTGACATGTAGTATTCTCCTTGGTTGTGTTTGACAAACTCCTGATCAAGACATTGTGGGTTATTGTGAATTCATCTCACTTCCTTACGAAATTCCATCATCATGAGTTGGATTTGTGGATGCAACATTGTTGGGGTCCACCTCGTGGTGATTCATCGTGGTGGTATCCTAATTGATAGGGAGTTGAAGGAAGCTCGCGATCTCTAAAAACGTGTTTCTCTCAATTTTCACTCATCCATTGTCTTTTCATCGACTTCTCGTGTTAAGTTTATTTTAGAACTTAAGGACAAATTCATATTTAATTCCTAACAAATTTGAATTAAAACTTGACACTACAAGTGAATAGTGATGTCACTACGTCTAAAGTTCCTAATCTAAGACACTTTTATTTCCTTTCTAGGACTATTTTTCTAATTTTCTCTATTCTTTTTTTTTGGTTTTGCTTTTTTTTCCTTTTCTTTTTCTTCCTTTTTCCATTTTTTCCTTTTTCTTGTTTTTATTTTTTACATCATCCGATCATTCTTCAAATATTAATTCACCTCAAATCAAGATCATTGTCTCAATCAAAACGAGTAAAGTCAGCAACGTCAAAAGTGGAACTAACGCTATACTCACCATGTAATTCAATTTTGTAGGCATTCTCATTGATGCGTTCGAGAACTTTGAATGGCCCGTCTTCAAGGCATAAGCTTGGATTTACGATGTTGAAAAAACACTCCTTGCATAACTAAACCCACACGAGGTCACCCGGTTGAAAAACCACCTTCTTGCCATGTATCCGTTTCACAAACTTGGCTCTTGTCTTGCCATCAAGGTTAGTAAACTATGATGCTGGTAAATGGGCCATGTCTAATGGTCAAAGGGTGAAAACTATATTGCACTATTGACCACTTATGTTTGTCCATCGGTTTGTGGGTGACACGTAGTAGAAAAAAGTTTCGTTCCTAACTTAGCCCATAATTTTTTTTAGAAAATAACTAAGCAATTTAGCATCCCTATCCATCATAATGGTTCTAGGTATTCCATGCAACCGTAAAATTTCCATACAGAATAATGCAGCTACACGAGATGCATCATCAATCTTATGACATGCAACGAAATGTGTTTTGGAGAACCGATCAACTACCATGAAAATCGATCAACTACAATGAAAACAAAATCATATTTATATTTTAACCTAGGAATACCAAACATGAAATCTATAGAGCTATCAATCCATGGTGTACTATGGGTAAAGGTGAGTACATACCATATGGTTGCCAGTAGAAGTGTTCTTGAAAAATGGACAACATTTTAGCCACTCCAAAGTTTCCCATTAATCCTCCTCCATGTGCCCCATGAACCAATAAATCCCTGATATAACTCCCGAGTACGCACAACCTATTCTTATTGAACAAACATCCATCAATCGGAAAACACATACATGTGGCGGTTTTCTCTCAAGACTTGAATATATCGACAAAGTGATTAATATAATTGAAACCATGCAAGCTGGCATATACAGTAGAAAGCAAAGTGCATCGCCTAGATAATGCATCCGCCACAATATTCTCATTATCTTGCTTGTACTTGATGATGTATATAAAGGTCTCTATAATTCCACCGACTTGGTGTGCGTGTGATTTAGCTTTATTTGTCCATTGAGATGTTTGAGTGACTCATGGTCGGTATGAATCACAAAATCCTTGGGCTACAAGTAATCTTGCCATGTTTAAAGCGTCCGTTCCAACACATATACTTCCTTATCATACTTTGGATAGTCTAACTATGTTCCATTAATCTTCTCACTATAGTATGTGATAGGTTTATGATAACGTCTAAATTGTTCTAGTATTTTCATCTACTTTCATAGTTAGTTTTATCATTTATTTTTTTTACCGAGCATTAAGTACAATTTAGTATTCTTCTAGCATTTTCTCATATTTTGCAGAAAATGAGATATCGATTTACGGACATGAGCAAATGTTGGGAAATGTTGGCAAAACTACTTCAAGCTCAGTTGTACACACTCAACGCTCACGCCTCCTTCAGTCACACAGAAATAGAAATAGTGGTCGCGTTTCACAAAAATGTAAACCTAGCTGGAGCAAAAAGAGGAAGCACAAAGGGGCATGAGAAGGATTCATTTCAGACAGAACAACATCCACGTAGGGTGGTTATTGAACTGGATTTGTTTTGGGTCATGTATAATAATTTACCTAGACTAACGCTTCTGCAAGAATAGGGATCGTATAGTACCACGGTCAAACACAAGGAATTGATGCAACTCTAAAGCTAGTAAACTAATGAATAAGACGTGTGAAATCGATGAATGATGGGAATGCGAACGAAACTAAACTAAACTAATTAACGGGATAAACTCAATGACTAAATACCACATGCGTCGAGAGATGCACGATGATGCAACGAAGTTCTAACAAGATCATGGTTATAGATATCGTTACGTGTTCGGGAAATTCAAGTCTTTACTACGTGTTCGGGAAGTCTTTACTAGGGAATGACTCTCCCGATGCCTAAACCCTCTATCTAGCATGCGTACTACCAATCTCCCAATTGTGTAATCTCACCTACTAGATGCATTAAGATTGATATCCTAATTCCTAAGTTTAATCAACCGACCGGCCAAGGTTCTAAATCAATTGAGACTTCATATCATGGCTACGTTCTAAAATCCAATTCATCTCCCAATGCAATTAGATTTTTATAATCATTCATTCAAGCTACCAACAAGAATAAAAGCATTACGAACAACCAATCAATCCGAAACGAACAAATATTATAACCAAGCATTAAGAACAAAACTTCATTACATATCGGCAAAGCTCTCTAACCCATGGCTATGTACCTACTCGGACATGATCTTAGAAAACGAATGAATGATTAAAAAAATCTAATTGCATTAGGAGATGAGTTGGATTTTGGAACGTAGCCATGATATGAAGTCTCAATTGATTTAGAACCTTGGCCGGTTGGTTGATGGAACTTAGGAATTAGGATAGCGATCTTAATGCGCCTAGTAGGTGAGATACTCAATTGGGAGACTGGTATACGCATGCTAGATAGTGGGTTTAGGCATCGGGAGAGTCATTCCCTATAAAAGAGCTT
>CM071864.1:17622019-17633225 GCA_036759665.1 Gynandropsis gynandra | reverse complement strand
TTGATTACGGCTTTAGAGTTAGGATACTTTTGAACTAGGATATAGTCCTTTCCGGAGTCTTTGTTTGTTTTTCGCATTTTTGCTTTTGTTTTTCTTTCTTATTGGGTCAATTTTTTTTACCTCTCGGAGCTTAATCAAATTTTGTGTTCTTTATTTTGCGAGGTAACATGAACAACATCAACTCTTTGTATGCCGATATAGCTAAAATGAACTATCAACTGCCTGAAATTCGTCATATGCTTTCTGACTCATACCATCCGCATTACTCGGAGCAATCATGGGAACAAGACGTTTGGGGGTATGAAGAAGAGATCTACGAGAGTTACAATCAGCCTTTCGGGAATACATACAATCACGGATGGAGCGATCACACAAATTTCCCGTATAGGAACACCGATGGTATGCTGAATTCACAACATCAATTGGGGAACTTTCAGCCATGGACGCAACCCCAAACTCAGAACTATCAGTCATATGTGCCTCAGCCACAGCCAAACCAATCCGAAGCAGCCCCCGACTTTGCCGCCATGTTTGCCTGCCTCCTTGAAGTATATGAGAGTCAAAACAACTTGTTGATGGGACTGAAAGCGGAACAAGAAAGCGCCAATGAGCAGTTGGATGGTTTCCTTAGATAATTGGACACGCAACCTGCAGAACTTGCACAAGACGCATCACGACCACAAGAGGTTCTATCAGGAAGTTCAGAAACAAATCCTCGTAAGCATGTCGACAAAATTTTCCTAAGAGATTGTAAGACGGTGGATCAGCCTACTCCAATGTCTAAAAGGGGTGAAGCATCTATCACAGTAGCGGAAACGACTGTCAACGAGCTTAAGGAGAAGCTCGAGGAGGAAGAGGAGCCAAAGTATGTAAAACCAGATCCGAGGCCACCTCCATTGCCATTCCTACAACGTTACCGCATGAAGACGGTAGATCAGCCAAATCCCTCGATATTTGAAAAAGGAAAAGAATCTAACACGGCAGCGGATAAGGCTACGGACATTGATAAGCATAAACCCAAGATGGAAGTAGAGTTCAGCTTAAACGACACACTTGAGCAGCCGGGCGCTATCGATTTCGTGTTCCCTGACGGCATCTTTGAGAACTTAGCCGAGGAAGTTTGTGAGGAATTTCGGAATACGGAATCTCTAGATATGAATTTCATAGCAGCTGGAGAAGGATTATACAAGGCACCAAACGAGCAGTTTGACAACAAAAAGAGGAAGGAACCCCCCGATCGGGACTTCCGCACAACCCAAGCTAAATGCGGTGCAAATCAGTACATAAACGACTCCGAGATGCCGAGAAGCTACGCCAAACGTCCAACACACAATTGGAGCATTGAAAAAGCACCCAAGGTGAAGATGAAGCCTTCACCACAAAGGCTCACGCACCAAAATTCTCTGGAGACGCTGAAGGAAACAAGCGACGAACGCCTAACCGGTTTCATGGAGTACAAAACCGGACTTATGGACAGCTCGACCAGAATTTTTGGACAGCACGATCTTGCCCCCAACTTAGAGAACATCATGACCAATCTTAGGGAAGACATGACTGATCGTGCAAGGAACTCAACTGATCCGCGTGCTACGTCCTATCGAGCACACTATGCACGCGAGACGCTACGCACACGACGACGTCGAGGACGTCCACCTGATGAGTAACATCGTCATCGTGGTCGTGACCTTAAACAAGCGCTTCTTGGGAGGCAACCCGAGCCCCATATCCTTTAGTTATTTCGTTTTAGTTTTATTTTAGAATTCGACTCTTATTCTTTTCACAGGCATGCTCCTTACCAACAACCCCGATGTATCGTACTGTCTCCTTTGGATTGTGTGACTTTTGTTACAGGTTTTCCATTTTGAAATTATCCACAACATGAGGAAAGACGCATATGCCCAGCTACATCAACTCGGGACAGCCAGCACGCATCAGGTGCACACATCCTATTTATAGTATTTTTCCCCGAGTCTTTGCGTGTTAGTCCTTCTCTTAGGTATTGAACACCAGGACGGTGTTCCGTTCAAGTCTGGGGAGTATTCTTCGAATATCGTGATTGTGATTAGGATTTAGATGTTGAGTTCTTCGTTTTTTTAGGATTAGACGGGCAGATATCTAGTAAGAAAAATTTCGAACTTTAATCACCTTGTGCAACTTTGTCGAATCGGGAACAGAAGTTTAGGTTTGCTGAAACATACCTTTAGATATCGAAGTGTTAGTGGTCGTGCATGAATCCATAGCCTATAGTTGTATTACTTCCCTTAGGCTTCAATCCCAAGCACTTATATCTCCGAGCGTACCTTTCATTCCTTGTTTTGTTTCGATCACTATATTTCCACGCACTTACACTCCGCTGTCAATAGACTAAGTTCTTTAACTTTTTCAGCCATACATTGACATGAGTGCATCAATATTGATGGTTCGGGTCTAAGTGGTGGGTCGAGGCCGTTTTTCTACGTCCTAAGGGTTAAAGTCGATGCGTATTCATACTAGTTAATAAAAAAAAGAAAGAAAAAAAATCAGCAAAAACGCAACCTCTTCACTCCGCTAAGGTTATGAGACCTTATGAGTGTGCCAATTGGCAACCTGGGTCTAAGTATAAGGCTGTCCTCTTCAACTCCGACGTCCTAGAAACCGAGTGCGAATTTAAAAAAAATGTGTGGAAACCGAAAAAAAAGAAGAAGAAGAAAAAGAGAACCGAAAAAGAAGAAAAATAGTTGTCTTAAGAATGGTATCGAACTGTTTGCGCATTAGAATGGGTATGGAGATTGCTTGGATGTTGTCTAGGGGTTAGTGAAATGAACTCAGGACATGTGTATGATTGCACGGTTAGTGGCTTTCGGTAGATAGGGCTCTAAATTCGGTGCGCTTAGATCTATGTTCGTGTGACGCGTCGTTGTGTAGGGTGGCTGACTTTTCGAGTTGATTCCGGTTGTTGTCTAAATCCTCTCCTGCTTCTTTCTAGTCTTGCTCGAGGACGAGCAAAGGTTCAAGTCGTGGGGAGTTTGATAACGTCTATTTTGTTCTAGTATTTTCATCTATTTTCATAGTTAGTTTCATCATTCATTTGATTTTACCAAGCATTAAGCATCATTATCATCCTGTTTTCAGTCATTTTGGAGCTAAAGGACGTGCCAAGACAAAGTGCAAACATCGAGGATCATCACGGGAAAAACGGGACGAGAATCGGCAAGGAAAAGCCACTACCCGCGCGGGTACTTCCCTAGCCCGAGCGGGAAATGTTACGACGATTTTGTCCAGAAAATTGTGCACGAGTCGGGAAAGAAAAACCACGATCGGGGCCTCAGCCCGAGCGGGCAGCAAGCCATGCCGGAGCGGGCAGCAAGCCAGCCCGAGCGGGCACCACATCAGCCCGAGCGGGCTGCCTTTTTTCACCGCGTTTTTGTGCGATTGTCTACGCCGTATCCGAGCGGGTCACTTACCTTGCCCGAGCGGGTCGCATCCGTCACTTGCAACTCCAAATAAGTTAGTTTGACTTAAAAAAGTGGGAGTTCGTGGGGGACTTATACAATAAGGAAAACGCCTTTAGAGAAGAGGAATAAGTCATATTTCGCTGGAGAAAGTAATGTAAACGTGGCCAACTTAATCAAGATTTGGACAACTCAAGAAAAGGAAACAAAGGGAGGTGGCTGATGCAAGGAACTAAAAGGGGAGAGCTTTAAGGAAGATAGAAAGTAGGAGAAAAAGAGAGCACGCAGAGAGAGAAAGGAGGAGAGCAGCACGCACACACAAGGGCGAAGGACGGAGCGACGAAGTCGGAGCGCAGAGGAGCTATTGAAGACATTGGTAATAGAATAGGGGGGATCTCATTCTTTATCCATGTTGAATATAGTCATCTTTTGTGTTTCTTTTTCTGAGTTCATGTCCGAGTAGGTCCATAGCCATGGGTTAGAGAGCTTTGCCGATATGTAATGAAGTTTTGTTCTTAATGCTTGGTTATAATATTTGTTCGTTTCGGATTGATTGGTTGTTCGTAATGCTTTTATTCTTGTTGGTAGCTTGAATTAATGATGATAAAAATCTAATTGCATTGGGAGATGAGTTGGATTTTGGAACGTAGCCATGATATGAAGTCTCAATTGATTTAGAACCTTGGCCGGTCGGTTGATCGAACTTAGGAATTAGGATAGCAATCTTAATGCGTCTAGTAGGTGAGATGCACAATTGGGAGATTGGTATAAGCATGCTAGATAGTGGGTTTAGGCATCGGGAGAGTCATTCCCTAGAAAAGAGCTTGAATTTCCCGAATACGTAACGATATCTATAACCATGATCTTGTTAGAACTTCGTTGCATCATCGTGCATCTCTCGAAACCTGTGGTGTTTAGTTCATTGAGTCTTAATCCGATAGTTAGTTAGTTTATCTTTATTCGCATTCCCACTACTTATTGATTTTACACGTCCTATTCTTTAGTTTACTAGCTTTAGAGTTGCATCGATTCCTCGTGTTCGACCCTGGTACTATACGATCCGTATTCTTGTGGAAGCGTTAGTCTAGGTAATTATTACTTGAGATTAACCATATCAACGAGTCGGGCAGAATGTGTTGGACCACCACCCCGCATGGGCTAAGGAGAACACCACGAACGGGCTCGTCACAAGTCTTGATTCGTGCATGCTGAAGGTGAGTCTAAGGCGGGCAACATTTGTTGGATGTTCAGCCCGAGCGGGCCAAGAAACCACCCCGCGCGGGGGCCGTGTCTCCTCGTTTTGTATTGCATTCCTTGCCCATTTCTCGTCCCGTTTGCTCCGTTGTGATCTCCAATGCTCGTACTTTGTTCCGTGTATGTTCTTTAGCTCTAAAACGAACCAAATGCACATCAAAACCTATAAGAACATGAAAACACGGAAAAAGTAAAATAGATACAAAATGACACGTAAACATCGGAACTATCATCATAAACATCTCTCAAATCATTCGAGAATCGTGTACAAAAATGAGATGATCACTTACGGTTCAGATCGCGTTCCCCTCAGGTCGCGTCGCGTTCTTCTCGCTCAGGTCACGTCCCGTTGCGTCCTGCATCCCGTGTCCTGCATCATGTGTCCTGTGTCCTACGTCATGCGTCCCGCGTCTTGTGTTTTGTGTTCCACGACTTGTGACCTGGTCAAGCTAATTTATGAGCTCCGCAGTCTCCTATGCCTTGTTGACTGCTCCAGCTCATGCATGTTACATCTATACTTTTGCCTTGCATTTGTACTTGTATTTTCCTCGTTTTCTCCTTTCTACTTGTATAAATATGTACCTTTGTTTCTAAAGAAATGTATAAGAGAATAGTTATTCTTATGCTCTCTTTTTCTCTCGATCTTTCGCTCGCTCTTTATCTTTCCATCTTGCTTCCGCCGATTCATATTTGTTTAAAAAGATCAACATGGTATCAGAGGGGTGATCGAATCTCGGAAAATTTTTTGATTTCTTTTGAAATCTATTCTATTTCAAAAGTTTTGGAGATAAATCATGCTGCGGTTTGCTGAAGACAGCCAGACCCGTTTTCAAGTTCAAAATTCTTTATTTAAGTCGATATGTTTGATATTTAGAGCCAGAAGATGCCGTTTTCGAGTTTGTTAGGATACGAATGTCATTTCTTGTCAATACGCCGCTTGCGTTGCGTTTGTCTCTCGGATGTTCCTTTTGGTTCCTATTTCCTATTTTCGTTTGTCTCTCGTGTTGCACGCCTTTTCCACTTTTTGTTTTCGCTATCACGTGATTAAATGACTAAAACAATGAATTGTACGACAGGCTTTGAAATACCATAACTTTGCATACGAAGCTCCGAATTACATGAATTGTTTCACATTTTATTCCTCTTTTCACGATAAACCATGCTACGGGTTGCTGAAGGCAGTCCCACCCCGTTTCCAAGCTCAAAATGCTTTATTTAAGTTGATATGATGGATATTTAGAGCCGAAAGATGCCCTTTTCGAGTTTGTTAGGATACGAATGTCATTTCTTGTCAATACGCCGCTTGCGTTGCGTTTGTCTCTCGGATATTCCTTTTGGTTCCTATTTCCTATTTGCGTTTGTCTCTCGTCTTGCACCCCTTTTCCGCTTTTTGTTTTTTTACGTGATTAGACGACTAAAACAATGAATTGTACGACGGGCTTTGAAATCCCATAACTTTGCGTACGAAGCTCCAAATTCCATTATTTTTTTAGATTTTATTCCTCTTTTCGAGATAAACCATGCTGCGGGTTGCTGAAGGTAGCCCGACCCCGTTTCAATCTCAAAATGCTTTATTTAGGTCAATACGTTTGATTTTTATAGCCGGGAGATGCCATTTTCAAGTTTGTTAGGTTACGAATGTCATATCTTGTCAATACGCCGCTTGCGTAGCGTTTGTCTCTTGGATATTCCTTATGCTTCCTATTTCCTATTTGCGTTTGTCTCTCGTGTTGCACCCCTTTTCCGCTTTTTGTTTTTGTTTTCACGTGATTAGACGACTAAAACAATGAATTGTATGTAGGGCATTGACATACCATAACTTTGCGTACGGAGCTCCGAATTACATGATTTTTTTCACATTTTATTCCTCTTTTCGAGGTAAACCACGCTGCGGGTTGCTGAAGGCAGCCCGACTCCGTTTTCGATCTCAAAATGCTTTATTTAGGTCGATACCTTTGATTTTTATAGCCAGGAGATCCCATTTCTGAGTTTGTTAGGATACAAATATCATTTCTTGTCAATACGCCGCTTGCGTTACGTTTGTCTCTCGTGTTGCACCCCTTTTCCGCTTTTCGTTTTTGTTTTCACGTGTTTAGACGACTAAAACAATGAATTGTACGACGGGCTTTGAAATACCATAACTTTTCGTACGAAGCTCCGAATTACAGGATTTTGTTCACATTTTATTCCTCTTTTCGAGATAAACCATGCCCCGGGTTGTTGAAGGCAGCACGACCCCGTTTTCGAGCTGAAAATGCTTTATTTAGGTTGATACGATGGATTTTTAGAGCCGGAAGATGCCCTTTTCGAGTTTGTTAGGATACGAATGTTATTTCTTGTCAATAAGCCGCTTGCGTTGCGTTTGTCTCTTGGATATTCCTTTTGCTTCCTAATTACTATTTGCGTTTGTCTCTTGTGTTGCACCCCTTTTCCGCTTTTTGTTTTTGTTTTCACGTGATTAGACGACTAACACAATGAATTGTACGACGGGCTTTCAAATACCATAACTATGCGTACAAAGCTTCGAGCTGCATGATTTTTTCACATTTTATTCCTCTTTTCGAGATAAACCATGCTGCGGGTTGCTAAAGGCAGCCCGACCCCATTTTCGAGCTCAAAATGCTTTATTTAGGTCGATACGTTTGATTTTAGAGCCAGAAGATGCCCTTTTCGAGTTTGTTAGGATACGAATGTCATTTCTTGTCAATACGCCCCTTGCGTTGCATTTGTCTCTCTTATATTCCTTTTGCTTCCTATTTCCTATTTGCTTTTGTCTCTCGTGTTGCACCCCTTTTCCGCTTTTTGTTTTTGTTTTCACGTGATTAGACGACTAAAACAATGAATTGTACGACAGGCTTTGAAATATCACAAATTTGCGTACGAAGCTCCGAATTACATGATTTTTTTTCACATTTTATTCCTCTTTTCGAGATAAACCTTGCTGCGGGTTGCTAAAGGCAACCCGACCCCATTTTCAAGCTCAAAATGCTTTATTTAGGTCGATATGTTTGATTTTTAGAGCCAGAAGATGCCCTTTTCGAGTTTGTTAGGTTACGAATGTCATTTCTTGTCAATACGCCGCTTGCGTTGCATTTGTCTCTCAGATATTCCTTTTGCTTCCTATTTCCTATTTGCGTTTATCTCTCATGTTCCACCCCTTTTCCGCTTTTTTTTTTGTTTTCACGTGATCAGACGACTAAAACAATGAATTTTACGACGAGCATTGAAATACCATAACTTTGCGTACAAAGCTCCGATTTACATGATGTTTTCACATTTTATTCCTTTTTTCGAGATAGACCATGCCGCGGGTTGCTGAAGGTAGCCCGACCCCGTTTTTGAGCTCAAAATGCTTTATTTAGGTCGATACGATGGATTTTTAGTGCCAGAAGGTGCCCTTTTCGAGTTTGTTAGGTTACGAATGTCATTTCTTGTCAATACGCATCTTGCGTTCCGTTTGTCTCTTGGATATTCTTATGCTTCCTATTTCCTATTTGCGTTTGTCTCTCGTGTTGCACCCCTTTTCCGCTTTTTGTTTTAATTTTTACGTGATTAGATGACTAAAACAATGAATTGTACGACAGGCTTTGAAATACCATAACTTTGCGTTCGAAGCTCCGAATTGCATGATTTTTTCATATTTTATTCCTCTTTTCGAGATAAACTATGCTGCAGGTTGCTGAAGGCAGTCCGACCCCATTTTCGAGCTCAAAATGCTTTATTTAGATCTATACATTTGATTTTTAGAGTCGGGAGATGCCCTTTTCGAGTTTGTTACGATACGAATGTCATTTCTTGTCAATACGCCGCTTGCGTTGCGTTTGTCTCTCGGATATTCCTTTTTCTTCTTGTTTCCTATTTGCGTTTGTCTCTCGTGTTGCACCCCTTTCCACTTTTTGTTTTTGTTTTCACGTGATTAGACGACTAGAACAATGAATTGTACGACGGGCTTTGAAATACCATAACTTTGGGTACGAAGCTCCAAATTACATGATTTTTTTCACATTTTATTCCTCTTTTCGAGATAAACCATGCCGCGGGTTGCTGAAGGAAGCCCGACCCCGCTTTCGAGCTCAAAATGCTTTATTTAGGTCGATACGATTGATTTTTAGAGCCATAAGATGCCCTTTTCGAGTTTGTTAGGATACAAATGTCATTTCTTGTCAATACGCCGCTTGTGTTGCGTTTGTCTCTCAGATATTCCTTTTGCTTCCTATTTACTGTATGCATTTGTCTCTCGTGTTGCACCCCTTTTCCGCTTTTTGTTTTAATTTTTACGTGATTAGATGACTAAAACAATGAATTGTACGACAGGCTTTGAAATACCATAACTTTGCGTTCGAAGCTCCGAATTGCATGATTTTTTCATATTTTATTCCTCTTTTCGAGATAAACTATGCTGCAGGTTGCTGAAGGCAGTCCGACCCCATTTTCGAGCTCAAAATGCTTTATTTAGATCTATACATTTGATTTTTAGAGTCGGGAGATGCCCTTTTCGAGTTTGTTACGATACGAATGTCATTTCTTGTCAATACGCCGCTTGCGTTGCGTTTGTCTCTCGGATATTCCTTTTTCTTCTTGTTTCCTATTTGCGTTTGTCTCTCGTGTTGCACCCCTTTCCACTTTTTGTTTTTGTTTTCACGTGATTAGACGACTAGAACAATGAATTGTACGACGGGCTTTGAAATACCATAACTTTGGGTACGAAGCTCCAAATTACATGATTTTTTTCACATTTTATTCCTCTTTTCGAGATAAACCATGCCGCGGGTTGCTGAAGGAAGCCCGACCCCGCTTTCGAGCTCAAAATGCTTTATTTAGGTCGATACGATTGATTTTTAGAGCCATAAGATGCCCTTTTCGAGTTTGTTAGGATACAAATGTCATTTCTTGTCAATACGCCGCTTGTGTTGCGTTTGTCTCTCAGATATTCCTTTTGCTTCCTATTTACTGTATGCATTTGTCTCTCGTGTTGCACCCCTTTTCCGCTTTATTTTTATTGTTTTCACGTTATTAGACGACTAAAACAATGAATTGTACGACGGGCTTTGAAATACCATAACTTTGCGTACGAAGCTTCGAATAACATGATTTTTTCACATTTTATTCCTCTTTTCTAGATAAACCATGCTGCGGGTTGCTGAAGGCAGCCCGACCCCATTTTCGAGCTCAAAATGTTTTATTTAGGTCGATACGTTTGAGTTTTAGAGCCGGGAGATGCCATTTTTGAGTTTGTTAGGATACGAATGTAATTTATTGTCAATACGCCGCTTGCGTTACGTTTGTCTCTCAGATTTTCCTTTTGCTTCCTATTTCCTATTTGCGTTTCTATCTCGTGTTGCACCCCTTTTCCGATTTTTGTTTTTGTTTTCACGTGATTAGACGACTAAAAAAATGAATTGTACGACGGGCTTTGAAATACCATAACTTTGCGTACGAAGCTAAGAATTATATGATTTTTTTCATACTTTATTCCTCTTTTCGAGATAAACCATGCCGCGGGTTGCTGATGGCAACCCGACCCCATTTTTTAGCTCAAAATTCTTTATTTAGGTCGATATGATGGATATTTAGAGCCGGAAGATACCCTTTTCGAGTTTGTTAGGTTATGAATGTCATTTCTTGTCAATACGCCGCTTGCGTTGCGTTTGTCTCTCAGATATTCTTTTTGCTTCCTATTTCCTATTTGCGTTTGTCTCTCGTGTTGCATCCCTTTTCCGCTTTTTGTGTTTGTTTTCACGTGATTAGACGACTAAAACAATGAATTATACGACTGGCTTTGAAATACCATAACTTTGCGTATGAAGCTCCGAATTACATGATTTTGTTTCACATTTTATTCATCTTTTCGAGATAAACCATGCCGCGGGTTGCTGAAGGCAGCCCGGCCCCGTTTTCCAGCTCAAAATGCTTTATTTAGGTAGATACGATTAATTTTTAGAGCCGGAAGATGCCTTTTTCGAGTTTGTTAGGATACGAATGTCATTTCTTGTCAATCCGCCGCTTGCGTTGCGTTTGTCTCTTGGATATTCCTTTTGCTTCCTAATTCCTAGTTGCCTTTGTCTCTCGTGTTGCACCACTTTTCCGCTTTTTGTTTTTGTTTTCACATGATTAGACAACTAAAACAATGAATTGTACGACGGGGTTTGCAATACCATAACTTTGCATACAAAGAACCGAATTGCATGATTTATTCACATTTTATTCCTCTTTTCGAGATAAACCATGTGATGTGTTATCAGAGTTAAATAAATTAACCTAAACTACCCGCAAGTGCACGGCACGTGTGTAGTATTTTAGGTGTCAATCCCACAGAGACTACGCAACACTACCTAAACTCGAACTAGGAATCAAACTTGCTAACGAAAGAATATGGATGAAGAATGAAATACTGAAAGTAAATAAAAGACATGGGTTCTAACGATACGACAAATGTCCTAGGAATCCAGTTTCACCACAAGACTACCGAAACCGACAATCAATCTATCTATCATGCAATCCCAGTTAAAGCTATCTAAGGC
>CM071864.1:17572961-17583872 GCA_036759665.1 Gynandropsis gynandra | reverse complement strand
AAAAATGCACCTCTTCACTCCTCTAAGGTCGCGCAACCTTATGAGTGTGTCATAGGCAGCCTGGGTCTAAGTAGAAAGCCAACCCTCTTCGACTTCGACGTCCTAGGAACAGAGCGTGGATCTAAGTGCTGAAAAGAAAAAGATGCATCAGAACGAGAAGAAAAGATTCAAATGATATCAAAAGCTTAGAGAAATCGGTATGGAGATCGCTTGGACGTTATCTAGGGTTGTGAAGTAGACTTAGATTTTAGGAAGGATTTCATGGCTCAGCACTTTCGGTAGACATAGGACTATACTCGGTACGCTTAGGCTCTTATCCATGTGACGCGCTGATATGCAAAGATGACTAACACTTCGAAATTTTTGAGCTAGTATCCATCGTTATTAGATTCTTCTTAGGCTATACTTTAGTTTTGTTTGAGGACAAACAAAGGTTTAGGTCTGGGGGGGTTTGATAACACTGAAAGTGTATCAATATTAGGATAGGTTTTTACACCATTTTCGCATGTATCTTACATCGAGTCTTACTTATCCGATATGATTTCGAGCTTCACACACCCATTTTGTTGGTTTTTAGGTTTTTAGGCGACAAGGCCTAAATGAGCTCAATATGAAGAATTTCTGATCAAAACCACATGAATAGAAGACATATCTACTCAGGAGGCATCGGAGAAGAAGAGAAGCACCAATCCATATACCGGTAACCCAATAGGGAAGGTCGAGGCATCGAATTCCTTAGGGTTTATCATGTATAGGACTTTGTTATCTTCTTCTTTCGTTTATTCCATGAGTGAGTAGAGTCCCTACTGCGGGTAGGGATATCGGATTTGTATGTATGAACGATGTTTTGTGTTAATGCTTAGTTTTGTGAATTTACTCTTGATTTAGGGTTCTACGCTTAGCAATATCATTCATACGTTAGTGCTGACCGCTCAACAACATAGGATCTCGAACCTTGCTGGAAGGTTAAGGAACGAATCCGGTCCGCTAAGTTGTAGATTAAGCTTTGGTTACTGAGAATCTGACCGGTCGGTTAGTCATCTTAGGGATAGTGATTGTGGTCATAATGCTGCCATGGTATAGGTTAATCGCTGCTGGAAGGTAGGGTTGCATGTATCCATGGTTAGGAGGTTTAGGCTCGGAAGAATCACTCCTCACCGTAGAGCATGAATTTCCCGTTGTCAAGAGTAGGTTATAGATCTATGATCCTTAGTCGTTCATCTATGCAATTCCCGGTATCCCGTACACCCGTAGTGTTCACGATATCTAGTCTCATCCTTAACCTAGTTTCGTTGTCACCATTAGGATAGTTTTAGGAAAATTAGGACCATATCCCATTCTATATTCTCTCGTCTTAGTTTAGTTTCGTTCTTAGTTTAGCTGCAATTAGTCCCTAGAGATCGACCCTGGTACTACACGATCCGTATACTTGCGGTGAAGTGGACTAGGAAAATTATAACTCGTGTTTCCACACGTCATTGTACCAGTACAATAATCAGCAATTCCAGCAACTACTGGTACAACTACTGTTGTTGCTTAAATCCTGAATACTTCATCGGTTGAGTCGTTTATTATGAGAAGTTTGGGTGGTTATTCCAATTTGGGTTGTAGGTATTCTCGAATAGCGTGTTTCCTTGCTCTTCGGCATAATTCATGTATTCCATGTTCTCTTGCCCCGTGCATTGATAAGTTATGTGTTCTTTATCTCTGCAATTCACACAGTACATAGCGTGCGTTGCATTGCCCATCGCTCTGCTCTGATTCGGAAAATATAGACCTCGATTTCTGTTAGGCATACCTCTCGCTGTGGACCACATAGTGTGGTTCATGGTGAGGTTATCAACCAGCACGTATGCCTCCTCAACACTCAGATCCATAAACGATCCTCTATAAGAGTTATCCAATGTCGTTCGGTGTTCGTCTAAAATTCCATTGTGAAAGGTTTGGATAACATACCATTGCCCGAGACCATGGTGTGGACACATCTGTAGAAGATCCTTAAATCAGCCCCATGCCTCAAACAATGTTTCTCCATCTCTGCATCTAAACGTCGTGATTTCTCCCCATATATGAATCGTCTTGCTCGAAGAGAAGAACCATGATAGGAACAATGTGCAGAGCTGGTCCCAAATAGTGATGGAACCAGCGGGAAGCGATTGCAGCCAAGTTTTCGCCTGTCCCCATATTGAGAAGGGCAAGAGACGCAATCAGATTGCGTCCTCCGAGACTCCGTGTATCTTGAACGTACCGGAAAGCTCTAGGAAGTGTATGAGGTGTTGATGGGGATCCTTATAATTTCCACCCATGAATTGCTTCTGATAAAGCATGTTGATCATCGCAGGGTTAATCTCAAATTGCTCTCTTTCAACAGCAGGCATCCATATGGTTGTTTGGACGTTGTTCATATTCAGTACCATGTAGCCTTTGAGGCGACGTGGTGGAGGATCGTGTGGCTCTCACGGATGAGGTGTGAGATGATGTTGCTGAAAATGTCCATGGCCATTCAACATACCATTCAGATGATCCATCACTTCTTTGATCAGACGGCTCTGCGAAGGACAAATAAGTTATTTAGGAAGAAAGAATGAAAGAAAAGAAAATAAGAAGGCAAAAAAACAAGAATGACTCTAGACTCGAATCTAAGATGTGTTGACAATAGTCCCAGGCAACGACACCAAAAACTTGATGTGATTCAAAGTTAAACAAATATTAACCTAAACTATCCGCAAGTGCATGGCACGTGTGTAGTACTCTAGGTGTGGATCCCACAGGGACCATGCAACCCAACCTAAACTCAAACTACGAATTAAACTTGAAAACGAACGAAATATTGGTTTTAAGAATGAAATACTAAAAACAATAATCTAACGAGTTTTTAACAGTGAGACAAGTGTTCTAGGAATCCAGTTTCACCACAAGACTACCGAAACCAACAATCAACCTATCTAATCATGGATTATCAATTAAGTTATCTAAGGTAGACGATCGTAATATGATATCCACCCTCTCTCGAGGCATAGACACGTGATCTAGTCAAGTTATCCCCTTCCTTTGTGGCTGACACCTTAAGCTAAACCCATAAGTTCTAGGATTCATCCATTTTACCCTAACCTGCAGCTATGTTACTTTCGCGTCCTAACCTTGGATTTTCTTGACCTGATTATCCGGAATTAGAATTCTCCTTTCGGTCCTTCCCTAAGTTCCTAAAACATGCATCTACATGGCCATTCGAAATCAAAAGTCAATCAAGCACTAAAAAAAAAGAATAGACAAACAAAAACGGGAAATTTCATTCAAAGATTAATCAAAAGTTGTTCCGGGATAGCCATGGGCTAATCCCTTCTCCTAGAACAAAACGACTACTCGCTCATGCGATCGAAAGCAAACAACATAATCGAAATAGACAGTTTAAGGAACATAAAAACCAAACAAAACCGAGGTCCATATTAGATCTTCAATTATCCTTGAATGTCTCGCCAACAAGTCTCTTTGTCTAACTCTCTGCATTTGTGTGTCACTCTCTATAACGTATGTAACCGATTTAAGCGTCTCTTTTTTTACTTATTTCCTCTTCTTTCCTCTTCTCTTCTCTTTCCTATTCTTCTTCTTTCCCTTTTGGCTGTGTTTTTCCATTCTTTCCCGTGGTCTTTCCTTTGGTGTTTAAGTTTCCAAATTTTATCTTTTTCGTGTTGCAAGTCTGCGCATCTCAGGCCTGGCCGTGCAGCACGTGTAGCTCGATCGGGCATGTCGCTTGAAGAGTCCCGACCGTGCTGAAGTAAGAGCTCGGTTGTGCTTGCTTGTTTCTTCTTAAGCCCGATCGTGAAGGTTGAAGAGCTCGGTCGTGCGCCTCATCGTTTGATGAGCCCGGTTGTGCAACATATGGAGCTCGACCGTGCATGACATTGGGTGATCGATCGGACTGATTTCCTTGAAGTGCTGCTCGGTCGTGCAGATTGAAGAGCTCGGTCGTGCTGGTTCTTGAAGTTTGATGAGCCCGGTGGTGCATTACAAGGAAACCTGCCCGTGCTTGCATGATGCTCAATGCCTAACCATGCAACGTAGGAAGCTGGGTCGTGTGATGCTCTCGGGATAATTTGTGACATTAATGCCCGACCGTGCTTGATCTCTAGCCCGACCGTGCACGATGGCATGCAAGGCACAATGCCCGACCTTGCAAGGCACAATGATTGCCCGTTACTCTCTGTTTTCCGTCCCGTTTGCTCCGTTATGATCACCGATGCTAGTACTTTGTCCCGTGTACGTTCCTTAGCTTTGAAATGAACCGAACTCACATTAAAACATGTAAGGACATGAAAACGATTAAAACAGATACAAAATCATACGTTTACATCGCATCTATATCATAAACATCTCTAAAATCATACGATAAATACGTGTAAAATGAGACGATAAAAAACACTCAGGGATTTGAGAAAAAAATCGAAAGCTAGTGCAAGTCAACCGATACACGACACACCAGCCACTTTAGACAGTGAGCCCGAAGAAGTAATAGAACCAAAACTTGCAGATTAGAGCGAAGACGAACAGATGACGGAACGTAACAACCAAACGCACCATGACTCGTTGTGCCATAAATCTAGCCGCATTAACCCATGGATCATACACGATCCCTAGGCATACACAACTCTTGTCTTGCATCACTAGGAAGGACACTCGAGTTGAATTGCAACCAGCATTCATCCAAATGCTTAGTAACACAGCGTTCAGAGGGAGACCCGCCGAGGATCTAAACCAGCATCTTACTGATTTTAAGATGCTTTGCAAAACTATCAGAACCGGAGAAGCAATCTTGAACGAGGACATCATGCTAGTTGCCTTCCCATTCTCAATGAAGGATAAGGCCCAAGACTGGTTGTACGATCATGGGGACAACTAGAGGAAAAATTCATGACACGGTTCTTCCCTCATTGTAAAGCTCAGCTCGCCAAGAATCAAATCAACACATTCGTCCAAGGAGCAATTGAGAGTTTATACAAAGCGTGGGAATGTTTCAAAGGCTACCAACGCCTTTGCCCACATCACGACATGGATCAGAGCTATGTTATGCACAACTTTCTACAAGGACTCATGAATAACACAAGAATTCTGATCATAGCCGCAGTTGGAGGTTCTTAGAGCAACATCACATTTCCACAGATCGAGGACCTAATCAATCGTATGGCTGATGCAGGCAGCAACACCGCTGGAGAATATAATTGAAACGCTCCAGCAAGGATGGCTAACTTGAATGAGACACATGATTTATACGCCGATCTAGTCAAGGTGAAAGACCAAGTCACAGAGGATTTACAATCTCCTATCGGAGTCGTGTCGTCCTCATTATTCAGAGCAATCAAAGGAACAAGGGGTTCAAGGGTACGAGGAAGTGAATTATGTAAGCAACAATTAGCCGTTGGGAAATACATACAACCCCGGATGGAGGTATCACCCTAACTTCTCCTACAGGAACTCTGATAGTGCATTGAACGCGCAACAAATATCAGGAAACTGTCAGCCGCGAATGATGCAAATAAATCATAACTTTCAGCCAAGGGCGCAGCTTCAAACTCAGACTTATCAGCCATGTGCGCCTCAGCCACAGCCAAGCCAATCCGAAGCAGCCCCCGACATCAACACCATGTTCACTCGCCTCCTCCAATTCCAAGAAAATAAAAGTAACTTGTTGATTGAAGTGAAAAAAAGTTAAAATAATTTTGTGAGGGAAGTGAAAGCGGATCAAGAGAACGCCAAGAAGCAAATAGAAGGCTTTCAAACTCACCTCAGACACTTGGAGACGCAAGTTGCACAATTAGCACAAGGGGCAGCAAGACCGCAAGGAGTTCTACCGAGGAGGCTGGAAACAAATTCTCGTGAGCAAATCAATGCCATTAACTTATGGAGTGGTAAGACGCTGGATCAGCCCACTCATTCGACGTTTGAAAAGGGAGAATCCTCTACAAATGTGGTGGAAAAGAGCACCAACGTCAAATAGAATAAAAAGGAGGAAGAGGAGCCGAAATACATCAAACCCAAACTGAGGCCTCTTCCTTTGTCATTCCCTCAACGCCAATGCAAAAGGAACGAGGATGCTCAATTTGAAAAGTTTGATGAGATGTTGAAGAAGATGCACATCACCATTCCATTCCACAAAGCATTGAAGAAGATGCCTTCATACGCCAAGTTCCTCAAAGACGTACTTGCAAACAAGCGAGATGTGGAGACGGAAACCGTCATGGTGACTAATTCGATATTGCAACCAAACCTACCTAAGAAGATGCCTGATCCATGTATATTCATGATCACTTGTAAAATAGGAGATTATGAGATTAACCATGCACTAATCGATGTCGAAGCAAGCGTAAGCGTGCTACCATTGTCATTATACAAAAAAATGGATCTTAGGGGTAGGATTGATCTTCAACCTACATGAGTGGCGCTCACCATGGCTGATCGAAGTGTTAGAATACCCGAGGGCATGCTGGAAGACGTGCCTTTACAGGTTGGGAAGTTCTTTGTCCCGGTCGACTTCGTCGTCTTGGATATGGAGGAGGACAAGAAAATACCAATAATCCTCGGTAGGCCGTTTCTCAATACGGCTAAGACGATCATACATTGTGCGAAGGTAGACTCACATTGAAGTTCAGAGATGAAGAAGTGGAGTTTAATTTGAACGACACGCTCAAACAGTCTTGTATGGTGGATTCGGTATTCTACATAGACGTCCTAGAGAAAATAGCTGAGGAAGTTATTGAAGGGTTTGGGAACATGGATTCTCCTGATATGGCGCTTTTAGCAGCTGGATATGGACTTTATAAGGACCCTAACGAAGTGAAACATTATACAAAGCTGCTGGACGAAGGAAAGACGAAGGAGATCCCAAACACTGATCTAGACGCACTTCGAGCAGATTTCTGTGCGCACAAACACATCAGACAATCCTTATCAAGAGGAGTTCTAAACTCACAAAGACATAAGCACATCTCAAGTGGACATCAATTGAAGTCAAGAAAACGTCATAAACCAGTGCACACACCTCCACGCGTTCCAGACAGATTCCAGCGCACCTCAAGGAGCTTGTAACGCGAGTTCAACCACTTCCGAGATGCCTAATAGCCTAACCGAACGTCCAAAACCTGACTGGAGTGTTGAAAAAGCACCAAGAGTGCATTTTCAGCCCTTACCACAAGGGTTTAGGTACGAATTCCTTTGACTTGAATCTACTTATCTCGTGATAGTGAATAATAACCTAGACGAATCCCAAAAAGAACGATTGTTAGAAGCTCTTAGGAAGTATAGGGATGCATAGGTTATACATTACATGATATTTGGGGAAATCGTCCAGCCCTTTGCATGTATAGGATTCACTTAGAAGACGACTCTAAGATCTCAATTGAAATCAACGTAGATTAAACTCAAACATGATGGAAGTAGTTACGAAAGAGGTCCTTAAGTTGTTAGACGTCGAAATTATATATCCTATATCAGATAGTGTATGAATGAGTCCTGTACAGGTAGTCTTGAAGAAAGGAGGTATCACCGTCGTCCCAAATGCAAACAACGAATTAATTCCGCAAGAACGGTCATGGGTTGGCGCATGTGCATTGACTACCACAAGCTGAACTCTAACACTCGGAAAGATCACTTCCCTTTACCTTTAATTGATCAAATGCTGGAACATTTAGCTCTTCACTCCTATTTTTGTTTTTTATGGTTATTTAGGTTTCTTTCAGAAACCAATCTGATGAGTTATCAAAGTTAAACAAATAACCTAAACTACCCGCAAGTGCACGACACGTGTGTAGTACTTCAGGTGTCGATCCCACAGGGACTACGCAACACAACCTAAACTCAAACTACGAATCAAACTTGCTAACGAATGAAATATGGTTTTGAGAATGAAATACTAAAAAATAAACAAACTAGTTCTTAAGAATTAGACAAATGTTCCAGGAAACCGGTTTCACCACTAGACTATCGACACCAACAATCAACCTATCTAAGGTATACATATCTACCCTCTCTCAAGGCATAGACACGTGATCTAGTTAATTTATCCCCTACTTTCGTCGCTGACACCTTGAACTAAACCCATAAGACATGTGATTCATCTGTTTTACCCTCAACCGCTGCTACCCTACTTTCGTGGCCTAACCTCAGTTGTTCTAAACCTGATCTTCTAGGACTAGAATTCTCCTTTCGGTCCTTCTCCTAATCCCTAACACATGCATCTACATGGCCATCGCAAACACAAGTAAATTAAGCACTCAGATAAAGAATAGATAAACGAAAACGGGAAGATGCATTCAAAGATAAATCAAAAGTGTTTCCGGGATAGCCATGGGCTATTCCCTTCTCCTAGAACAAAACAAACTACTCGCTCATGCATCCATAAACAGACATAAACGAAATAGAAGGTCTACGGAACATGAAAACCAAACGAAACCGAAGTGTGGGGTTGATCTCCAATGCTCCTTGTAACTCTCCTTCGAAAGAACCTCCTTCTTCTCTCTACTCTCTCGCCTTCGTCAAAAACTGAAAACTTAGTGAATGAGCTCGACCTCTCACTCCTCTCATCTTCTTTCTTTCCTTTTTTCTTTCCTTTTCTCCCTCTTTTTCCATTACTTCATTCCAGCGAAATATCACTTGTTCCTCTTTTCTAAAGTCGTTTTCCTTATTGTATAAGTTCCTAACAAACTCCCATTTGTTTTAAGTCAAATTAACTTATTTGGAGTTGTAGGTGACGGACGCAACCCGCGGGAGCAGGGTAAGTGACCCGCTCGGGTGCGGCGCGGATGGTCGCGCAGAATCGCGATGAGAAAAGAGGCAGCCCGCTCGGGCTGAAGTGCTGCCTGTTTGGGCTGAGGTGCTGCCCGCTCGGGCTGAATTGCTGCCCGCTCGGGCTGAGGCCCCGGGCATGGTATTTCTTGCCTGACTCCTGCTCAATTTGCTAGACAAAATCACCATCACAAATGCCCGCTTAGGCTAGGGAGTTACCCGCACGGGTAGTTGCTATTCCTTGCCGATTCTCGTCCCGTTTGTCTTGGGATGATCCTCGATGTTGGTACTTTATCTCGTGCATGTCTTTTAGCTCCGAAATGAACCGAATACGCATAAAAACCTGTAAAAACATGAAAAAAAGAAAACAAATAAACGGATACGGAATCATACGTAAAGCATCGCATCTATATCATAAACATCTCTAAAATCGTGCAAGAAATACGTATGAAAACGAGATGATCAAAATCCCCCAGACTTGAATGTTTTCTTGTCCCTAAGCAAACGTAAACGTGGAAAACGTGGGGTATATAAAATCCGAGAATTCCCCCTTCTCCTAGAAGTACCGATAAAGCGGACCTAATCGATCAACTAGCATGTCAAGAGCAAATTCGGCCTAATTAAGTTTTCAGTCTTCATCCTAGGTTCACCAAGGCTACGCATGAGAAAGTAAATCAAAGGAAAACTAAACAAGCCACCGTAACTCTCTCCACCAAACAAGACTTCAGACAATGCTAAACCTAGAACAATCGAGGATACTTGTTTCTTTTCCGAACTTCTTTCTTTCTTTATTCCCTTTTTTCTTTTTCTTTCTCTTTTTTTTCATTTTCTTCGCATACACACTAGGCTTCTAGGACGTCGGATTTGAAGGGATCCAACCTCTACTTAGACCCAGACTACCGGTGACGGTATACTCATGCATCTCGTTCAAAGAGTGCAGCGGAGTAGGCGGCATTTTATTGTGTCATGCCCTTAGGACGTAGAAATATGATCGCCAACCCACCACTTAGACCCAAACTATCGCAAAAGTATCAAGGTCGATGCACTCAGATCAATTTTAGATCATGCTTTTAGGCATTATTTCTATCGACAACGGAGTGTTAGTGTGCGCTCTTAATCTGCAAAATAAGCTCGATCTCATACGATATAGTAATCCTGATAGAAAAGTGAAGTAAAGCATCGTCTACACGAAGTATGGCCATCTGGATAGAGAGAATAAACAAAAAACTAGCCTAGAAACCTCATCTAAACCCCCCACAACCAACACTAGGATTCCCAGAGATTTACGACCTATTGTTTTTCAGCCGACTATTAAGCTCTAACGCTTAGGAAAAACCTAGCTCAAACGTGAAAAATCTCACAGAAAAGGTGATGCGTTCTCAAAGTTAAATAAAATAACCTAAACTACCCGCAAGTGCACGGCACGTGTGTAGTATTTTAGGTGTCGATCCCACATAGACTACGCAACATCTAAACTCGAACTATAAATCAAACTTGCTAACGAAAGAATATGGATGAAGAATTAAATACTGAAAGTAAATAAACTACTTGGGTTCTAACGATAAGACAAACGTCCTAGGAATCCAGTTTCACCACAAGACTACCGAAACCGACGATCAATCTATCTATCATGCAATCCCAGTTAAAGCTATCTAAGGCGGACGATCCTAATATGGTATCTACCCTCTCTCGAGGCATAGACACGTGATCTAGACAAGCTGCCCCCTACTTTCGTGGCTGACACCTTGAACTAAACCCATAGGCTCTATGATTCATCCGTTCACCCTCAACCATTGCTACCCTACTTTCGTGGCCTAACCTCGGTTGTTCTAAACCTGATCTTCCAAGACTAGAATTCTCCTTTCGGTCCTTCTCCTAATCCCTAACACATGCATCTACGTGGCCATCGCAAACACAAGTAAATTCAAGAACTCAGATAAAGAATAGATGAACTAAAACGGGAAGATGCATTCAAAATAGATCAAAAGTGGTTCCGGGATAGCCAAGGGCTAATCCCTTCTCCTAGAACAAACAAACTACTCGCTCATGCGTCTGTAAACAAACATAAACGAAATAGAAAGTCTAAGGAACATGAAAACCAAACAAAACCGAAGTGTCGGGGCTTGATCTCCAATG
>CM071864.1:17550698-17563724 GCA_036759665.1 Gynandropsis gynandra | reverse complement strand
CGTCCTAAGGGTTAGAGTTATGCGTATGCTTCATAAGAAGAAAAGAAAAAAAAAAGAAAAGAAGAAAATAATAATAAAAAAAAAGAAAAAAATCAGGAAATAAACTTCAACGACGCAACTCTTCACTCCTCTAAGGCCGCGCAACCTTATGAGTGTGCCATAGGCAGCCTGGATCTAAGTAGAAAGCCCCCCCCTTCGACTTCGATGTCCTAGGAACCAAGCGTGGAACCATAAAAAGAATAAAAAAGAAAAAGAGAAGAATAAGAACGAGAGAATGAGCTTAATGATGTCTCAAGTTTATGAGAGTCGGTATGGAGATTGCTTGGACGTTGTTTAGGAGAACGGATTTTTTCACTTAGGTCATTGGTAGGATTGCACGGTTCGAGACTTTCGGTTGATAGAAGTCTGAACTTGGTACGTTTAGGCTTATGTTCATGTGACGCGTTGTTCCGCATGATGGCTAATCCTTTGATAAGTTTATGTTAGTATCCATTGTTGTTTAATTCTTCTATGACTCGACTTTAGGTTTGCTCGAGGACGAGCAAAAGGTTAAGTCCGGGGGAGTTTGATAACACGCAATCCGTTATAGTTTTTATATCATTCTTAGGTCTAGTTTAGAGTAGATTATTCATATTTCATTCATTTATTGAGTATATTCGGAGACTTTATCCACATTTCGTGTTTTGCGTAGGAAATGAAGACACGAGAAGAAACACGAGTGATTTTGGCAATCTAACCCCGGAAACGTAGGTTCAACTTGTGCGAGGCGACGGATGAAAGTGAGCACTCAAACACCGAGCGAAAGGAGCGGAAATAACACCTCAAGTCATGCCCGCTCGGGTGGATTGGGAGTGCCCGGTCGGGTTGATTGCTACCAAATATCCCCGTAGCTTTACACGACTCGGGCACTCAAGGAACACGATCTGGGAGGTGTGCCCGCTCGGGTCCATTTGGTGTGCCCGCTCGGGCTCATTCATGTCAAGAAAACCCCGTAAGTCTACACGACTCGGGCTGATGAAGCACACGGTCGGGCATGGTGCCCGCTCGGGCTCAAAGGTGTGCAACCCGGTCGGGTAGAGGTCTTGCACGAGCGGGTAGGGGACATGCCCGCTCGGGTCCTTGGATCTCAACAAACTAGTGGTTGCACGAGCGGGGGCATGATGTGCCCGCTCGGGTCCTTCATTCCCAACAACTTTTCCTAAGATCTAGAACGGGCAAATTAAAGGGAAATCAGATCTGAAAAGTGGAGATTCGAACAAGAACATATCAGAGGAGATAGAGAGACATTAGAGCAAGGAGAAGGAGGAAGAAAAGACGGATCTACGGATCGGGAGCGAGGAGAATCTACCGAAGACATCGGTTTATGAATAGGGAGTTATCTCTTTCCATATCTATGTCGAATCTAGACTTCTCTTGTGTTTCCTTTTCTGTATCTATGTCTGAGTAGATCCTTTGCCATGGGTTAGAGTGATTTGCCATGTTGTAACGAAGTCTATGCTTAATGAATGGTGATGCTTAATGCTTTCATTACCTGTACGCCACTTGAATGAATGAAATTGGTATTTATCATGTTTTTAGATTTCATGGTTGTTCTTAATGCTTTCTCTACCTGTACGCCACTTGATTGAATGATCATAGAAGCCTAATAAACCAACGCCAGGGCATTAGGTTTCGGAACATAGCCATGATTTAGGGTTAACCGGTTTCGAATCTACGCCAGGTCAATCGGCTTAATCTAGGGGTTAGGATAGCGGCCATAATGCGTCTATGCATGTAAGATACGCAATGGATACATCGGTATATGCATGCTAGATAGTGGACAAGTCTACGCCAGTCAGTTCCTATAGGAGAGCTTGAATTCCCTAAATCCATGATAGTACCTAGACCAATTATCCTTTTGAAACTTCGTTACTACATTAGGCAAATTCTCGACACCCATGGTGCTTATCCATAAGTTTATTCTCTTCGATTTAGTTTAGTTTAGCTTAACCACAATTCCAACTTTAGTCATCTCACACGTCTATTCAATTAGTTTAGTAGCTCATTAGTCGCATTAACTCCTTGTGTTCGACCCTAGTTACTACACGATCCGTATTCTTGCGGAAGCGTTAGTCTAGGTTTTTATTACTTGATATAACGCACATCAGTTAGGTGACGTTTCCATTACTTCATTCTAGCGAAATATCACTTGTTCATCTTTTCTAAAGTCGTTTTCCTTATTGTATAAGTCCCCAACAAACTCCCATTTGTTTTAAGTCAAATTAACTTATTTGGAGTTGCAAGAGACAGACGTGACTTGCGCGGGCTGGGTAAGTGACCTGCTCGGGTGTGGCGCGGATGGTCGCGCAGAATCACGATGAGAAAAGAGGCAGCCCGCTCGGGCCGAAGTGCTGCCCGATCGGGCTGAGGTGCTGCCCACTCGGGGTGAGGTACTGCTGCCCGGTCGGGCTGAGGCCCCGAGCATGGTATTTCTTGCCTGACTCGTGCTCAATTTGCTGGACAAAATCACCGTAACAAATGTCCGCTCGGGCTAGGGAGTTACCCACGAGGGTAGTGGCTATTACTTGCCGATTCTCGTCCCATTTGTCCTGTGATGATCGTCGATGTTGGTACTTTGTCTCATGCACATCTTTTAGTTCTGAAATGAACCGAATACGCTAAAAACCTGTAAGAACATGAAAACACGAAAACAAGTAAAACGGATACGGAATCATACATAAAGCATCGCATCTATATCATAAACATCTCTAAAATCATGCAAGAAATACGTATGAAAACGAGATGATCACAATCCACAGATCATGCTGCCTTACGTTACCTTCTCACCAAGAAAGATGCAAAGCCTAGGCTCATTAGATGGATCCTACTGCTGCAAGAGTTCGATCTTGAAATAAGAGATAGGAAAGGAACCGAGAATGGGGTAGCTGACCATCTATCACGTCTTGAAATCCCTGAGTGAATTTCTATCGACGACTATCTCCGAGATGATGCGGTAATGTCATGACTTGCACCTCCACTCAATGGTATGCTGACTTTGTGAATTACATAGCATGTCAAGTGCTACCGGAGGGGCTGAATTACAATGCTAGAAAGAAATTTCTCCATGACGTCAAGGCGTACTATTGGGATGGACCGTATCTTTTCAAGAGGGGCACGGCTAGAATCTTTAGGCGATGCATCCTCGAAGAAGAAGCTGCACACATACTGTCACGTTGCCACTCCACAAGCTATGGAGGAAATTTTGCAACAGCCAAGACAGACGTAATGGTGCTGCAAGTGGGCTTCTATTAGCCACGCTCTTAAAGGACGCCGATAGCTATGTAGCATCTTGTGGCAATTGCCAAAGGACGGGGAATTTTTCTAGACGCAATGAGATGCCACAGCAATACATCCTAGAGGTCGAGCCATTTGATGTATGGGGATAGACTTCATGGGCCCTTTCCCGTCCTCATGCGGGAACCTTTACATACTAGTCGCGGTTGGCTACGTAATGAAGTGGGTAGAAGCTTCAGCAAGTCAACCCAACGACTCCAAACCAGTTACCAAGATGTTCATACATGTCATATTCCCACGTTTGGAGTTCCGAGGGTTGTGATCAGCGATGGAGGTAAGCACTTTGTGAACTGTATCATACAAGGGCTATTGAAGAAGTACGGTGTTCGACATAGTATAGATACTCCATATCGATTTTGGAGAAGCCGGTCTCTAAGTCTATGAAGGATTGGGCACTGAAACTCGAGATGCATTACAGGCTTATCATAAAACGACAATTGGAATGACTCCGTTTCAGCTAGTATACGGTAAGGCATGCCATCTACTGGTCGAGTTAGAATATCGAGCGTATTGGGCGTTCAAAGCACTCAATTACGATTATAAGTCAGCTGCTGAAAATCGGATGCTACAGCTCCATCATCTAGAGGAGATGCCCCTCCATTCGTACGAGAACACAAAGATCTACAAGGAGCGCACGAAGATGTGGCATGATAAACACATAGTCCAGCGGACTTTCGAGGTAGGTGACCGAGTACTTGTTTTCAATTCACGTTTGAAACTTTTTCCAGGAAAACTCAAGTCACGCTAGTCCGGGCTGTTTACAATCAAAAGCATCTCACCACAGGGAGCATTCGAGCTAATAGGAACCAATGGTCCATTTAAAATAAACACACAACGCATAAAGCTCTACAATGCGGACAACACGGATTACAATCAAGCTACACTCACTCGTTTAGAGCCAAATCATGAGTAGCACGTCTTGGTCAGGCTCGTGACCTTAAAGAAGCGCTTCTCGGGAGGCAACCCAAGTCCCATATCCTTTTAGTTATTTCGTTTTATTTTTTTTAGAATTCGACTTTTATTTTTCCACAAACATGCACCTTACCAACAACCCCGATGTATCATACTGTCTCCTTCGGATTGTGTGACTTTTGTTACAGGTTTTCCACTTAGATATCATCTACAGCAAGGGAGAGACGCATATACCCAGTTGCATCAACTCGGGACCGCAAGCATGCATCAGTAGCACATGTTCCTATCTATTCTAATTTTCCTCGAGATTTTGCGTACTAGCCCTTCTCTTAGGTTTTGAACACCGGGATGGTGTTCCGTTCAAGTCTTTGGGGTGTACTCTTCGAATGCCATGGTTATTATTAGGATTTAAATGTTGAGTTCTTTGTTTTGTTTTAGCTTTTACGTTAGTTTCGTTAGGATTAGACGGACTGATATCTAGTACGAAACATTTCAAACTTTAGCCATCTATATGCAACTTTGTCGAATCGGGAACAAAAGTCTATATTTGCTGAGACATACCTTTAGATATCGATTAGTTAGTGGTCGTGCATGAATGGTATCAAATTGTTTGCGCATTAGAGGAGGTATGGAGATCGTTTGGATGTTGTCTTGAGGTTATCGAAATTAACTTAGGATATGTGTAAGATTTCACAGTTAGTGGCTTTTGGTAGACAGGGGTCTAAATTCGTTACGCTTAGATCTATGTTCTTGTGACGTGTTGTTGCGTAGGGTGGATGACTGTTCGAGTTGTTTGTGCTGGTTTCCGTTTGTTGTCTACCTTAACCCGCACGGGCTCCTTGTTCCAGCAAACATAACTCAACTCGGGCTCACCCTTAGCCCGAGCGGATAGCCATCCCCATGCTCAGCTCGCACGGGGCACTCACCAGCCCGCACTGGTCGCGTCCGGCACCTGTAGAAACCAGAAAAGGAAAGTCGGCAAAAGAAGAAAAGGAAAGTGTTAGCCGCCTAAACTAAAAGGAAACATGGTTAGAGAAGAGGAATGGGAGCTACATGGCTGGAAAATAAAGAGGAAATGTTGACAATTATACTAGAATGGAAAAGCAAGGGATGTAAACACTCGAGAAAGGAAAACTGCAGTCGCTGTAAGAAAGAGGAAATTCCAACCGCTGGAGAGGAAGGAAAGGGGATGGCCAAAAAGGAAAGAAGAGAGGAAAGGAAAGAGGAAGAGAAGGGGCAAAAGGGTCGGGCTTCAATTGGAGAATTCGGACAGAAAGTTGGAGAGCAAAAAGAGCACACATAGAGAGAGTAGAGAGAGCAGAACGCACACAAACACAAAGACGGAGCGACGAAGCCGAATCGTGGAGGAGATGTTGAAGACATTGGTACTAGAATAGGGAGTAATCTCGTTCTTTATCCATGTTGAAGATAGTTCTCTTTTGCGTTTGGTTTTCTATGTTCATGTCCGAGTAGGTCCATAGCCATTGGTTAGAGAGCTTTGCCGATATGTAATGAAGTCTTGTTCTTAATGCTTGGTGGTTCTTAATTCTTTCGTTCTTGTACGCCACTTCAATGGATAGATTTAGTATTTGATGGTTTTCAGAATGATTAGTTATTCTTAATGATTTCGTTCTTGTACGCCACTTGAATGAATGATTTAGAAGTCCATTGAATCCATGTCAGGGGATTAGACTTTTGAACTTAGCCATGATTTAGGATTTAATCAATTTAGAATCTACATCAGGTCGGTTGATTGAATCTAGGGATTAGGATAGCGGTCTTAATGCATCTAATGGGTGAGATTACGCTATCGGAAGATTGGTAATATGCACGCTAGGTAGAGGACAAGTCTACGCCAGTCAGTTCCTATATTAGAGCTTGAATTCCCGAAACACGTGATAATATCTAAGACCAATTATTATGTTAGAACTTCATTGCATCATTGTGCAACTCTCGAAATCTGTGATGTTTAGTTAATTGAATTTAAACCGTTAATTAGTTAGTTTCGTTTTATTTGCATTCCAAATTATTGATTTCTATCGTCCTATTCATCAGTTTACTAGCTTTAGAGTTGCATCAATTCCTTTTGTTCGACCCTGGTACTATACGATCGGTATTCTTGCGAAGCGTTAGTCTAGGTTTTTTATTACTTGAGATTAACCACATTAGTCATTTCCATTAATAATGGTTGAGTTCCCATTATTTCTGATAGTAGAGGTCGAATTCCCTATTGTTCTTCATGCATCTAGATGTTCTGTTGCCGTATCGGGAAATGAGTAACGTTGGTTCCCTAGATAGTGGATTAGATTTGAGTTACCCGTCGATTTATATAACCCAATTTCATGTTTTTCGTAGAAATATCCATTACATGTCCCGACATTCCTGAAACACGTGGTGCTCTATCTTGCTAATTCTAGTTTCGATATTCTTTTATATCTTTACTTCAGATTGATAGCCACATATTGATCGATCTTCTTCTCGTGAATTTTTAGTTCTAACGTTTCCACTAAGTCCCTAGATTTTGACCCTGGTACCACACGTACCGTATACTTGCGGTAGAGTGGCCTAGGAAATTAAAACCTCTTATTTCTGTCCAACAAGTTTTTGGCGCGGTTCCCGGGGACTAGTTACGGCATTAGAATTAGGATTGCGTTGAGTCGACATTCAGTCCTTTTCGAGTCTTTTGTTTGTTTTTATGTTCTAAATTTTTTTTATTTGAGTCAATTACATATCTTCCAAGCTAAGCCATTGGTTGTTGTTTTCCAACGTGCATATCACAACGAAGGGTAAAAAACTCCTCTTTGACCCCGAAATTGAGAGGACCACCCGAGCGTTGATAAGACAGGGAAAAACAAGACATAGTGGTTTCTATTGTCTCGAGGAAACAACAATTGAGCGAGAAACGGATTTATCTAGTGAAGAAGAAATGGCTGAGGAGGAAGCACCGGAAACATATGGGGCGTACAAAGTGCCTAAACACACACAACTTATCTCCGGCATCCGAAGGCCCGAGATAGACCGAAACAGATTTGAATTGCAACCGACCTTCATTCAGATGTTGAGTAAATCGCCATTCAGGGGACGATCTACGGAGGATCAGAAACAACATCTTAATCAGTTCAAGATGTTGTGTTCGAATATGAAAGCATACCCCGAGATAGAAGATCAAGCGATAATGTTCCTTACCTTCTTGTTCTCAATCAGGGAGCATGCACTCGAGTGGCTCTACACGCTACCACCGGATTCTATTCATACATGGAGCCAGCTCGAAGAACATTTTATGATGTGATTCTTCTCACCCCACAGACGCAACTATGGAAGAACAAGATCAATTCATTTGTGCAAGAGGATAAAGAGAATCTTCTGGAAGCATCGCTGCGATTTAAAGGATATCAACGTGAATGCCCTCATTGAGGGTCTTCGTGATGACGTTCGTGATTTGTTAAACGCTGCTTGTGGAGGTTCTCTATATGACCTCCCATTCACCGCCATTGAGGCCAAAATTGAGATGATGGCCGAGGGGAAGAAACACTTTGTCGAGAGAGTATAGTCGTCGGACACAAACTAAGCGAACGTACATCGTGGTGCTTGCTTTGCGTGCTGAGATTGCCTAGATGAAATCGCAAATGGTAAACATGCACCAAGGACCTACCGATTCTAACAAATTCCAGGATGTTGCAGATGTGAATTATGTCACCAACAACCCTTATTCCAACACCTACAATCCGGGCTGGAAGATTCGTCCAAATCTGTCATACAATAACACCGGCAACGTCTTGAATTCGTTGCAAGGAAGCTACCAGCCGAAGCCGTTTCAGAGACAGCCACAAAACCAGAATTTCAAGCCTAGAGCGTAACGGTAACAAGGATATCAGCCAAGAGGAATACCAGTGTCACTTCCACCACAAGAGGGGAATATCAATATTACGTCCATGTTTGCATAGTTACAAGGATTGAAAGATCAATACGTTGAGCTGAAAAAATTAAGACGAGATCACAAAGACATAAAGAAGCAAATTGGGGAAATTCAGACACATTTGAAGATCCTAGACACCCCAGTTGCACAGCTTGCAGCAAGCTCTTTCAATCAGAAAGGAATTCTTCTGGCGAAACTAGAGCCAAATCCTCATGAGCATTGCAATATCGTCATGTTGAGGAGCGGGACAGAACTTGAGGACGTCAAACCCCGAAGTTTTGAGAAAGGAGAGTGCTCAAAGTCTTCAACGGTGAAGCCTAACGACCCCGAGCATCATAAGGAAGCACAAGATGAATAGGAAGAAGAACCGATTATATGGTACCACCACCAAGACCTCCTCCACTTCCATTTCCCGGTCGCCAAATGAGACGAGCTGAAGATTCGCCATTTGCCAAGTTTGCAGCAAGGTTGAAGAAGATGGAGATCTCTATGGTCTTCCACAAAGCAATCATGCAAATACCTTCCTACACGAAGTTCCTCGAGGAAATACTCACCAAGAAGCATAGAGTGGGAGAACAAACAGTGATGGTCACTGATGCGACATATGCCATTATTCATCATGGGGTGCCATAGAAGTTACCCGACCCAGGTACCTTCGTCATCCCTTGTAAGCTCGGAAATGTTACCATCCACAATGCCCTCTACGACTTAGGAGCTAGTGTCAGCATCATGCCACTGTCGATGTGCAATAAATTAGACATGGGAGAGATTAAATCTAAGAAGATGGTATTACAGATGGCTGATCGTTCAGCGAAACATTCGATAGGTATTTTGGAGGATGTAGCACTTAAGGTAGGCGATTACTACATCCCCATTTTTTTTGTGGTTTTGGATATGAAGGAAGATGAAACAATACCTATTATTTTGGGAAGACCATTCCTTAATACCGTCAATGCCACCATCGACGTGATAGCGGAGAAATTGACGATTAAGATAGGGGAAGAGACATTGGAGTTGAAGAGGACAACCTTCTACTTAGACCAAGGTTGCCAATTGGCACACTCATCAGGTCTTGTAACCTTAGCAGAGTGAAGAGGTTGCATCATTGAAGAATTGTTTTCCTTTTGATTAAACTATTGTGATTACGCATGAACTCTAACCCTTAGGACATAGAAAAACAGCCTCGACCCACCACTGAGACCCGATCAAGATCGATGTACTCATGTCAATGTAAGGCTGAAATAGTTAGAAATTATTCTATTCACAACGGAGTGTACGGGTGTGGAGTTATAACAATGAAAGCAAATCAAACAATGAACGTTATACAAGGAGATAAGTACGTGGGGCTGAAACCTAGGGGGCGTAATACAACTATAGGCCATGGATTCATGCACAACTACTAAACTAATTGATATCTAAAGGTATTCAGCAAACCTAGGCTTTTGATCCCGATTCAAAAAAGTTGCACAAAGATGGATAAAGTTCAAAATTTTCGTACTAGATATTCGTCCGTCTAATCCTAACGAAAATAACGTAAATGCTAAAACAAAACGTAGAAATCAGCATATAATCCTAATCGCAGACATCTCACTCGAAGAGTGGAACACTTTCCAGGGGTTCAAAACCTAAGAGAAGAACTCGCACACCAAGACTCGAATAAAGAATAACGTGTGCACCTTGTGGATGCTTATTATTCTGAGTTGGTAGTGCAGCTGGATGATGTGTGCATCTCTCTCATTGTGGATAATATCGAAGTGGAGAACCTGTGAAAAATAATCACACAATCCAAACAAGAGAGAGTAGGATACAATGTGGCAGCTAGTGGAGTGTATGCGTGTGAAAAGAAAGAGAATGTGGTTCCACCATCTGTTCTTCTTTGCTCTCGTCTGCCAATTTTTGTTCGATTGCACTAGCTTTCGATTTCTTTCTCAATTCCTTAAGATTTTTTATCAATTTCTTGATCGTAAACTAGATCAAAGCTTCTGATACTTCTCATGCACAAGTGAGCTGCACAAGAAAAGACAAAACACAAAGAAAATCGTGTGAACTCCTAGAGGTAAAAGAATTAGACTAAAAAAGAAACAAAATACAAGAAAAACACAAAAAGACAACTAAACACTCTGGAAAAGACTATGTCCTAATTCAAAAGAATCCTAATCTAATTCTGTAATCGAAATCCCCGGCAACGATGCTAAAAACTTGATGTGGTCAATCTCATGAAATAAATACCTAGACTATCGCTTCCGCAAGAATATGGATCTTGTAGTACCAAGGTCAAACACTAGGGAATCGATGCAACTATGGAGCTATTAGACTAATGAATAGAACGTACAAAATCAATTGGTTAAATGCGAAGCAAAGATTAAACTACTCTAAATGGTGATAAATTCAATAAACTAAACACCACAGGTTTCGAGAGATGCACGATAATACAATGAAGTGCAAACAAAGACCATGGTTATATATATTATCACATATTCGGGGAATTTAAGCTCTTTCCTAGGGAATGACTCTTTCGATGCTAATCCCACTATGTAGCATAATTACTACTATCTTCCAATTGTGTAATCTCACACACTAAATGCATTAAGACCGCTTTCCTAATTCTTGAATTCAATTGGCTGACCGATCAAGGATCTAAATCGATTAAGACCCCAAATATATGTCCCAAAATCTAATTCATCTTCCAATGAAATCAGATTTTTATAGTTATTCATTCAAGTGGCCAACAAGAACAAAATCATTAAGAACGACCAATCAATCCGAAAACGATCAAATATTATAACCAAGCATTAAACACAAGACTTCATTATGTATCGTCAAAACTATAACCTATGGCAATGAAACTACTCAGACATGGGTTTAGAAAACAAAACCTGAATAAAAGTTATCTTAAACATATGTACAAAACTTTTGATTTTGTAAAACAAAGATGAATCATTGGAAGCAAGATAGAAAGATTAAGAGCGAGCGAAAGATCGAGAGAATTAGAGAGAATAAGAATATTTATTCTTTTATGCATTTCTTTTAAAACAAAGGTACATATTTATACAAGTAGAAAGGGAGAAAAACAATGAAAATAGAAGTACAAATGCAAGGCACAAGTTTAGATGTAACATGCATGAGCTGGAGCGGTCAACAAGGCATTGGAGACTGCGGAGATCACAAATTGGCTTGACCAGGCCGCAGCTCGCGAGACGCAAGACATAGGATGCGGGATGTAGGACGCAGGACGTGGGACACAAGACACAGCGGGACGCGACCTGAGTGAGAAGAGCAGGACACGACCTGAGCAGTGTGTAGCCCAAGCAAAGAGAGTGGAACACGCAATTCTTCTTAACATTCCCCCTAAAACTTAGGCGATCAAGAGCAACAAAAGTGGATCCTCATTAAAAAAATTGAGGGAAAGACCCAATTGGGACAAAGAACCTGAAAAAAAGAAAAAGAGTACAACAACATATGAGCTCGAGGGACGATCATCTAAGCTTGATTTCGATGCCCTGGACTAAAGAAATCTACGAGGCCAATTCGATTACGGAGATCTTTGCATACTTTATCACTTGTGGCTTTGGTGAAGACATCGGCCTACTGATCTAAGCTTCTTGTGTATGAGAATTCAATGACGCCATCTTCGAGCTTCACTCAAACAAAATGAGAGTCAATTTCAATATGTTTGTTTGTTCATGGAACACCTAGTTGGAGGCAATGTGAATTGCCTCCTGATTGTCGCAATGAAGCACCATGGCCTCTGAGGGTTCGAGGCCAAGATCTTTGAGGAGAGCCTCGATCCAAATGAGCTCATATGCTGCATTTGCCATAGCTCGATACTTAGCCTAACGCTGGAATGAGAGACCACCGATTGCTTTTTGCTTCTCTATAGGGTGAGGTTCCCCCCGACAAAGGTATAGAACCCCGTCTTTGATTTCCGGTCTTTTTAGTCACCTGCCCAATCTGCATCACAGTTCGCAATTAGACCAGTATCATTTTTTTACTCATTAGTATAACTTTTCCTAGAGCGTTCTTGATGTATCAGAGGATTCGGTCCACCATTTTCCAATGTTGTTCATTCAGGGCATGCATGTGTAGGCTGACCTAATTGACAGCATAACACAAGTCAGGTCTTGTTATCGTGAGATATAGTAGCTTACCGATAAGGCCTCTGTATTATTCTATATCACGAAATGATTCCCCCTCACGCAAGTCTTTTATTTTTTCTTCCATGGGGGTCTTGCTCTGCTAGATCCGAGATTGTCTATTTCATTCAAAAGATCTAAAACATTCGTTGAGAAAGAAATAAATTTTCATTAGATCTATTTACTTCAAAAGTTTCTTTTATAAAACATTAAACACTTTCTATTCCTTTATTATCATCACCTGTTATGATGATATCATCAACATAAACTAAGAGAACGATGATACTAGAATTGTTTTGAATGTTGAACATGGAATGATCAGCCTCACTCCTCTTAAAACCATAATTTCGAATAACATCGTAAAGCCTACTATACCAAGCTTGTGGGGACTGTTTAAGTCCATAGAGAGCTCCCTATAGTTTGCATACGATTCCTTTTTCTGTTTGGAGACCCAGGGGAGGTTTCATATAGATATGTTTCTTTATTTCCCCTTGAAGGAAAGCGTTTTTAACGTCTATCTCTGATATGCGTTATATCGAGTAATAAAACCTAGACTAACGCTTCCGCAAGAATACGGATCGTGTAGTAACTAGGGTCGAACACAAGGAATTGATGCGACTTCGTAGCTATTGAACTAATTGAATTAGACGTGTGAGGTGACTAAAGTTGTGATTGTGATTGAGCTGAACTAAACTAAATCGAAGAGAATAGACTTTATGGCTAGGCACCATG
>CM071864.1:17522109-17548472 GCA_036759665.1 Gynandropsis gynandra | reverse complement strand
TCTCCTCCTCAAGGATGATATCAACGTTGAAAAACCTGTGAAAAAGATTCACACAATCCCAAAAGAAGGAATACTATCTACCGAGTAAGTCAATGTGAAAAGAAAAAGAAATAGTCCGAAAAAAAATGAAATGAAAAATGCAAAAGTCGGGTTGCCTCCCGATAAGCGCTTGTTTAAGGTCTTGAGCTTGACCAAAATGTGCTACCCATTAGATGGACGTCCTTGACGTCGTTGTGTGCGTAGCATCCTGCGTACATGAGGTGGTTGATAGAGTGTAGTACGCGGTTCAATTGAATTCCTTCCCCGATCAGTCATGTCGTCCCTATTCTTCATTTCAACCTTCATCTTGGATGCCTTATCAATGTTCCAATCTGATGCTGGACGTTTGTAGTGGTTGCTAGGTACCTCAAGAATGGACGAATTGTCGATGTGAGCCGTTTGTGCTGCGCTGGAATCTGCCTGGATTTGTCGGAGGGTTGTGCACTGGTTTGCAACGTCTTCTTGGCTCGAAACCTTCCCCAACTGATCTGTACTCATGTGGTTATGAGTTGAGAAATTGCCTTGATGAGGATTACCCGAGAATCCATCCTTATCTGAGGTTGCGATCCGCTTTGCTCGGGTCGCGCAGAATTCTGCTCGGGGTTCGTCTAACTCGGGGTTTGGGATTTCTTCTATATCCTTTTCATCCAGTAGCTTTGTACAAAGCTTCACTCCGTTAATGTACTTACAAAACCCCTCTCTAGCTGCTGGAAGAGTCATCTCAAAAGGATCTAATATCCCAAACTTCTCGAAGACTTCATTGGCTAACTCCTCTAGGACGTCGATGTGGAATACCGAATCCACCATACATGGTTGCTTAAGTGTGTCGTTCAGATTGAACTCCACTTCTTCATCCCCGAATTTAAGTGTGAGTCTACCCTCAGCGCAATGTATGATCGTCTTTGCCGTATTGAGAAACGGCCTACCAAGGATGATTGGAATTTTCTCGTCCTCCTCCATATCTAGTACAACGAAGTCAACCGGGACGAAAAATTTTCCTATCTGCAAAGGCACGTCTTCCAGCCTTCCCTCGGGTATCCTAACACTCCTATCAGCCATGGTTAACGCCATTCTCGTCGGTCGAAGATCCATCTTACCCCTAAGATCCAATTTCTTATACAAAGACAATGGTAGCACGCTTACGCTTGCTCCGACATCGATTAGTGCATGGTTTATTTCATAATCTCCAATTTTACAAGGGATTACGAATATACCTGGATCCGGCATCTTTTTGGGTAGATTAGGCTGCAGCATTGAATTCGTTACCATAACGGATTCCATCTCCACGTCTCGCTTGTTCGCAAGTATCTCTTTGAGGAACTTGGCGTATGAAGGCATCTTCTTCAACGCCTCATGGAATGGTATCGTGATGTCCATCTTTTTCAACATCTCAGCAAATTTCGCAAATTGAGCGTCATCATCCTTTTTGCGTTGACGTTGAGGAAATGGCAAAGGAGGTGATCTCGGTTCCAATTTCACGTATTTCGGCTCTCCCTCCTCCTCGGGTTTACTTTTGTACTCTTTGCTGCCACTGCCATTTTTCATTGCTTTGTTGGATGATTCACCTTCGTCGAATGTCGAGGGAATGGTTTGATCAATCAGTCTCTTACGTTGACGTTGTGGGAATGGGAGAGGAGGCGGTCTTGGTTCCGGTTTCACGTATTTCGGCTCTTCCTCTTCCTCGGTTTTCATTTTTCGCTTCTCAACGTAGCTGCCATTTTCCACTGCTGTGCTAGTCACTTCATCCTTCTCAAACATCAAATGAGTGGGCTGATCCACCACTTTGCCACTCCGAAGATATATGGCATTGACGTGTTCACGAGGATTTACTTCCGGCCGCGCCGGTAGAATTCCTTGCGGTCGTGATGATTGTGCAGCGAGTTGTGAGACTTGAGTATCCAAGATCTTAAGATGCGTTTTCACCTCCACAAACTCATTTTTCATCTCTTGATTTTCTGCTCTCATCTCTTCATGACTTGTTCTCAACGCTCTTATATCATTGGCTTGGTTCTTTTGCTCTTGTATGATTTGAGCTAGCATTGATGTGATATCGGGTCTAACTTCTTGTTGCGGAGGAGCAAGCGCACGTGGTTGAAAATTCTGATTTTGGGGCTGCGTCCTCGGCTGGAAATTCTGATTGCGTTGCATCAAACGCGGTTGAAAGTTTCCCGATGCTCGTTGTGCATTGAATGCACCGTCGGAATTCTTGTACGAGAGATTGGGGTGATTCCTCCACTCGGGTGTGTAGGTATTACCCAAAGGTTGGGCGTTGCTCACATAGTTCACCCCTTCGTACCCTTGAATTCCTTGCTCATCCGGCTGCTCATAATATTCTTGCTGATTCATTCCGGACATCATATTGCGGAGCTCATTGAATTCACTTTTCATCTCAGCTCTCATTTCAGCTCTCATTTCCGCTAACTCGGCATATATGGATCGCGTATTATCCACGTTAGCTACTCTCGCTGGAGTGTTGCGATTATACTCTCCGGCGGTTTGATTTCCTTCGTAAGCCATACGATCTATGAGATCCTCGACTTGTGGGAAGGTGAGGTTGCTTAAGGAACCTCCAGCAGCGGCTACGATCAAAATCCTCGTATTGTCCGATAAACCTTGCATGAAGTTGCATATGAGGTAACTTTGATCCATACCGTGATGTGGGCAAAGGCGTTGGTAGCCTTTAAATCGCTCCCACGCTTCATACAAACTCTCGGCTGCCCCTTGCACAAATGTGTTGATGTTGTTCTTGGCTAGCTGAGCTTTGTTTTGAGGGAAGAATCTCGTCATAAATTTTTCCTCTAGCTGATCCCATGACGCAATAGAATTCGCTGGTTGCGAATATAGCCAATCTTGTGCTCTATCTTTCACCGAGAACGGGAAAGCAGCTAGCATTATATCCTCATCCGATACCCCATCTCCAGCCCTTATGGTTCGACATAGCATCTTGAAATCAGTGAGATGCTGGTTTGGGTCCTCGGTTGGTCTCCCTCTAAACGCCGCGTTACCAAGCATTTGAATAAATGCCGGTTGAAGCTCTACGCGGGCGTTTCTTCTTGCAATGCAAGATAAGAGCTGCGTGTGCCTAGGGACCGTGTATGATCCATAGGTCAGTGCCGGTTGCACTCGTTGCGCGTTTTGAACGTTCATATCTTGACGTTCGGCCATTAGCTCTTCAACAAACGGTTGTTCAATCACTTCCTCGGTTTGAAAATCCAAATGTGCTTGCGTGTTATCAACTGAATTGCTTGCACTAGCTTTCGATTCTTTCCGTAGTTTTCGGAGCGTTCTATCGATGTCGGGGTCGAAAACTAGATCCGCTTTTCCGGTGTTTCTCATGCACAATTAAGCTGCACAAGAAAAAGAAGACAAACACAAAGATCACGTGAGATACGAGAAGCAAAAGAACTTGACTCTAAACGAAATGACAAACAAAAACACGAAAAAGCAAGAAACAAACAAGACTCCTAAAAACCTAATGTCTAATCTAAAAGTTTCCTAACTCCTAAGCCGTAATCAATTCCCCGGCAACGGCGCCAAAAACTTGATATGCGTTATATCGAGTTATAAAACCTAGACTAACGCTTCCGCAAGAATACGGATCGTGTAGCAACTAGGGTCGAACACAAGGAATTGATGCGACTTCGTAGCTATTGAACTAATTGAATTAGACGTGTGAGGTGACTAAAGTTGTGATTTTGATTGAGCTGAACTAAACTAAATCGAAGAGAATAGACTTTATGACTAGGCACCATGGGTGTCGAGAGTTTGCATAAAAATGTAATGAAGTTCTAAAAGGATAATTGGTCTAAGGCACTATCATGGATTCAGGGAATTCAAGCTCTCCTATAGGAACTGACTGGCGTAGACTTGTCCACTATCTAGCATGCATATGCCAATGTATCCATTGCGCATCTTACATGCATAGACGCATTACGTCTGCTATCCTAATCCCTAGATTTAACCGATTGACCTGGCGTAGATTCTAAACCGGCTAAACCCTAAATCATGGCTTTGTTCCGAAACCTAATGCCCTGGCGTTGGTTTATTAGATTTCTAAGATCATTCAATCAAGTGGCGTACAGGTAGAGAAAGCATTAAGAACAACCATGAAATCTGAAAACATGATAGAAACCAAATTCATTCATTCAAGTGGCGTACAGGTAATGAAAGCATTAAGCATCACCATTCATTAAGCGTAAGACTTCATTACAACGTAGCAAATCTCTCTAACCCATGGCAAGGAATCTACTCAGACATAAATACAGACAAGGAAACACAAGAGAAGTCTAGATTCGACATAGATGTAGAAAGAGATGACTCCCTATTCATAAACCGATGCCTTCGGTAGATTCTTCTCGCTCCCGATCCGTAGATCCGTCGTTTTCTTCCTTCTTCTCCTTGCCCTAATGTCTCCCAATCTCCTCTGATGTGTTCTGGTTCGTCCCCCTCTTTTTAGATCTGATTTTCCCTTTTAATTTTGCCGATCTAGATCTTAGGAAAGTTTGTTGGAGCGCTGGACCCGAGCGGGCATTCTCTTTACCCGATCGTGCAGGTGACCTACCCGATCGTGCACACACAAATGAGCCCGATCGGGCACCATGCCCGACCGTGTACTTCATCAGCCCGAGTCGTGCAAACTTACGGGGTTTTCTGCCATGAATCAGCCCGAGCGGGCACTCCAAATGCACCCGAGCGGGCACCTATGCCCGAGCATATCCCTTGAGTACCCGAGTCGTGTAAGGCTACGGGGTTGATTGGCATGAAATAGCCCGACCGGGCACTCCCTAGTCACCCGAGCGGGCATGTCTTGAAGTGTAGTTTCCGCTCCTTTCGCTTGGTGTTTGAGTGCTCGCTTCCATCCGTGGCCTTGCATAAGCCGAACCTTGTTATACAGCTTCGTTTTCGGGTTTAGATTGCATAATCACTCGTGTTTCTCTTCAATCCTTCGTTTCCTACACAAAACACGAAATGTGGATAAAGTCTTCGAATATGCTCAATAGATGAATGAAATATAAATAATCTACTCTAAACTAGACCTAAGAATGATATAAAAACTATAACAAATTACGTGTTATCAATCTCCCACAAACCCAAATTAACATTAATAGCAATAGAAAAAAATAATGCGAACAGAATGAAGTTTAGCAACAGGCAAAAGTCTTAGTATAATCTTCCCCATATTTCTAATTATACCCTTGCGCTACAAGGCGAGCCTTGTAACGTTCTACCTCACCATTACTCTTATATTTTATTTTGTATACCCATTTGCTTCCTATGGTTCTCTTTTCTTTAGGAAGTGGAACAAGGTTGATGCGATTCAAAGTTAAACAATTATTAACCTAAACTATCTGCAAGTGCACGACACGTGTGCAGTACTCTAGGTGTCGATCCCGCAAGGACTACGCAACACAACCTAAACCCAAACTACGAATCAAACTTGCAAACGAACAAAATATTGATTTTAAGAATGAAATACTGAAAACAATAAACTGACGAGTTCTTAATAGTGAGACAAACGTTCTAGAAATCCAGTTTCACCACAAGACTACCGAAACCAACAATCAACCTATCTAATCATGCAATCCCGATCAAGTTATCTAAGGCAGATGATCCTAATATGATATCTACCCTCTCTCGACGCATAGACACATGATCTAGTCAAGTTATCCCCTACTTTCGTGGCTAACACCTTAAGCTAAACCCATAAATTTTGTGATTCATCGTTTTACCCTCAGCCGCTGCTACCCTACTTTCGTGGCCTAACCTCGGTTGTTCTAAAACTGATTATCCGGAATTAGGATTCTCCTTTTGATCTTTCTTCTAGGTTCCTAAAACATGCATCTACGTGGCCATTCGCAAATACATGTAAATGAAGCACTCAGATAACGAATAGATAAAAGAAAATGGGAAATTGCATTCAAAGATAAATCAAAGTGGTTCCGGGATAGCCAAGTGCTAATCCCTTCTCCTAGAACAAAACGACTATTCGCTCATGAGTTCAAAAGAAAATAGCATAATCCAAGTAGAAAGTCTAAAGAACATAAAAAACCAAACGAAACCGAAGTTCTGAATTGATCTCCAATGCCCCTTGAATGTCTCCTCCGCAAGAACTCACAAACAACTCTCCTCTTTACTCTCTTTCTACAACTCTCTCTCTTCAACTCTCTTTCTGCAACTATCTCCCTCTAACAGCTGTGTCTTTCCTCTCCAAACTTAAGTGAACGAACCCTAGCTCTCCTCCTTGTCTTTTCTCTTTTCTTTCTTTCCTTTTCTCCTCTTTTTCCTCTTTGGTCGTTCACTTCCTTTCCTCTTCTTTCCTCTTTGTTGCAACTTGCTGTTTTTGTGAGTTTTCCATTCTTCTTTGCATTGATTTCTATTCTTGAGTAAGTTGGCACGTTTCCATTCTATTTTCCAACCATATAACTCTCATTCATCTTCTCTAACAATGTTTCCTTTTTGTGTAGGCAACTAACCACTTTCTTTTCCTCTTTCCCGCAAGTTTCCTTTTCTTGTTTCTGCTGGTGATGGACGCGACCCGCGCGGGCTGGTGTGTGTGCCCCACATAGGCTCCCTTGCTGGTGTTGAATCCGCTCTAGCTGATGCAAAGCCCGAGCTGTGTTGTTTCTGCTAGAACAAGTGCCCCATGCGGGCTGAGGAGTGCCCCACGTGGGCTGAGGAGCGCCATGAAGACCCATGTGTGCTGAGGATTGCCCAGACCCGTGCTGAGTTTGTTGGAGGTTTTAGCCCACGCGGGCTAGGTGAATGCCCCGTGTGGGCTGTGTTAGTCCTTGTCGATACTCGTCCCGTTTGCTCTGCTATGATCCTCGATGTTAGTACTTTTTCTCGTGTACATCCTTTAGCTCCAAACTGAACCAAATACGCATTAAAACCTATAAGAACACGAAAACACGAAAATGAGTAAAACGGATACAAAGCCATACGTAAACATCGCATCTATATCGTAAACATCTCTAAAATAGAGCAAGAAATGCGTATGAAAATTAAGCGATCAAAGGTCCCATGTTTTATTCTTTTCTAAGGCTGGTAGCTCTTCGGCCATGGCTTCATCCCATTATGGATTTTGATAACACGTAAAGTGTATCAATTTTAGGCTAGGTATTAGTGTCATTTTCGCATATATTTCTTAGTTAGAGTTACATTTCCGATATGAGTCTTCTTTACATACGCCCGTTTTGTTGGTTTTCAGGTTTTAAGGCGACAAGGCCTAAACGAGCATAAAAAGGCGAATTCCTGAGTAAAACCACACATTTGAAGATATAATTCACTCAGAGCAAAAGTCAAGCCTCGTAACTCAAAGGAACACCCGAGCAACGAGCGGAAAAGAGCAAAAACATGGATAGAGGAGTGCCCGCTCGGGCACTGAGGTCTACCCGCTCGGGCAAAACCTATGGGATTTAATTGCAACATCTTGCATGACCCAGGCACGAAGGCAACATGATCGGGTAGTGATACCCGATCGGACGCAATCAAGGTACTGCTCGGGCGTTAATTGTTCCTGAAAACCCCCGAGAGTTTACACGACTCGGGCTGTTCAACCACGAGATCGGGTGCTGATGCCTGATCGGGCAGGACGGAGTACACGGTCGGGCGAGGCTCTACACGACCGGGTAAAAGGTGTACCCGAGCGGGCCGCCTTTCTCGCAACAACCTTGATTTTGAATCCAAACGAGCTAATTAATAGACCAGAAGAGATCGGGACGCAAGGGGGCGACATCGAGGGCAAGGAAAGGCTTGGAAACCATCAGGAAAGGCTTGGGAGACGCTGGAGAAGGAGAGAAGCATCAATCCACACATCGGTAACACAATAGGGAAGATAGAGGCATCGAGTTTCCTAGGGTTTATCATGTTTAGGGTTTTGTTATTTTCTTTGTCTCTAATCTCCATGAGTGAGTAGATTCCCAACTATGGGTTAGGGATATCTGATTGTAACGGATGTACAAACTTATGCGTTAATGCTTAGATCTATTGTATTTATCTTGATATTTGGTTCTACAATCAACACCGTAAACGTCTTAAACTAGTGCTGCCCGCTCAGTAACATAGGAATTCATATTTTGCTGGAAGGTTAAAGTATGAATCCGGAACCGGTGAGTTGTACGTTAAGTTCGATTAATGAGATTCTGACCGGTCGGTAAATTGACTAAGGAATTAGGATTGTGTTCGTAAAGCTGCCATAGTACGGGTTAATCACTACTGGAAGGTAGGGTTGCACGTACTCATGGTTAGGAGGTCTAGGCTCGGCAGAATCATTCCTCATATTAGAGCATGAATTTCACATTATCAAGATAATTCGATAGGTTTATGACCTTTAGTTGTTACATCGATACGATTCCCGGTATCCCGACACCCGTAGTGTTCGTCATTGTCAAGTCTTCCCCAACCTTTAATCGTTGCTACCATTTAGTTTAGTTTTCTAGATTGTCACACCACGCCATCGCTTACTTTTGATTGTTTTAGTTTAGTGATATTCTTAGGATTGGCTGCCTTAGTCCCTAGAGTTCGACCCTGGTACTACACGAACCGTACACTTGCGGTGAAATGGTCTAGGAAATATATTTAGATTGATATTTTCGACATCAAGTTTTTGGCGCCGTTGTCGGGGACTAATAACGTCCTAGACTAGGAATTAGCTAGATTAAGATCTAGTCCTTTCCGGAGTCTTCTTTGGTTTTTCGCATTTTCTTTTCGTTTTTTCTTTTTATCTAGTCTATTCTATCTACCGCGGATCTACACTTTGGTGTTTTATTTCTTGTTGTGCAGGAGCCTTGTATGAGAAGCTCCACTCAAAAGCTCCTCATTTACGATCCCGAGGTCGAGCGAACTTTAAGGAGCCTGCGCAAGAAGAGGAGGATTGGAATAGCGGATTCAGAGTCCGAGGTAGAAAGAGCGAGCGATTACGAGACATACGCCTCTGAAGAGGAAGAAACCAATAGAGCAAGCAGCGAAGAGGACAACGGAAATAACCCCGACATGGCTGTTGCCGATGAGACTTACGGAGCCTACATTGCTCCGAAGCACACGCAGTTACTTTTGTCCATGGCTCGCACGATCAATAACCAGGTTGAGCTACAACCGGCCTTCATACAAATGCTCAACAACTTGGCCTTTAGAGGGATGGAGAACAAAGATCCGAACTCCCACCTTACGGACTTCAAGATGCTTTGCAGCACTACCAAGGTTGGAACAGGAGTTACTCGGGAGGATCTCTACTTGATGGCGTTCCCTTTCTCACTTAAAGATGCGGCGCAACATTGGCTGTTCAACTTGCCGGCTGCATCAATTATGTGGTGGGATGATTTGGAGCAACGTTTCATGCAACAATTCTTCCCGGATCATAGAACGCTTCTCGCCAAGAGTCGCATTAATTCTTTCCTACAAGAAAGAGGCGAGATGTTACACGACACATGGGAGCGATTTAAGAACTACCAGCGGATATGCCAACACCACGGAATGGATAAGAAGTATCTTATCACGAGTTTTATCCAAGGTCTCCAAGAAACCACCCGATTCATGATCGTGGCAGCGGGTGGTGGTTCCCTCAGCAACCTTACGTTCAATCAGCCCGAGAACTTGATCGAGAGCATGACGAGGGAAGGAGGCAAGACAGTAGGGGAATACAATCGAGAATACCCATCAAAAGCGGCTGTGAATGAGCTAGGCATCGCCAACCCGGAATTAACAAACTTGAAGGAGCAAGTTGGCGAGATACATCGGATGATAGCTGGACTTCATGTGGACCGACACGACGTATCCGTAGGCCAAGGGATGGAGGAAGTGAACTACTTTAGCAATCGGGGCTACCAGCAAAATTATATCAAGAGCCATCCCAACCTCTCATATGGCAACATGAGCAATGTAGCAAATCCGAAAGATTTCGAACCGCGGATAATGGCAAGAAACCAGAATCAAGGTTTCCAGCCGAGAGGAAGTGGCCAAGACTACGGATATCAGCCTCGCGCACAATCTTTAGGTGATTCTAAGATTCTTTCTATGCTCCAATTGATGCACCAAGAGCAGAAAAGCGCGCTTGGAGGGATTAGGGCTGAGCAAGAAGATATGAGGAAGAGAATGGATGGATTTCAGATGCACTTGAGACTCCTCGAAATGCAAGTGGCTCAACTAGCCCAAGGTTCGAACTGACAACCCCGACAGCTTCCCGGGAAACCCGAGGCAAACCCCCGCAAGCAAATAAATGCCATCTTCCTAAGGAGCGGGAACACGGTAGGGCAACCAATGCATTCTACGGCTGCAAGAGAAGAGCCTTTGAGTGATAAGATCGAACAACCCATCACTCCACCCGTGGAAGAGAAGGCGACTGGGGAAGAAGAGAGGGTGTTACCTTACGTAGCACCTCCCCCGAGGGTACCACTATTACCCTTTCCGCAACGTCAAAGGAAGCAAAGTGACGAGGCCCAATTCTCTCAATTTGTTGAACTCTTGTGAAAGCTACAAGTCACCATCCCGTTCTACGACGCGCTCACAAAGATCCCATCATATGCAAAATTCCTCAAAGACATCATAACGAGGAAGAGAATCGTGGACAAAGAGATGGTAATGGTCACGAACTCACTTATACAGCCCCCTACCATGGTTGAGAAGATGCCCAATCCAAGAGTAGTATTTGACATCCGAAAAGAACTTCCTGCGCGCATGAAAAGAAAGATCGGGGCGTAGTAGACCGCTCACAAGAAAATTAATGAAATCAGCATACCAAAGAACGGGTTTACCTGAATCTATTGTGCATATGCTGTCGTCTTTCAAGGAGTCGTTGATAGGTCTCGCATCCTCTACAACAATGCGAGAGAGGTGATCTGCAACGACGTTCTCCGNCTACGAAATTGAGCATGCACTAATAGATATCGGAGCGAGTGTGAGCTTGCTACCATTATCCTTCGTTGAGAATAACATATTAAAATTATTTTTTATTTCATTTATATTTTTAATTGTACGTTGTTTAGAAAAAATTTAGTTATATTTGTTCAATAATATTTAAATTTAATGATTTTAAAATAAACTATTTTTAAAAAATAAAAATTATTTTTTTTAGATTTTCTCTCTGTGGTTTTTGTTTTAGTAATATTAAGATATGTATATATATATATATTTAAATACACAAATTAATATATTTTTTAAATATAAAATTATCATACTTTATAATAAAGTTTTTATATATTTTACATTATTGTAGGTGATAAATTCAATTTTGAAGCCTATAATCAATTTGAAGACATTAAAAATTCATCACAAAACTGAATTGCACGAGAAAAGTAAAAAAATAAATTTTAAATTCAGATTTAAAGACAGATGGACTGAGAATAAAGAGATTATTTGTTTACATCGTAGAACGTCTAGTTTGTCATGAAACTCATCAAACAAAAAAGTAAAGTGCTCATAATATTGCGGCTAAAGATTGGCTTTCAAATTTTCTAGTTTTTATTAAAAAAATTAGCAAACAATTTTAATTAGTTATTTGTATTTTTCTATGTAAATTCTATGTAAAAAGAAATTCTTTGAATCCTACCGACTTTCAAATTTCACAATGGAAGACCTATCATTTGAGCAACTGAAGATCAATGTCTATAACCTATTCTTGACAACGGGAAATTCATGCTCTACGGTGAGGAGTGATTCTTCCGAGCCTAAACCTCCTAACCATGGATACGTGCAACCCTACCTTCCAGCAGTGATTAACACGTACCATGGCAGCATTACGATCGCAATCACTATCCCTAAGATGACTAACCGACCGGTCAGATTCTCATTAGTCAATCTCAATCTACAACTTAGCGGACCGGATTCGTTCCTTAACCTTCCAGCACTAACGTAAGAATTCTATGTTGTTGAGCGGTCAGCACTAACGTAAGAATGATATTGCTAAATGTAGAACCGTAAATCAAGAATGAATTAATAAAACTAAGCATTAACGCAATTCATCGTTCATACACACAAATCCGATATCCCGTTGCGGCTAAAGATTGGCTTTCAAATTTTCTAGTTTTTATTAAAAAAATTAGCAAACAATTTTAATTAGTTATTTGTATTTTTCTATGTAAATTCTATGTAAAAAGAAATTCTTTGAATCCTACCGACTTTCAAATTTCACAATGGAAGACCTATCATTTGAGCAACTGAAGATCAATGGCAACGACAATGATGAATCTCCTTTGGCAATCGAATCCATCGAGAAAATTATAATTACAAAGCCAAATATAAGAATTTACTTCGAGAAGCTTTCACGCATGCATCGTGTGGAGATGATGATAATGAGTGTGTTTCTTATGAACCATTGAAATATATGGGAGATTCTGTTCTAAATATGATAATAAGTCGTGAATTCTCTTTCATCTTAATCCTAATTTGAAACCAGGTTTTCTTACACGTCGTCGGGCTGCCAATGTCGATTCTGAAAAATTCGCTCATGTTGCCCTTAACCATGGCTTTCACCGATTTCTTCTTCACAAACATGCATTACTTTCGGATCATGTAAATATTTTTTAATAAAATTTCTTTTTTAGATATTTTCATATGGTGTTATTTTTTGTTTTAGAAAATCTAATTTAAATTAAAACACTATAATATTTTAGTATTTAAAATATTAAGTTTCTTAACTTTAAAAGTGTTGTTTTTTAGAAATTTTGATATTTTTGAAATATTACGTGATCAATATAAAATTTTCTAATTATAGTATTTTTTGTTATTTTTTAATATATATTAAACTAATATTATATATCAATTTTTTAGTTATTTTTAAAATACTAAATTTCTTATTTATTTTTAAAAGACTTTATCTACATATACAAACATTAAGATATCTATAATCATATTTTTAAAATATCAAAAAACCCGCACTATCCGTCCCGTCCCGAAACCCATCCCGAACCCGCAAAAAATTACTCGTATCCGCGGATGCGGGTTCGGGTAATTTGAGTTCAATACCCACGGGTTCGGTTTTGGGACGGGTTTTTTAATTTCACAAACGGGTATCCGCGGGTACCCGCAAATCTTATCATAAAACTCTCTTTTACTATGTCAATAAACATCTTTCTTTTATTGATTGCATGACAAATATTTTTTTCGAAATACATCATTATCACATCATTATTACACCCAGTGTTCTAAAAATCCCTCTAGGCGTCCGCCTAGGCCCCGCCTAGGCGCTGGGCGCTTCCAGACCGCCCGCCTAATCTCTAGGCGATTTGGATACAACAAATAACATATTAAAATTATTTTTTATTTCATTTATATTTTTAATTGTACGTTGTTTAGAAAAAAGTTAGTTATATTTGTTCAATAAATATTATTGAACAAATATTTATCGTGATGAGCGATTGTTGCATAAATATTATTGAAAAAAGTTAGTTATATTTGTTCAATAATATTTATGCAAACCATGAACATTTGCAGAACAATACGAGGCAAGGTAATTATCGTGATGAGCGATTGTTGCAGTTTCTAAACGGTGTTTTATCAATCAAGAAACATAAACATAGTATAAAGTCTAAGGAACATAAAAACCAAACAAAACCGAAGTGGTAGTGCTTGATCTCCAATGCTCCTTGCTTATCTCCTCGCAAGAATCTGCTCATTCTTCTACTCAATTGTTCTCCAATGCAAGCTTGCTGTAATGACGTCTTTTTGCGAACAGATGTACGATGATTTTATGACGAATTTATAAAAATAAAAATAAAATATTAATAAATATTAAACTTAAAGATACTAATTCAAAATGTATAAAAAATATAATTTAATATTTAAAACAATCAATAAAAATAAAATACTATATCATACAAATTATCTAAAACATTAGTCCTCTTCATATTCTACCTTGACATCGGGAATATGAATGATGGTGGAGTTCCACCTAAACTCGCAATTATTGAATTGTTCCACGTCATAGTGTATGGTGTATAATTGGTTTGTTGGGTTTTGATTGGATTTGAGAGATTTTATTGAATGTGTTAAAAATGAGTTGTTCAACATCTTAAATACTCGAATTTTCAACAAGCATCCGTTGAAAATTCCAACGGATGCTTGTTGATATCGATGTCCAATCAAAGAATATCAGATGGCAATCTTTCTTTTTATACGCGTAAAGTCCTGTAAGAACATGAAAAGCACGAAAACGAGTAAAATGGATACGGAATCATACGTAAAGCAACACATATATATTGAAAACGTCTCTTAAATCATGCATGAAATACATATGAAAACGAGATGATCAATGCTCGAGTCAACAACGTTGTGAAGATCGAAGCTGTTTTGATCTTAGATTCGTAGGCCTATGTAACTACATCTGACCATAAGGTAGTTTTCGACATATAATTGGCATGCTATTGTATTATATGTTTGTTGATATAATTTTTCTAAACCAATAGGAAGCAGAATTTTTTTACACCGCAAACATTTTTGATGTGCTCAACAACAATGGTTGGAGCTACATCGCTTGTGCCAAATGTGTAAGAAAATTGAAGCGAACTGCAGAATCGTTGTTTTGCACTAATTGCCAAGCAAGTAACACCGTTGGAGTTACAAGGTTAGTTGACTGTTTGCCTTTTTCACTATGTTTATTGTATCCTATAAGTGTTGCATCTCAACAATTTTTTTCCACATTTAGAGTTGAATTTAAGGTTGGTGATGGTAAGGAAACAACAACTTTCATTGCCTTTGATCGTGATATAACCAAAATCACCAAACAAAAAGCTCCCGATCAACTAAATAATGAGGTATGTTTTCCCCTCACATGTGACCCTAGATTCTCAAACCCTTGCAGTATCCTAACCCACAACTTTAATTACAATTAGGTTGATGGCGGTGAAATGATCATCCAACAATGTTTGAAGGACATTATTGGCCTAACTTTTACTTTTCAAATCAAACTAACCTCTTACAATTTTTTGTCTCTCCACCAAAATTTTACTGTGTCACGTATTTTAGAAAGCACGCCCGTAGCAACAGACGAATCTACATTAGTTGAGGTATATTCATTCATTTTATACAAATATGTTATTAATATTGTTTTGTATATCTTATAATTGTTGTATTTGTCATTTATGGTTTAATTGTCACCTCCCTGCCTGGTTGAAGCTGTCAACCAAATAGGCGGTGCAGTTGTTGAGAAGGTTGAGAAATCAAATGGTGACATTGTTGGACAACCAACTCATTCAACAGGAAGGGGTGTGGATCGTGGGAAGCGGATTCGAATTGAGTGAATTCAAAATGCAGTTCTAAGTTTAATAGATTAGAAGTTTATCTATCTCGTTTTGGTTTTGCAACTCAGACTTTTCTACCGTTTGCTTTCTCAGGATTCATATATTTAAGGACTGCAGTTTGGTTTTCCAGCTTTTTTTTCCTCCTACACATTGGTAGACTTATACCAATGACATACCCAAAAGCAATCAAGTATGAACACCAGCATATAGATGACTTACTATTTATAATTCTTTGTTTCTCTAGTTGTCCAGCTGTCTACACATTCGCCCTCTCCCGCAAGGTTATAGTCTCCATAGTTTCTGGCACCTATCACAATAAGGAATCACATATCTCAGCAATCTTTTTAATACATTACCCCTATCATGACCCTCTATGGATATAATCAAATGTAGGTTAATGGACGTATTACTTGGAATTGCCTATCATGACCCTGCTCAGTACTACCACCAATAGAGTCTACTTCGATTACAAAAATTTATGGACACATTGGGGGAAAAATATGTTAATGGTTAACTAAACTGGACATTTTACAAATGCTAACTCCTTTTGTAATCTGTAGATAACATCTATTTGTATTTAAAGTATGTCACCAAAACTTATTTACGGGCAATAATGCTAAACATATAAATCTATTACTTTTTTAAGATCACAATTCTTTTACATCAACCACACCTATACTATATAATTAAATATACTTTCACATATAGAATTCGCCTATAGTATAACCACATTCAAATATCATAAGTGGAGACAATGGATTTGACATATATGAACCAATAGGATTTTGACAAGAGAGCATGCAATCTAATGTAACCACCACAACCCTTATCTCACTTTTAGGGAAAATTAGTACCCACTTGGAGAATCCAAAGCATCCAATCCAACCAGTTTATGACCAATACTATCATACATTACCAAAACACCGATGATCATAAAGAATAAAGGAATATCAATGAATGAAAAGAGAGAAAGAGATATGAAAGAAGGAAGATTGATCAACTTATGCAAAGAGTGTCAGTCAGAAGCTCTTCAACTAGTGTGTGCAATTCCGAAGACAAATGTAGACACTATAACCACTGTTCAAGCTAAAGTCAGAATATAGAAATGAAACTATACAGTATCGACGAGTTTGGATAATGAGCGACACAAATTGAATAAGTGAAAAAGAGACATCTTGATACCAACGTAATCGGAATCCAGGATGTGTAGGGATAGTATTTTTTGTATGTAACCTTGTCCAATTTGTAGATGTATTCATACCATAGGTAGCCAACCTGAACAAAAGGAGACACAACCCAGAGATCAAAATAATCAATGAGACAAATATGCGGTTAAACTAGAGGCATAACAAACCCATGCTTACAAACAGAGCAATTGTGACAATGCTGGTCTTAATTGACAACTTTCTCTTAAAATCGCATTCCAGCAATTTCTCGATCCATCTCTCTACCTCAGATAAAAATGCAGATAGATTAAGTTTTGCCTGTCATGAGAACATACAAAAAAAGGCATGCATCATGTTTCATGAATGACAGTGGGATGAAAGCAGGCATATATCATCCCAATGATCACAATGTTGCGATCAAGTCCTGATCTGAAATGCCATTCATGCAGACGTGGGAGATCAGGCTTGCTGGATCTGAATATCCTGCACGCGTTAAGGACATAAATTCAATTACTACAACCATTTAAATTTTTTACGTTTACAAAAGAAAAAGATTAATTTCCAATATCTCTGTGAAAGAGAATTCTGCAAGAAATGATCATCTTACAGGTTCAAACTATTAGGAAAGATGTCTAAATGTCCATGGCTGCTGTCTGAACAATGCCATCCAAAATATTGTATAAGGAGACTTGAGAGGTTTCCGCTAAAAGGTAACCATGTAAAATATGTGGAAAACAAAATAGCTATCGAAATAAAAATGGCTACTGACCCAGAAAGAACGTCAATGGCCCCTAGAAAATCTCGAAAACTCCTCAGATTTTCCATATCAGGATAACCACAAGGAAGCATCAAGCAATCTTCAACCCTGAGCAATAAACTTCCAGTCTTTACCTATCTATCATGGTCACTCAATTCAATTTCATCATCAAAGTGCGGAAATTTTGTCAATGAATCCGAATTCTCCGATGGACAACACTTTAGGTCAAAGGGGGATTGGTTTGTCTTAAACTAATGGTTTTGCTTTTTTTGGTTCCAATGTTTCGAAAATAGGATATATTTCAGACCCAATAATTCAATTTAAGTACAAAAGAGCGAGAATGTTTGAACCTGTTGAAGAGATGCAACAATGTGAAGGAGATCAAGCAGGTTCGGGCCATGTTTGTCAAGCTTGGTCTGTTATGATCTTCTCCTTTCTCCCAAACATAACTCACCCGACAACACCTTTTCAGATATAAGACATCATATGCCCGATGAATCGTCTAGAAACAGATATAACCAGCATTAAAAATTCCATTGGACCTTGTACAACCAGATTGAGCAAACCAAAGAACAACCAAACTTTCGGAAACAACTAAACTTTCAGAAACAACTAAACTTTTAGAGTATCTGACAATCACATGGAAACAATTTTGTACTTAGTTCAGTTGTCAGTCCACCTCAGAAGCTGATAACGCGCAAAATCCGCCATGTCTACCTCTTGATTCAACAATCAACCCGCAGTTTCCGTCGATTCGAAGGCTTTTAGGTAAGAACCCTCGACGACAGTAATAGATTTTTCCCCTGTTGCAGTTCAACAAGGGCCTATTACGGAGGCCTCACCATCCGGTTCTCGGCTTCTCTAGAGAGGAATGAGGTACGCCGGTGATGCATACGATGTTGGTTATGGCGAGCTCTGGCTAACGGCAGTCGCTAGGAATCGGTTCGGATATTGGAAGGAATTCAGCTTCGAGAAAAAGGTAAATGGAAACACTTGAATGAACAGTGGCTTGAACGCCGGTTAAGGAATTTGACTTTTACTGCCAACCACCGGATAAGGAATTTTTTGCCTAAGATAATTCCTTTCTTATAATAATAATTGTTTTATTGTTTATGTACATTTTTTCAATTCCTAAATGTATTCTTTTCTTTGTATTGTTTTAAATTATGTAAATTTTTTAATCTAATTTTTTACTTGTCATCGATTCTTATAATAATTGTTTTATTGTTTTAAATAATACAGGTTTTCGTGGAGGAATTTTCGTGGAGGCAACAAAAAACAATTATCGAATGAAGAAACCTAAGCGTAATAATCTAACAACAAATAGAAAATAAGAATGTGATGTTTGTGCATTATTTTATTCATCATATTGAACACTAAAACCATTAAAAAAATATTTTCATGATTTAATATGCATTGCATATTTTTTATTTAGAAGCAAATAATCGTCCATGGTTTTTCCAAGAATACATGTTGCAAACACAACAAATGTCAAATGTTGAAGAATATGAAGCCCAACGGAAAGGTTGTCCTTTCACATCCTTATTTAATTTTTAGTTAACCTAATTCAACACAATAATTACTTTTTCGTTAGATTTCAACATTATATGCATTAAATGTGTCACTTGAAATGACAGAAACATTCAGAACCGCAAGAAGCATGCAAAAAGCTATTATGATGGCTCATTAGCGCTTCCATCAGGCTAGAGGTATCCTTAATATCACTGAAATTTCCTAAATACATTAATCTACATTTTCCCCAAATGTCCTTTTATATCATATGATTTTTGTTGGTGTCGGTCCTAACATTTTGTGCTTATAGACAACTGCGTGTGGCTCTCGGAAAAAAGCAGCCAACGCTCAATTCCCATAGAAATTGATTCCGAACAAGCCCGACTCAAAAGAGGTAACACAATATTAGGAAATAAATCATTTAATAATTTTAAAACTTGATTCTGATGAGGCGTTTCAAGAATGGTTCTTCAAGCTGACATGCTATGTACAGATTATAAATGACATACTAACAAATGTTCCATTGATGGACTTACAGGAAACTCTAAAGTGGCATAGAATATACGAAAAACACTTACCATGGCCAAACACAAAATGCATAGCCGCAATGGTGAGGTCACATCTACTAAATTACAATTTTGCCTGCTCATAATTTTTTTTATGTCTATGCTCGCACTTAAACAAATATTTTTTTCAAAAAATTATTACTGGTTGCGGCACATCTACTTTTAAATAGATCCCATCGACATTGCAACAAGGAGGTTAGCTTATTAAAATAACTTATTATACCTAACATCAGACTTTTTATCCCATTTATTATTATGATTAGTATAACAACATCTCATTGCTATTTATATACTTAGGCCTGACAACAACCAACGTTAGTATGAAAAACGATATCATTCAATGCCAACATTGTGCTGCATTAGTTTGGCAGTCCGAAAGTGTTTCTATAAAACAAAACCATGAAAAACTACTATTCACCTTATGTTGCAACCAAGGTCGAATTCGTTTGCCAAGGGTCTCCGACCCACCGACTCTTCTCAAAGAACTGCTAGATTCATCACTTCCATTTCGGACAAACATTCAAGCGTATAATTCAATCCTAGCATTCACATCGATCGGTGCAAAGATCGATTATTCTGTTGCAGGGGGATATGGTCCTTACATCTTTCGTATCCATGGTCAAAATCACCACCAGATTGGTTTTCCAGTTGAAGGGAATCCTCCTAAATTTGCTCAACTCTACATATATGATACTGCAAATGAGGTACGCAACCGTATAAAAAATTTACTTCGTAGAACGACTTCAGGAAATTTAGATGAGAACATCATAGAAAGCCTAATATAGATGCTTGATGAGTATAATCACTTGGCAAAGACTTTTCGTATAGCTCGTGATCATTATGAAGCTGGGTCTACAACTGACTTTTCCTTATGATTAATCGAGCCTCGAATGAAAGGTAAACAATATGCTTTACCTACCGGAGATGAAGTTGCAGGTTTAATTGTTGGCGATCTTTCCTCAACTATTGCAGAGAGAGATGTTATATTGCAGTTGAGGCCGTCTGTCCAACTATATAGAATCAGCAACCTCCATCCATTGTTCATGAGCTTACAATATCCATTGCTTTTCTCTTATGGTTAATTTAGATTCATGAAGCCATACCATACATCGAGCGTGGTAAAAAATAAAAAATCCTTTGTTACAATGCAAGAATTCTATGCCTACCAAATCCAAATACGGCTCTGTGAGGGAAAAACGATAATTAGTGGGGGCGTCTTTTCCAACAATATGTTGTTGATGCATACACTGCCATTGAACAAGAAAGAATACGTTTGGGCAAAAAACAATCAGAAGAAACTGAGGTCGGATCTTTATAATGATCTATTTGATGCAGTTGGAAAGGGAGCTACATATGCTAAAGTTTTAGGTAAAAGAATTATTCTCCCCCATCATTTACGGGTGGCCCACGTTACATGGTTGAGAACTACCACGATGCAATGGCTATATGTAGGTGGCATGCTCGACCTATTCATTACACTGCTAATCCAAAATGGAAAGATCCTTGGGACAATCTTTATTCATATGGTGGAAATAGTGCCAATGATAGGCCAGACATTGAATGTCGCATTTTTAAAATGAAATTAGATGGCCTTCTTGAAGATATCAATGCGGGAGTCTATTTTGAAAATCCCTTATCAGATAAATACAATCTCATTTTGTTCAATTTTAAATGGTCCATCCATTTTTAATAATACGATTACTAAAATGTTATTAATAATTTCTTTGTTACAGTTACATACACTATCGAGTTCCAAAAGCGTGGCTTGTCGCATGCCCATATTTTGATTTGGCTGCAACCTAATTTCAAGAATCCTACCACTACCGAAATTGATACCTTTATACAAGCAGAATTACCAAATAAAGAATTTGACAGTGAAGGCTTCAACTTGGTTGAACAACATATGATGCTTGGCCCATGTGGTCTTGATAGGCCATGGTCGCCATGCATGGAAAATGGACTTGCACAAAGAAATATCCAAGGTCATACATCGATAACACATACGTGGATAATACATGTTATGTCTTATACAAGGGTAGAGAAGATGACTCGAAGTTTGTGATAAAAGGGGATACCAAATCGGGAAATCGATTCGTGGCTCCACATAACATTCAAATATTGAAGAAATACAGAGTGCACATAAACGTTGAATGGTGCAGCATTTTTAATGCGATCAAATATCTCTTCAAATATATTACAAAAAGGGTGGACAAAACATCATTATTAATCGAGAGAGACGCCAATAGTGTAGGCACATCACATTTGGAAAAGTCTTATGTTGTGGAAATCAACGAAATAACAAACTACCTTGAGTGTCGTTACCTTTCTTCTTGCGAAGCAGTATGGAGGATTTTTTTCATTTCACATACACCATCAGAGACCTCCAGTTATGAGGTTATCATTGCATTTGGAGAACAAATAGAGTCTAACTTTTCAGGATGCTTCGGATATAGAAAAATTCACATAAAAACCAGGTGTGGAAAAACTATGTTTACACAATGGATGAAAACAAATGGAATGTTTGACGATGTAGGAGAATTAACATATGTGCAGTTTCCAACCTTGCTTGTTTGGCAAAAAACATACCAATTTTGGTCTAGAAGAAAAAGAGGTTTAAACCTTGCCAGAATTGCCGACATCCATCCAGCGTCAGATGAGCTCTACTACCTTAGGATGTTACTAAATATAGTTAAAGGGACAATGAGTTATGATGACATCAAAACAGTTGAAATCTCAAGTATAATAGTTTCAAGGACTCATGCATTGCTAGGGGATTGCTTGATGGAAACAGTGAATGGCGACAAACGATGCATGAGGCATCTACGTGGGCTAGGCCATCACAATTGCGTCGACTTTTTACTACATTATTGGTGTATTGTGAAGTTGGCAAACCGGTTGACCTATGGAATGAGTGTTAGAAATTCCTTTCAGACGATATACTTTCTAAAAAAAAAGAAAGAGTTCAAGTTTACTGATCTTCAATTGTCAGCTAGCGAGATTCAACAATACACTCTTATAGAACTCGAGACGTTGCTTAACGAAAATAGAAAATCATTGGCAGATTACTATGGTATGCCAATTCCAGATCCAAGCATCCTAGCTAACATCGGGAATACCATATTACATCACGATCTGCATTTCGATGAGCAATTAGAGAAGAAAGTGCATATGGAGTTAATGGCGACGATTAACGATGAACAATTGAAAATTTACACAATAATCATGGACTCAGTGAATCGTAGAGAAGGAATTTTTTTTTCATTTATGGATCAGCTGGTACGTGAAAAACCTACTTGTGTAGAACGCTTATCTCGAAGAACATATCGATAGGAAAACTTTTAATACCAGTTGCATCGTAGGGCATAGCTGCACTAATTCTCCCAGGGGGTAGAACTGCACATTCGAGGTTTAAAATCCCTCTAGATTTGCACGAAGAATCAACATATGATATTAAACACGAAAGCATGGTTGCAAAATTGTTAAAAAAAGGCCGAATTAATTATGGGAAGAGGCTCCCATGGCACATCGACATGCATTTGAAGCGTTTGACCGTACATTGAAAGATATTATGTCTACAGACGATGAAGAAGCTGTTGAGAAACCTTTTTGTGGGAAAACAATTCTTCTAGGAGGGGATTTTAGTCAAATGTTACCAGTCACTCGCGGGGGTAGTACCGACATTGTGATGGCATCCATTAACCGGTCTCACCTATGGCAATCATGTCACATATTTACATTAACGCATAATATACGGTTAAATCAACATGAGGTCGAATTCGCAAAATGATTATTGGATGTGGGGAATGGTCGGACACGTAAAAAGGTAATCAAGGTCGATCCTTTAGGTGATGGAGAAAATATTTTTGTTTATGGGGAATTATTGCTTCAATTGACAGAAGAGCCACTACAAGAACTCGTGCATGTAACATATCCAAATTTTTTAGATTCGTTCAAGGATCTATCCTATCTTACAGAAATGGCAATTTTAACCCCCCGGAATGCATATGTTGATGAGATCAATCATTACCTCCTTGCTAAGCTTCCAGGTAAAATGGTTGAATTCTTAAGTTCCTACCTGATAGGCCTAGATAATGCTCCTACTACTGATTGACAATCATTTTATTCAATCGAATACCTCAAGTCTCTTGAATTTCTTGGTTTCCCAAAACACAACATATATTTGAAGGTCGGTGCCCCATAATGTTGCTCTAGAATATCAATAAAAAATAAGGACTATGTAATAGAACACGAATGGTCGTGACTGAATTAGCATCAAGAGTTTTAGAAGCAAAGGTTATTACAAGCACTCATATTGGTAACAAAGTCCTTATATAAAGAATTATTCTGTCACACAGTGATTCCCGTCTCCCATTTACCCTAAGAAGACGACAATTCTCCATCCTTTTATGCTATGCAATGACTATAAACAAAAGTCAGGGTCAAAGTTTGAAACAAATTGGATTGTATCTTTCCAAGCCGGTTTTCAGCCACAAACATTTGTATGTTGCACTATCACGAGTGACATCAGGCAACTGATTGCGTATCTTAGATCTCAATAAAGAATTCACATAATAAACGCTCATAACAATTGTTGTCTATGTAGAAATATTCAAAGGACTACCAAATACATAAGGTCAGTATAAAATCGATTTCTTCACTCAACCAATTACTTACTAACTTATAATGTTGTTCTTCTTTTAATAACTGTTGGCATTTTTATCCTCCATTTAGGTCGTACGATCAGATGTTATCTTACCATATCATCATACAAAACCATCCATGGGGCACCATTTACAATAATGCACTATTTTTAAAACGTCAATAATATAACGTTTCTCCTAATAGCATGATTTACGAACAACATGCCTCATATTCCTTCCTCATATTCACTCATTTATATTGTGATGCATTTTATTCAATACTTTGTCATATACTACCACTTTTTCATTGAACTAATACATAACATTTATATACATTCTAAAAATTACAATATTATATCTTCCAGCATATCGCACGGGTATATAATTAGTATATTTAAAAGATTGTTTAGAATTAGAACACCGTATACTAATATATTTAAAGATTTGTAATGTAAATGAATTCAAACGTGACATCTAATAAATAGTTAGTTAGTTTAAATATCGATGATATTTATTATGTATATATAGTTTAACCTAACTTTAATTCATAACGCATGTAATAAAAAGTCGGTTTAAATATTGATGATATTTATTATATATATTTATATCCATTTTAATTATATTTATCTATACTTATCTATATGCATATGCATATGTATATATACATAATATATATATATATATATACATATTCGTATACATATATATAATATATATACAATGGTATATTGATAATTAATTAAAAATAAAATTAAATAATAAAATATCTTATAAATGTACTTTATATTCGTTCAAACTTTAAAATATATCTATAATAATATTATTTGTGATGATTTAAATAATTTTTGATATATTGTAAATCACTAAAATTCGATTATCAATTTAATAGCGTAAGATTGTCTTCGCACTTTGCAATGTATATTATCTTTGAATTTTAATTTGGACAATCTGAATTTTGATGTTAAAAACAAAATTTAACTAAAAAAAATCAAAGAAGAGATATAAAAGAAAAAAAGAATTGGAGTCAAACCTAAAAAGTTGTTTTTATATTTGACCTCAATAACACCAAACTGCATGTATATACATATGTACACGTATACAATCATATATATATATTTATATAACTGCACATACATATACATATATAAGTACATGTATATACATATATTCACACGTATATACATATCTATACATAGATACAAGCATGTACATATATATACAAACAAACATTTACACACATACATATACATATACATATACATATACATATACATATACATATACATATACATATATATATATATATACATCCATAACAAATAGAAATATATATACATGTATATATATATTCACAAATACAAAAATATATGTATATACATACATATACACATACAATATACACATAAACACATAAATACATATGAATATATGTATATATATATATATTGACATGCATATACAATTATATACACATATACACATGTATTATACACATTTATAGTAAATATATATGCATATATATATATATATATTTCACAAACACAAAAATATATGTATATACATGCATATATACCTATATGTACATACATATACACATTACACATACACATAAATACATATATACATATTTATACTTATACATATATGTCTTAAATATATATTTGTGTATACAATGTATATATACACACATATATATATATGTATATACGTGTATATATTTACATGTATCAGTGTATATATATATGTGTATGTTTTTATTTGTATGTATGTATATATATATACATATATTTATACATTTATATGTATAGGCTTGTATATATATATTAATTATTAATTTCTTAATTTTAAAAATGTATTAATTTATTTTTAAAAATTTGTAACTAGTAATGAATAACATATTAAAATTGTTATTAATAAAAATCATAATGTATATTCTAATAATGTTTCTCGAATTACAGTTACAACAATTATTTCGTTATCACTATCAAATACAATATTATTTCGGTACAATTTGTATAAAATATAACACAACGTTATTAATGGTCGAAAAAAATTTTATCCAATCGCTATAATGCAAAATGAAATGATCTAGCAAAACTCTTGATTATAACGCGTCGAGATAATAATGCGATTGACCGAACTGTTCCATCATTCGTTTCGCGTATTATATAAAATTTAGTATGCCACTTCAACATTCATATCTTTTTTTTTCTAAAGAAGATAAATTAATTTGAATATATATATATATATATATGTATATATACTAATATTAATGCATTAAGCTACATGTTTGATCGAGAACTCTATAATTGAAATATGTAAATCAACTTAATTATATAATATTTATACAATAAATTCCAACATGTAAATATGGCTAAAACGCTTGTAAACCCCTCAGTCACCTCAAAATTTTCCGGAAGTTCTCTTAATTAGTTAGGCTTTATATCTTAAAT
>CM071864.1:17502413-17514688 GCA_036759665.1 Gynandropsis gynandra | reverse complement strand
TGTAATTCATCTAGCATATCATCTAACCTAGGGATAGGGTGACGATACTTCACCGTGATGTTGTTGATTGCACGATAATCAACACACATGTGCCAGCTGCCATCCTTCTTTGGTACGAGTAGCACTGGTACGGCGCACGGACTCATACTCTCGCGAATATGTCCTTTGGCCATAAGTTCCTCTATCTGCCTCTGCAGCTCCTTTGTCTCCACGGGGTTTGTTCGGTATGCTGGCCGATTTGGTAACGTGGCACCGGGGATGAAATCGATTTGATGTTCGATTCCACGTATGGGTGGCAGTCCGTTGGGGTGTTCTTCTAGAAAGACGTCATTGTACTCCTGCAATTGTTTAGAGAGTTCACTCGGCAACACCGGTGTGATGTTAGATAAGCTCGCCAGAGCTTCTTTATAGACAAATAAAATGATGGTTTGGTCGGAATTTAAAGTCTTCTTGATTTCACCCGATCGTGCGAAAAAATTTGACGGTCTGAGCTCAAGGGCGTTCTGCTTCTTTAGATGAGCTTGATCCTGCATAACTTCCTTCGACGTCAATGGGACAAGTACAGTTTTTCTGCCGTTAAATTCGAAGTAATGCTTGTTGGTGTAACCATCGTGCTTTACTTTGCGGTCTGACTGCCAAGGTCTTCCCAGCAAGATATGGCTTGCCTCCATCGGAAGCACATCGCGTAGGATCTCGTCCTCGTATTTTCCTATGGAAAATGGGACGGTCACTTGGCTTGTCACCTTCATTTCACCATTTTCGTTCAGCCACTGAAGCTTATAAGGCTTCAGATGTTTCTGAACCTTTAGTCTGAGCTTTCGAACCATTGTAGCGCTAGCCACATTCGTGCAGCTCCCACCATCAAAGATGACGCTACAGACCTTGCCGTGAACCAAACAGTGGGTATGGAATAGGTTCTCATGCTGTTCCTGCTCATCACACTTAGATTTTTTGTTGAGAGTTCGCTGAGTAACCAGCAATTCTCCCGTGACGAGTTCTTCTTCACGCGGCTCGTCCGATAGTTCGGTCGCCTCGTCCTCGGATTCGAACTCTCCGTCGTCACGAAGAATCATGACTTTCTTGTTGGTGCATTCGCTGGCATAGTGTCCCCTGCCGTGACACTTAAAACACTTTACGTCCCGAGTCCTTGACGTTGTGGCCTCGGTTTTACCCTTGTCTCATGGCGCGGTTGAAACAGATTTCGGCAGTGGCCTGCTTGTTCCGTGTTGTCCCTTCGGGGATAACTCGGTCTCTCGTCACGTGACTGTCCGTATTTTCCAGCCCCATAACCCGAACGGGGGTTGCGTCACCGCTGGAGTTGCTGTTCGATGAGGATCGCCTTATGAAGCATCACCTCGATCTCCACATAATGCTGAAGCTCGAGTTGGTCTTGGACGTCTACGTTGAGACCTCCAAAGAACCGTGACATTGTTGCCTCTCGATCTTCCGTAAGATCAGCCCGTAAATGAGCAGCTCCATCTCTTGGTAATACTCTTCCACCGATCGGTTTCCTTGGATGAGTTTCCGTAACGAACCTCTTGCGCATTATTGACTTCATTTCCAGCCAAGTAGCTACTGGTTCCTTGCCCTTTCTTCGTCGAGAAATCGTGAGTTGATCCCACCAACTCAGCGCATAATCGTAGAACTTCGTGGTCGCCACCCTAACCTTTTTGGCCTCTGGGTATGCTTGGCATCCGAACACTAGTTCTACTTTCTTCTCCCACTCTAGATACGCTTCCGGGTTGGCCTTGCCGTGGAACACAGGTACTTTAAGTTTGAGACCAGCGAGGTCATCCCTCGGGTCGTCTCTCCGCTCCCTAGGCGCATGTCGCCGTCGGTGACTACTTCGGGACGAGGATGAGCTGCCTCGTTCGTAGTAGTTGTTGTCGTCCTCAAGCGGGTTCCTCTCACGTTGCTGGAACGCTGGAACGTTTCTTGGCAGTGGGGGACGTTCGGCTTGAAACTCCTGAGGAATTCCTCTATCTTGTTGTTGATACTTTGCTCTAGGCGAGCCGCGAGAGCCTCAATGAGTCTCTCATTGACACGGCTTGGATCGCCTTCCATGTCACCCGTGTTGTCTTAGGTCTTCTCCTGCGTGTACCTACTCTTGATCTCCTGCACACGTAACAAACGGAGCAGCCACAAGCGGAAAGGAAACAAACTAAAACCCTAAACAAAAATAAACACGTACGGGTATGGTCGCGCACTCACACGTTCGAACGGATTTTCTACCGCACGGACTAGATATGTTCGAATATAATTTCAAACACACGAACTATCACGTTCAATATCCTCTAATCACGTTCGTAAAATTACGTACTCAATAGACACAAAACGCACGAAATAAGAATATGCACACGATAGACTACTCGTCGTTGAATCTAGGCGCACGAAATGCTTCAATGTTTTTAACAAGGATTTGTTCAAGCTAATCACTCACGTAATAAACTTTTGAACATTCGAATGTTCCTTTATATATATATATTTTGATTTTTTTTGTAGGATTGAAAACAAGTTTTGACCGAAAGATCAAAACGAAAATAAACTAACCGTTGGGTGCTAGAACGAGCTCTGATACCACCTGACGCGATCCCAACTGAATCGACGCTCTAGACTTGATTAGTGAAGGATATGCCTTGCTGCAACGGATTGCACAAGGGTGTGTGGGGGGAGTGGTCACACGAGAGTTGCGGAAGGCTCTCGATTTACCGAGTTCGTCTTCAATGGATATGACTCACCAAGGAAGAACGAACGATCGTAGAGTTGCTGTCCTCCTCAAGCGGGTTCCTTTCACGTTGCTGGAACGTTGGGATGTTTCTTGGCCATTGGGGACGTTCGGCTTGAAACTCATGACAGAACTCCTCCATCTTGTTGTTGATACTTTGTTCTAGGCGAGCCGCGAGAGCCTCAATGAGACTCTCATTGACACGGCTTTGATCGCCTTCCATTTCACCCAAGGAATTCAAAAGGAAATCAATATTGATTCAAAGTTTTAATTTTCAAAAGTTGGATTCTTCTTCTTACAAGGGTGGCCAGCCATATGTAGATAAAAACAAGAAGGAAATTAAAAAAAAATACATTAAATGCTAGGTCTTCTTGCAAAAGCCCTAATCAATGTATTGGTTTCTTCAAACAAGAAGATAATTCCTTGCTGGCCGTGCACATTGGGATGCGTCCTTCTTGGGTCTTGTGGCGGGTCATTAATTAGGTCGCGGGAAATAAGTGACTCACGGCCTCGTTAAAAACCCGTCATCGGAAAACCCGGTGGGACAAAAACGACAAGGGGAAAAGAGTACACACGGGTCACTTTACCTAATCAATGACCGTTGTGGGTTGAGCTTCGGCTTGAATGACGTTCTTTAGGCTCGTGACTTCACGTGAACTAGCATACTCCTCATGAGCGTGGAGGGACGTGATGATCTCGATAATAGCTTCCTTGAGCTTCGCGGCCTTGGCTCGGGTCATGGGACCAGCGGGTAGGATCAAGGCTTCCTCTTCTAGGGCTCGGGCTCGGGTCACGGGACCGACATATTTCGACCTAGTCGCATCTCGGGTCGCGCTTGAGGTGGTCGCATCTCGGGTCGCGGGAATGGCGTCTCGGGTCGCGGTCTCGGCGTCTCGGGTCGCGGAGATTCCCTCTTCTTCCTTTCTGCGGGTCGCGTCCTCCTCAGTGTTGTTGGTCGCGTCTTCGGCGTCCTCCGGGATCATATCACTCTTAATGAAAGGCGGACAACCCCAGACCTTGATATGTTTCTGGTTAGATTTTCGTCCTTTCCATATCTCATATGGAGTCTTAGAGGCTGCTTTAGTGGGAACTTTGTTTAAGATGTATGCAACTCCTTCTAAAGCGTTGATTGGAAGATCTGTGAACCCTATCATGGATCAGACCATATCCAATAAAGTCTGATTTCTCCTTTCAGACACACCATTATACTGCAGTGTTCCAGGAGATGTCCAATGAGAAAAAATCCCATTTTGCCTTAGATAATTGACAAACTCCCAACTTAGATATTCACAACCCGGTTGGATCTCAACATCTTGATACTCTTTTCGGTTTGTTTCTCCACTTCACTACAGAATCTCTTGAACATTTCAAAAGCTTAAGATTTGTGTTTCATCAAGATTACATATCCAATCTTGACATATCATCAGTGAATATGATGAAATACGAATATACACCTTTGGCTTGAAACCTCATAGGTCCACATACATCACTATGTATCAGTCCCAGAAGTTCTGTAGTTCTCTCTCTGATTCCACTAAACGAAGATTTAGTCATCTTACGATTGATACAGGATTCACAAGTTGCATAAGATTCAAAATCTAAATGGCCCAATAAACCATCCTTGTGCAACCTGTTGATCCTCTTCTCACCGATGTGACCAAGTCTACAATGCCAAAGATATGTCTGTTTTTCACGATCATCTAGCCTTCTCTTTTGGCCCGAAACATGCATGTTGAATAATTCAACATTAACATTAGGTAAGATGTAAATTCCTTGTTGTAAATAATCATTCACACATAAATCATCACCATGATAAATATAGCAAATGTTATTACTGAAAACTGTTCAAAATCCACGTCTATCAAGTATAGAAATAGAAATAATGTTCGAAACAAACTATAGAACATAATAACATTCATCCAACAACAAAGTCTTGCCCGTACGCATAACAAGAGAAATCGATCCTACGGCTAGAGCAACAATACTTGCGACATTTCCAACATTGAGACTGAATTCTCCCTTCTTGAATCTCCTACTGATCCTCAGCCCCTGCAACATGTTGCAGATTTTAAAACTGCTACTGGTATCCAGTACCATTTAGACAAATCAATAGTAGTCAAGGAAACCATGAAAAAATTTTCCATGGAAGTTTTACCTCACTTCTTGCCCTTAAGAGATTGAAGGTATTCCTTGCAGTTCCTCTTCCAATGCCCTCTCTTCTTGTAGAAGAAGCACTCAGCATCTGATTGGTAGGCTTTACCAGCAACGCCTTTTTCCTTGGTCATACCAGCCTTGGGCATGCTCTGTCTCGTCTTGGGCCTTTTCTTGCCCTTCCTCTTCTACTGAGAGGACTGCCCAACCATCAGGAGAGATCCTGATCCCTACTTCTCGATGGACATCTGCTTCTCATACTCAGTGAGCATGTTGTGCATCTCATGCAGCTCGACATCCAGTTTGTTCTTGTTGTAATTCACAACGAATAGGGAGAAAGAGTCCGGAAGTGAATGTTGGATCATCTCCTACTGCATCTCTTTGTAGAAGATGCACCCTAGCTTCTCAAGCTGTTCTATCAAACTTATCATCTTCAAAACATAGGGTCCTACAGGAGAGCCCTCACTCAGAACAGACTTGAACAAAGTCCCCAACAACTTAGACTTTTCCATGCGACTTTGTTCTCCAAACATCTTCTTAAGATGTTCCATGATCTGCTTAGCATCCATGTGCTCATGTTGCTTGCGGAGTTCACCACTCATCAATGCCAAAATGAAGCACTTTACAGTGATGCATTTCTCCTCATACTTGGTGAAAGCACTAAAATCCTCATCGTTTGCTGGATCTGGTGTTGGAGGAGCTGGCTTATCGATCAAATCGATCAATTTCTCATTAGTTAGTACCAGACAAAAGTTGCGTTCCCATTCATCGAAGTTTTCCCCAACAAGCTTGTTGGTCTCGAGAATAGGATGCAGATTGAATTGAGACATGCTCGAGAGATCTGTAAAATAAAAGAGAATATAAAACGCAGAGAGTTAGGCATCGTAAATATCATAAAGACATGGACATTATCTAAATAATATGCTCGGTAATCAATGTTACAATAACATCAAAAATTTTATTTCTCAATAGCATTAATCTACAACTATATGCCTGAGCCCCTTGGTAGTCAAGACTTTTCCCAATCATATAAAATAGATTCTTTACAAATTTTATCCTTATAAAATTCGTAGTTAATTAAGTGCTGCTCTATATGACATAGTCACTTGGTAGTCAGGTCATTCCTATTGATATAGTTGAGTTCATCCTTCAAATCATGGCCAGATAATAATTAAGTTCATGTCCCCCCGGGTAGTCTAGGCGTCTACAAGAACTAATTATTCCCTCCCACTAGACATCTAATGTCATAGACATATGAATCAAATCCTTGAACTACATGCCTCCTGGTAGTCAGGCCGTACCATGTAAATAAGAGCCTATTCATATGTCCACGACGAGGAAAAAGAAAAATGATAAACAATTTATCATTTAAGAACTCAATTATTTTGGATCTTTAACAAGACTCATAGACATAGAACGATCGAGTTGACACTCATGTCGATCGACTCAGACTATGTTTCGATCGATTCGTTGTACGTATCACTCGACTTCGACCCTTAAAGAACTATTTGATTTAGTTGAATCCGTTACATAGTTTGGGATATAACCCATCTAGGGTTTCACGGTTGAACACCCGACTCACGGTCACGTCGTTTGCCTAGACACTCGCCCCTTTGTGTGTTCACACGTTGGCAGTGCTCGCCCGCTCGGGCTTGTAGCGCTCGCCCGCTCGTGCTGCTGCGTGTTGCTATCACTAGAGACACTCGCTGGGTTGCCCAGGGTCTCGGGCCACGCGTGCGCGCATCGCCTGCCATCCGCGTGCCGCTCGCGCGTTTGCGTCGCGTGCCTGCTAGGGTTTTCGGCCGCCGCCGACCACAACCTTGGATATTTTCGCTTATTCTGAGTTGGAATTTGATCCGTTTTTCATCAAAAAATCAAAACCTAATCTAGAAACAGACGATCAGACGCTCTGATACCACTGTTGAGTTGATGTTCGGGTGTGGAAGCGTGTTTTTAACAACCAGTTATAGAACTAGTAATATTCGAGATTAGGTTCATATGGTTTCGACTAAAAACAAAGAGGAATGATTCCGATGTTACCTATTTTGTCGAATCTGACAACAAACAGATGTGAGACTTGAACGCACAAATGCTCTACGCGTATCCACGCCGAGATCGAGATCTGCTATCTACTATTGGCGCGAATTTTAGTCGGGAACGAAGAACAACCTTTTTCATTCTTCGTAATCTCTATGGCGGTTAGGGTTTAGATTCGTTAGAATATTGAATCGTGTAAGAAAAACTGTTTTTCTCTTCGTATTTCTACTACTGAACTTTTTAGTAATTATGTTTTGACCCCTCAACTATTTAATATTACATAATATGCATACAACTTTGACTTTATCCATTTGCGGAAAGGCATTGACAATGAGTCGTATGTAGTGGGTTAAATAAATGTGTCATCTTTGTTTTCAGTCTTATCATAATTAAATAATAGAATAATGAATAGAGAGTTTGTTCTCTAATGTGATTATCAAAATTTTTAAAGGGGTCACGAATGTTTGACTTCAACTTCAACGATATGAAGATTCCTAAACTTGGTAGCTTCGTGGATGAGCCACTGGTCACGAATGCTTCAGAGCCTAATTTTCTCTTATTGGAAGATAATGGGATAATATTTTTGGATATTATTATATACTGTTGGATTCGACAGGTGAATAATGGTGGAATAAATGTTGTCATATAATTTAATCCAAATCAAATATGATAAGATTTAAGTTTAATTAATCAGACTTTGGTATAAGAATGAGTGTGGAAAAGTATATGTGTTGAAAATTTTGGTAATATCGTTTATATTTCATGATGGATAAAACTAAATGACACAATTAAGAATCAGATAAATTAATTCGATTATGGTATTTGGTTCATGTTTATCTATCAAGAATCATATAATTAAAGGGAAAACAACTTATTCCCCCTGAACTTTACCACTGTAATCCTATTCCCCCCTAAACTTTCCTACTCATCCTATTCCCCCTAAACTATCATTTCATCCTATTCCCCCCCAAACTATATAAACTATAACCTATTTCCCTCCGAACTATATAACCTATTGCCTATTTCCCCCCGAACTATATAAACTCTAGCCTATTCCCCCGAACTATATGATTTCACTAAAAGTAACATATTTTCTTTAATTTTAATGCATTATTAAATTTTTTATATTACAAAATATTAAAATAAAAATATTTAAAATTCTAACAATTACAAAAAATTCTATATGATCTCTCTAATAGTAACATAATTTTAACATAACCATATTTCACCCAATTTTTACTCGATTTTACCGAATTTCACCGAATTTCAACCCGATTATGATATTTTTTATAATAAAGAAATTCATTTTTTATCAACACATAAATAACTACTACAGAAAAATCTCAAACTTTCTTTACACATTCCATCGGTGTGTGAAAATTCAACAATTATATGTTTAACCAGAAGATCAATTCTACTGCACTTCCTATTCAATGGATACATATATCTATCACGATCTTCTATTTATTTGTTTATGTAATATATAATAAAAATTAAGGATTAGAATTCGTATAAAGAAAAAGCGAATTCTTTCATTTAGTATCGAAGCTGATTTATGGTGTTTACGTCAAATTATAATTAATTGTTGATAAATATCACAAAGTTTGGATAAAATTAAAGGTAATTATGATGAATTAATGTTAAATTTATCATTATTTGGATGTTTCTCTAGTTCATGATTTGAATTTTTTTAAAAAAAGAGAAATTGGTCAAATCTACAAAGAGGAAACATGGAATTATTTTTCAAAATCTTTTTAAATGAAAAAAAATGTAAATGCTAAAAATTTAAAAATTAAAACCTAAAATTCATAAATATTACATATTAGGTTTTTCAGACATTTTAAAATATACACTACTTTAAAGACAATTTCTACAAAGTTCTCGAAGGTTATGGATCATCATCATGACTCCGTCGTCGTATTCATCCCAATCAATCGTCATACACATTAACAATTGGTGGTTGTGTGCCGACTATTGTTAACTCTCCTTTAAGGCTTGTTCGTATTGCATAATTTTATTACTCCATTGCTCTTCTGTTATTTCGTTTTACCCTTTCAAGAAGTTGAATTTCGTGATGCATTCATCCAAGGCCGAAAATATGACAATTGTATGACATAACGTGCTATAAAATAAAATTTCAAATTCGATATTAGAGGATATAAGTATTTAAATTATATTAAATAGTTATATATTTACCTCGAGATTAACTCGTTGTAATTATCTTGACTTTGAAAGGGCTGCATCCATCCTCTCTCGGTGGAATTTGAGATACCTGTTTAGATGCCATACTCTAAACATCATTGTGAACTTGTTTTGGTATGATGTTTACCCATGAACCATTTGACTTTTTATGTGTCTGTTCAAGCAATTCAATATACGACGGTTCTGTGCCTTTTTCTTTATTCTAGAATAAATTAGAAACATATACTTTTTAAAAATATATATTAAGATGACAATTTATATATTTTTTTAGATTCTCAAATCGTACCATTTGTTCGTATCCCGCCACAAATGATTGAGATCCAGCTGTATGAGAACTCATCCTGTAACCTTTTCTGTTAGAACAATGAGATCGATATGCTTTCTCGCTTCTTTCTTTGGCCTTATGATCATCCCAATAGGCACATATTTATTTCCATACATTGGAAGCCAACCACACAAGTTTTTCCTTCTTCTCTCGATCATGTTTGATTTTGATGATAGATTTTAGTTTAAATCATGCAACTCGTTAAATTTCAGACTATACTGGTCCATTAATCTCAGGGTTTAATAAAATTTTTGATGTTAAACATTAATTAATTAATTTTAAGATTATGATATTAATAAAGTGTTATAAATATCTATGATTGAAAACGTACCAGAATGCCTTCTAACAACATTCCTTTACTTTGGGATCGATACACGTCCAATTGTAAAATAGTTGATCAAAATCAACTTTCTTTGTTTTGTTATATAACGAGAAAGTTGATTATAACCAAAGATATGAATAAAAATTGAATTAGAGTCATATTATATAAATGAATTACAAATTCAAGTCTAATTTTATTGATATATACCATTGTGTGCCATCTTCCCAACTAGAATTTAGTGGGAGCTTACATCTTTTCTCATCCATTGATAGAAATCCTTCCATCGTTATTTCGTGATGGTTGGTCTCCTTTCATCCGAAATTATGGAAGACTTTCCATTTTCCGTCTATATTTGCAAATGGCCACCGTCTTCTGCCCGTATTTACGAACAACATATCATTTTCTATCTGTATTTGAGTGGGCTTGCCATTTTCTATTCTATTTTTGCGGATGACCACTATTTTTCTTACGTATGAGTCACATAAGTGAGGACTAATAGGAAAATTTGGAGTGGCTAAAAAAATATCCTTTTTTTGCTGGAATATTTCTATTAGCATCACTTGGAAAGAGATGAGAGCACATCTATTGAAGGTGCATAACTTTTAAAAAGGCTAAATTTTGGTTGCAACCACACGACGTACACTCACCTTTATCCATTCCTAGTACACTATGGATTGAAATCTCCATGGATTTCGTGTTAGGTCTTCCTAGCTGAAATCTGGACATGCTTCTACTTTTGTCGTAGTTGATTGGTTTTCCACAATGGCACATTTCATTGCATGCCATCAGACCGATGATGCGTAACATATAGTTGCATTATTCTTAAGGGATATTGTATGGGTGCATGTAATGTCGAGAACTATAGTGTCTGATAGGGATGCTAAGTTTATTACTTATGTATGGGAAACACTATGGTCTAAGTTAGTTACAAAACTTTTATTTACCACTATCTTACCCACAAACTGATGGACAAATGGAAGTGTTCAATAAGACTTTGTCTACTCTATTACATATTTTACAAAAGGGTTTGAGGCAATAATAGGTATGTGATGCCCTTATAATAGATACCTCATGAAAATATATGTGGTTCCTATCTGAAGAACATGAACACCCTTTCAGAGCCATTGAATTCAATCTTAGAGTTTGGTGTCTTCAATTTATATCGAGAACAATTGATGTCATACAATTTTCTGTATCAAGAGGATTTCGCACCTGTTATGGTGTCCTTCACCCCACAATTCATTTGTTTTCTAACCTATTCATTTCACGGAGGCCATTTTCGTTGGATGATCATATTATCCATCTTCATAAAAAAGATATATTGAAGAGTGTTCCTAGACTACTCAAGACATCCTCTACAACCTGAATAATTCTACTTGAGATATAAAGTAGAACGAGCACCTTGTACACAACATGGGTTTCCAAGTCTCGAGGCGTGTATTATTTTGGTATCACACCCCATTTCAAGGATCAAAGGTACGTAGGCCGCATAGCTTAGTTGCAGTGACATGTTATTCAAGAATATATCGAAGAAAGACAAAATCAAGGACTTTCTTATGCATTTTAGGTTCTTTTATATTTTAAATTTGCTTTTAGTACTAATCGTTTCTTTTGTCTTGTGTCATGTTTAAAAATAATTACAAATAAAATTGCTGAGCATGGAGAAATTTCTCAACGGAACAATTGTTCGAGAAAAGGATGGCACTATATCATCTATATTATACACACAATGTATTTATATAAAACTATATACTAAATCGGATAAAGCTAGCCACCAATAAAACTAGAAATTAGCTACATTGCTTCTTGTACTCTTTCAGTAAGATTCGTTGCAGACATGATGTAATTCTATCAACTCTCTGAAAGTACTCTTAAGCTAGCTAGGCTCAATGTAAATCTTTGTCTTGCTGATAGATTAGTTTCATTGTAGTATCTAATATATAACGTGATTATTGAACAAATCTTATTTAATAAAATCCTCTACTGTCTTGTTATGAATATCTTCAACGATTATGAAATCTTCGTAAACCACTCATATCCCACCAGATCATCTATTTTCCTGTTCTAAAGCCAATCATATCCCACTAGATCATCTACTTTCTGTTGGGTTGATTTGGGGTGTGGAAACGTGTTTTTATCAACCCGAATTTTTAGATCTAGTCATATTCAGATTAGTTTTTCGGGGTTCTCAACGATAAACAACTATAGAAACAAATTCGTACCTGTAACGTTGAATCTATGACAATCGAATGATAGACTTGATAGTACAAGTCCTCTACGTGTATCCACGCCGAGATCGGATTCTGCCTTCAACGTTTGATGCGGCATTCTCGATGAACGAAAAGTATTTCGTTCTTCGTAGTTTTTCTTTTGACGGCTACTAGGGTTTTGTGATTCTGAAATCTCATGTCGAAAACCTAGTTTTCGTTTCTTAAATAGAATTATTAACTTTTAATAATTACACTTTTAACCCAAGACTATCCAAATATTACATAACAGGCATATAACTTTCA